>JANEYF010002505.1:0-312257 GCA_029963845.1 Rhamnusium bicolor
GTTGCAATCTTGGCAAGGTATTTCATATACCCCTTGACTTTCTAGAGCAATTTTGGTCTTTGGATTTCGAAGAATGGTGCTGATTTTTTTTGTCGGTCTTAAAAGTTGTTTCTATTTTATGTTTACGTAGAAGTTTGCTTATTTTATCCGTTGTTCCTTTTATGTATGGCAGATAGGCTTTTGCTATGGGTTGTTCGGAGTCCTCTTGATTTCTCGGCCGAGATGGTTTTGACAACTTCTGTATTCTTTGTTGTGTGAACCCATTCTTTCGCAGCGCTTTGTGAAGAGTTGACATTTCTTCTTTGAGGTTGTCTGCATCTGCTAGTCTCTGCGAGCGTGTGACTAATGTCTTTACTACTGAGTTTAGTTGTGCTGGATGGTGGTGTGACTGTGCATTTAGGTATCTGTCAGTGTGAGTGGCTTTTCTATAAACTGTGTGGCCTAGACTTCCGTCCTGCTTCTTCTTGACCAGTACGTCGAGAAATGGTAGCTGACTGTCAGTCTCTACCTCCATGGTGAACTTAATTTTGTCGTGAATACTATTCAGATGTTCTAAGAAGTTACAATGGGAATAATTTTAACTTTATCAACAATGGTGTCAAATTACTGTCTGGGAATGATACTGACTTTAACTAATATACAATAATTATAATTTTGATATAACTATATATATATATATATATATATATATATATATATATATATATATATATATATATATATATATATATATATATATATATATATATATATATATATATATATATATATATATATATATATATATATATATATATATATGTATATATATATATATATATATATATATACATATATGTATATATATATATATATATTCAGAGAGGGAAATTAGACGACTGTCTATGTTAAAAACAAATATTTTTAATTTTTAAATGGAGATTGCAGTCATGTGACAGGTAATAAAAGAAAAACTCTTTTTTCTGTTCAAGCTTTCGAAATTTTTATTGTTTCTTCATCAGGAACTCTACAATAAATTATAATTAATTAAACTAAGTTATGGAAAAAGTGAAAAGTACTTACGAAAGTGAGATTAAAGTTAAAGTTGTATTCATTGAAAACTACAAATTCTTGAAGAATTGTAGAAAAAAACACTAATAATTAATTGTTGGTAATTTGCTACCACTACTATGTAAAATTAACAACATTATGAATGGATGACTAAGGATCCATATTAATTTAAATTCTTAGAATTATAATAGACATGTGTATTTTTATGAAGTAAGAAACAAAAAGAATTTGGATATAAAGCTCCATGTCTTATATTTAGGGACATTATATAGTATGGAATTATTATTCCATACTATACAGGGCGTTTTCATCACTGTGGACATTATGGTTGAATTGTAGTAAGTATAAATTATGCTTAAGTTATTAATATCCTTTCTGGCATTAATGGTATTTGGTTCTTTGAAAATGTGACACATTTCCAAAAAACTCCGTTTGTGATAGTTCATTTCAAAATCTAATATTTAAACGTTATTATAATTGACATTGTGATTATGTAATAATGCATGATTGGCTAAAGTGCAAGACTGTTTGTTAAGTCTGATATCACTTTTGTGGGAAGTTGAAATTGAAAAAATTCAATTTAAAAAGTTCATTTTTAGGAAATGAAAATAGTTCAAAAACATTAATTAGATGTCTCGCAACTGGTATTCACATAAGTTTTTCTTAAAACCCATAATTGTGACTGTGGTGATTTTTTTTAATATCCATCTGCAGATGGCATTATTTCAACAAAAAAAATTCATTATATCAAAGTGGTTGGGAGATAGCCAATAATAATATAGAAATGAATAGAGCCTAGAAAGAGGTTTCAAAAAATGTACTGATATACATAGCATTCCATTTAAAAAAAAAGCACTTGGTCCTGTAATTTCGTCTTAGCTCGCCCTGTATGTTCGAAAATAATTTCCAGTTATTATAGACTTTGTTTATCTAGTTTACTTGCAATTTTTTTAAAAATTTCTATCTATCGTAGAACTCGAGATATCGAGTATCGCACTATTGCCCCACCCTGTATATATATATATATATATATATATATATATATATATATATATATATATATATATATATATATATATATATATATATATATGTTAAAATAATTTATAAAAAAAAAGTATAAAAAAAGTGTAGAAAATTAATAAGAGAAAAATAAAAAAGTATAAAATAAATGAATAGAAAATTAATTAAAGTGTAAAGGAGATGTAAGGGGGGCGGGGGTATGACTTGCAATAATTAACATGCGCTGTTATGAAATGAAAAGAACCTCAGAATCTCAGATACTCTGTAAATTTTCCAGCTTGTTTGAGTAAATAGCAGAAACGTCCAGAATGTACATTTACTGCGCCACTGCTGTGCGAGACTGCTACGACTTTTCCGATTTGCTTTGCATTATTAGGCATCGTTCATATTAAGACGATATAAGATAAGCGATATATCGTAAGCGAATAAGATACGCGATATTATTGAATTATATAAAATCATATATTGTACTTTTCGTCGGTTTATTGACATTTTTTATATAATTGTTGGACATTGTACAAGGTACTGTTCGCAGTTGTTTAAAAGTAAGTTAATTTTGTTAGGAACAATTGCAATACTTTTCCAATTTTAATAATCTTCCGATATCAGCTTGGTTAGCGAAACGCTAATCGGTATACTATGCATTATTTTTATTTTTGCTGAATCTTATGAAATGGTAACCGTTTTCAGGTAATCTTTTTTAATTGAAATTAAAAAACTAACAGTTAAAACCAACTTTCATCATCTAAATTCAATAAGATTGAACTTTTCGCTTTTAATAAGTTTCTGTGCCTGACGGACGGACAGCCAGGACAGACGTTCATTGTGAAAGTCATTCAGAACTCAAAATTAAGTTATTTACAGTTTTAGAAATGTAAAAAATAATAGCCGCGTAAACTACGTTTAGGGATGCCAAGTATTCTAATTCGTAAAGGTGGACATTTCTAAGGTTGAGTTAAACAACTTAATTTGTAAAAATTTGACGAAAATTGAAAATACGAAATATGTGTTTTTCTACGACCGGCATTTTTTTATAAGGTTTTCAGACTTAATTTTTGCGACGGTTATTTATTTTGCAGACCTTGACTAATTTTCAGCCCCCGAATCGCGGTCTACAAAATAAATCGAAAGACCGTCGCTATTAGCAACGGTCTACAAAGTAAGACCTGATATGCAAATATTTACTTTCTGTTTCAAAATTAATCCTGAAAAACTTTTTAAAAAAGCTGGTCGTAGAAAAAATTTGGTGTATATCGCAGTTTGAAAATAGCCGTTTGCAGACCTTGACTAATTTGCAGCCCTCGCCTCGCTTCGCTCGTGCCGCAAATTAGCCGCGGTCTGCAAAATGCTACTTTTAAACCTTGATGGGTAAAAAATACGATAATGTGTCAAATTGCTTTTTTTTTTTTGAAAATATTTTAATAATATTTTTAAAAAATTTTGATAAAAACGTATTGTTTTTAACTTACTTAAATATGTAAAAGGTGTGTCCACGCACAATATTGATTATCCAAAGATTTACAAAAATTCGTGGGGACCGTAGTTACGTTTTAAAAGGACCGACGTTACCCGGTGTTTTTTCTTTTTAAATTCTTTGAAGCCTTTTTTCTGTACCGCTCAACTCGGCGTTCAGCTAATTGAAGCTTTAACGTTACTGCTTTTAAGTCTCTGTAGTTTTTAGACCTATTCCTATTCTTCTTTCTTCTACCATTAATCGCCTAGATTCATTTAACCGGTTTTCTCTTGCAGGAATATTTTCATTATCAGACCTGGGGCGGAGTATTCATCCGCATGATATTCTCTTGAATTTTACATTGCTTTAACTTCTCTCTAAATCTTCTGACTCTCTCTCTGCATTGTTTACTCATTTTTCGTTTTTGTCGATCACTCATATCGTCAATTTTTTTCCGTTTTGTTATGTTGTATTCATTACCTTTTTGTCCCTTTATCTCTTTCTGTTGTTCCGTCATATTGGCTCTCTGTCGCCTTTTTTTCTCTTTTTCATATATTCTTTTTTCTTCAACTATCTTACGTTTTTTTGCTCTTTTCTGTGACGTTTCTTTTGTTTGTCCTAATTGGCTGGTTCCACCACTATTATCGATCGTACTTTTTGTATTCATTTTAATTTTCCACATTATTTTAATAACTGCAAAATCGCTTTGCTATTTTAGTTCTAATCTATTAAAAAATGACATTAATTAATATACATTGAATAATGTAATGACGGTCCCCCGCCACGTAACAACGGTCCCTTTTTGGAAGGGACCGTCGTTACAGAGACCGTCGTTATGTTTTCTACTAAAATACGTATATTTTAAATCAACAACTAAATGGAAAGCTACGAAAATGCTAGGTTATGTAATACTCATACTTCTTTACTTCCCAATATTATTTTAGATCCAAATAAATAGCACTTGCTTGATATTATGTTTAGGGACCGATATTACCATTAAAAAACATATTTCAAAAATATTTAAAAGAACAATTTAACAACTAATTATATGACAGTAAACAAAAGTAATTACCATTAAAAATGTACTTCACAACTAACTGACAGTTGAAAAAAATATTTAAAAAAGCATTAAGTGAACAGCGACAACTGTTATTCACTATTGAACTAATAGTACCCGGTAAAGTTTAAAACCATGGGACACAATTAAATATTTTTTTGATTCGACATTTATATAATATTTCAAAAGAATATTGTTGTGTCAAATAGATAATATTGTTCTAATGCCTAAAATAAATAGTTTTTGAGGATATCAATAATAATAGATAATTTACACCATTATACATGTTCAAAAAGGCGACTTGGGACAAGGGACCGTCGTTACATTTTGCGGGTAAAATTATATTTTTTCAGTTTTTAATTAATATTCTATATCTTTTGTAATTTATTAATTAACTGTTAGGTAGCAGCTACTAACTCATAATAAGAAAATATGGTAAAATTTGATTTTTAAGACATCTAAGCAACCTGGGACATGAAATGGCCCGTTATCATATTTTTACCCTGATATACAAATAACTAATGTATATTTCAAACAAAAACAAACAAAATTGAAAAAAACAAAAAACAAACATATAATTCGATAAAGAAAAACACAAAATATAATATCCTTAATGTCTGAACAATATTACTTGATGTATAATTTCGCGTCAGATCATGTGTCACAGTACCCGGTAAACTGCGAAGGAGTTCATGTTGTAGTATTGTATAGCCGTAAACTCGCGGCAGGGATAAATAATTTTTTTTTACTTAAAAAAAAAAATCGAACGGTCTCCCAAGCCAATATCTCTTTTTTTTATATATATAACAGGGAAACACTGAAAGAGCAGAAGGACAGAGATACATAGGCATAACACTTATTTCAGCTTCTGACAATAAGCAACTAATCTTTTCTTGCGGAATCCAAAAAACTGAGGACCGCTTTATCCACACACAAATCTTTTCTTCTTACACCTAGCCAAATTTTTTATCATATGCTCAACTCTACATACTGGGTAATTTTCATACAATGACGTTTAATTACATTAACTTATTTAATGTTCCAATATTCGTATATTTTAGCTTTTAACATAATATAATTTTTCCTTTTTTCTCTCTCTTTAAGAGAAGAAAAGAGGAACTTTATTTAAGTATTATATTACAGGCCTTATCTAATCACGATATACTATGATGATTAAACATTGCTTAACTAGTAAAAAATTAAATGTAGCAATACCGTTAAAATATATTGAACCTAGAGTCCATCGTCGTTCCCATGTCTCAATTTTAGCGCGTGTTCGAATATCCTCGAAATTCGACTTCTCAAGTCTACTAGGACCTAACAGTCAGAGACAACATTGTACCACAAGGGTACACTGAATGTGATAATATTAACAAAAAACGATCTTTCAGTCAACTTTAATTATCGACTCACAATTAGTACTCATTAATAGCTACTCACATCCGCAAGAATAACGATCTTTACTTTTTTAATAAAAAAGACATTTAATTTTTTCGTCAAAAATATTTGTAAATTCTCAATAAATTTTTATTCAACTGGCTGTAACTTTCTTAATATTCAAGTAATCTCAATGAAACAAAAACAGAAATATAGCCAAAAATCTCGTTTTGCCACACACCGATATACATCAACACGTACACATACGATCATTCCAAAAAAAGGCGAGAGACGCTAATCCTAGTAGTCGCTAAGCTAGATCATACGAGGCCTGAGTCTTGCAGCCGTTGCGAGCGCGCCAGGCGACACATCTTCCGTCCGACCTAAAGTACTCAGGACACGTCACTGTCGCCAGACTATATGCAACCGGCTTAAATCCGATTGGCCAGAGCGCCGGAAAGAGGCGTAGCCGTCCTCCGATTTACTATAAATACTAAACTAAACCCAACAAACGCTTCTTGGCGGTTTTAAGTTCAGAACGAGAGGGTCACGTTTGACTTTCTTTCATATTTTGCTATTTTCTCAAGGCTTAGGCGTATGCAAACGTCCCAGACTGTGTTCTACCAAGAAACTCATTCTCAAGCATTTCTTTATACATTTTGTACTATAAATCTTTTAATAATACTCTTATTTACTGCAAGCACGCTGGACACCGGCTTCAGCTGTTCTGTATCAACTGTGTACTGTTTCTTTTACTGTGCGTGCAATATACTGTTAAAAGTGAACGTTGTGTTTCCTTCAGCTTCTGTGCCGCTCGCTTCCCCAGTGCAGCCGTTCCCAACGACTCGAGGCCGACGCCGGACGCAGGACAACCAGGTGAGCGCACGTTTACAGTGTGTATTGCTTTGTAACAGTAAAGACTTTGCCATAGACATTCAGCTCCGCCGCAACGCGACGGCTGCTGCTCACCATTTTTAGTGTACTTTCCAAAACTCAAGACAAGTCGGGTCGCCGTGCGACTTGCTTGCTCTGCCACAGCCTAACTTGATTTTCAGTGCTCTTTAGAACTTTTACAGCTCGAGCCAAAGACATTAATCTCCGCCGCTCCGCAACGGAAGCTGAGACTTTTTTAGTGTACTTTCTAATTTTCACACCAAGTCGGGTCGCTGCGCGACTTGCTTGGATCTAGCCTGCCTAACTTAAATCTAGTGTAAAGACATTCCACGCCACACAGGCTCGACGCCCTGCGTCGACTTAGTAAAATGTTGATAAATTTTAATATTTTGTGTCAACATAGCCAGAAACTTTTACTTATAAAAAAAAATCAGTGAATCAAATCAGACTATAGTGTATAGCTTTAAACAAGTGTGCACGCACCACCATAGCATATTTTCACCCTTTTCACCTAGTGCAATCATAGACACTCTAATAATATTAGGTTCAATATTAAGTTTATGTCAGAAACGATTCCTTACATAAGTTATCAGGGTATTAGCGCCCTGTACAGGACCTACAAAAGATGTCTTACTAACAACCAAGGTATTAGCGCCTTGGCCTCTCTTTCTACTAACCCTCATCTCACCTCGGGGAGTATTAGCGCTCTCCCGAGCTTCTCCAAGTCTTGCCACCTAGACACCTGTGAGAAAGAAGAGAAGAAAGAAGTAATGGAGCACCCGAGGCCTATCTCAACTCCTGGAGCTGGTAGCCTCACAACCACGATCACTGCTCCTCCCACCACTAGCACTGTACCTGCACACGACGTACAGTCAAGCCACCAAGGCTCTATCGATGAATTCCCACCACTGTATGGCTTCACCATCAGTGGCACTCCAAAATACGCCGTCTCGGGCCCAAGCACTGCGCTCCGCGAGCGCCCCCATCATAATCTGCCTGAGGCGGTCGATTTGCAACATAGGCTGAGAAGTCTTGAAACTACGGTCCCAAACAACTGCTCCTTGGAGGAATCCACAACTAGGCGTTCCCCAGAGCACCACCGCCACCGTAGTCATCACTTGTCGCCGGACTATATGCAACCGGCTTAATTTTGATTGGCCAGAGCGCCGGAAAGAGGCGTAGCCGCCCTCCCAATTCCTATAAATACTAAATTTCACACTACAAACGCTTCTTCTTGTACTTTTCATACTCAAACCGCGAGTACCACGTTTTGGGTTTCAACTTTAACATTATTTTAACTTCTGCTTCTTGTGTGTTTGGCATCCGTCCCGGAAGGGTCACGTTTTGCATTTCTAACTTTTGCTTATGTTTGAGGTCTCAGACGCCTGTATGCGTCCCAGACTGCTTTTATCAAGAAGATTATTACTATTCACAAGCATCTCTTTATACATTTTCTCCTATAAATCTTTTAATAATACTCTTATTTACTGCAAGCACGCTGGACACCGGCTTCAGCTGTTCTGTATCAACTGTGTACTGTTTTTACTGTGTGTGCAATATACTGTTAAAAGTGAACGTTGTGTTTCCTTCAGCTTTCTGTGCCGCTCGCTTCCCCAGTGCAGCCGTTCCCAACGACTCGAGGCCGACGCCGGACGCAGGACAACCAGGTGAGCGCACGTTTACAGTGTGTATTGCTTTGTAACAGTAAAGACTTTGCCATAGACATTCAGCTCCGCCGCATCACGACGGACGCTGGGCTCTTTTTAGTGGACTTTCTAAAACATAAGACAAGTCGGGTCGCCGTGCGACTTGCTTGCTCTCCATCAACCTAACTTAATTTCTAGCATACTTTATAACTGTTCTATATATATCAAAGACATTAAGCTCCGCCGCAACGCGACGGCTGCTGCTCATAATTTTTAGTGTACTTTCCAAGACTCAAGCCAAGTCGGGTTGCCGTGCGACTTGCTTGCTCTGCCACAGCCTAACTTGATTTTCAGTGCTTTTTAGAACTTTTACAGTTCGAGCCAAAGACATTAAGCTCCGCCGCTCCGCGACGGAAGCTGAGACTTTTTTAGTGTACTTTCTAATTTTCACACCAAGTCGGGTCGCTGCGCGACTTGCTTGGATCTAGCCAGCCTAACTTAAATCTAGTGTAAAGACATTCCACGCCACACAGGCTCGACGCTTTAAGCGACTTAGTAAAATTTTGATAAATTTTCATATTTTGTGTAAACATAGCCAGAAACTTTTACTTATAAAAAATCAGTGAATCAAATCAGACTATAGTGTATAGCTTTAAACAAGTGTGCACGCACCCCCATAGCATATTTTCACCATTTTCACTTAGTGCAATCATAGACACTCTAATAATATTAGGTTCAATATTAAGTTTATGTCATAAACGATTCCTTACATAAGTTGTCAGGGTATTAGCGCCCTGTATAGGACCTACAAAAGATCTCTTACTAACAGCCAAGGTATTAGCGCCTTGGCCTCTATTTTTACTAACCCTCATCTCACCTCGGGGAGTATTAGCGCTCTCCCGAGCTTCTCCAAGTCTTGCCACTTAGACACCTGTGAGAAAGAAGAGAAGAAAGAAGTAATAGAGCACCCGAGGCCTATCTCAACTTCTGGAGCTGGTAGCCTCACAACCACGATCACTGCTCCTCCCACCACTAGCACTGTACCTGCACACGACGTACAGTTGAGCCACCAAGGCTCTATCGCCCACCACAGGCCACCATCAGTGGCACTCGATGAATTCCACCACTGGGGTAGTCGATTTGCAACATAGGCTAAGAAGTCTTGAAACTACGGTCCCAAACAACTGCTCCTTGGAGGAATCCACACTTAGGCGTTCCCCAGAGCACCACCGCCACCGTAGTCACACTGTCTTCGGCTATATCAAATGGGCTCCACTCTGATTGGCTAGAGGTCCGAAAAGAGGCGTAGCCTCCCCTTCACACTAGTATAAATACTAAGCTTAACCCAACAAACGCTTCTTGTATGTTTCTTATCCAAATCGTGAGGGTCACGTTTTGGGAATTCTTAACTTTTCTGCTTTTCTGGCGTCTCGGCGTATGCAAACGTCTCAGACCGCTTACAATACAAGTACTAATTACAAATCTTAAGCCTTTTTTTTAACAATCTTTCTGCGATTACTGCAAGCACGCTGGACACCGGCTCCTTACTGTGCATCCTCAACATTGTGTATCATTTTCTGTGTGTGCAATATACTGTTCAAGTGAACGTAGTGTTTCCTTTAGCTTCTGTGCCGCTCGCTTCCCCAGTGCAGCCGCGCCCTGCGACTCGAGGCCGACGTCGGACACAGGACAACCAGGTGACCGCACGTTTACAGTGTGTATTGCTTTGTATTAGTAAAGACTTTGCCAAAGACAATAAGCTCCGCCGCATCACGACGGACGCTGAGCATTTTTTAGTGGACTTTCTAAATCACAAGACAAGTCGGGTCGCCGTGCGACTTGCTTGCTCTATCACAGCCTAACTCAATGCTTAGCATACTTTGCAACTTTTACAGCTCGAGCCAAAGATATTAAGCTCCGCCGCTCCGCGACGGAAGCTGAGACATTTTTAGTGCACTTTCTAATTTTCCCGCCAAGTTGGGTCGCCATACGACTTGCTTGGATGCGAGTAGCATAACTTAAATATAGTGTAAGCTCATACCACGCCACACAGGCTCGACGCTTTTCATCGACTTAGTCAAATTTTAGTAAATCTTAATATTTTATCTAAGTATAGCCAGAGAATATCACTCATAAAACTTAAGTGTACCAAACCAGACTATAGTGTAGAACTTTATTCAAGTCTGCAAACATCATAGTAACGTATTCTACCCATTTCACATAGTGCAACTTATAGACACTTTATTAATATTAAGTTTAATATTAAATATATGCCAGGAACAAATCCTCACATAAGTCACCAGGGTATTAGCGCCCTATACAGGACATATATACGTTCTCTTACTAACAGCCAAGGTATTAGCGCCTTGGCACCGATTTTTACTAACCTTCATCTCACGTCGGGGAGTATTAGCGCTCTCCCGAGTATCTCCAAGACCAGCCACCTAGACTCTTGTAAGACAGAAGAGAAGAAATAAGTAATGGAGCACCCGAGGCCTCACTCAGCTTCTGAAGCTCGCAGCCTCACAACCACAATCACTGTTCCTCCCACCACTAGCACTGTCTCTCACAATACACAGCACAGCCACCAAGGCTCTGACGAAGATCTACCATCCCTGTATGGGTCTACCATCACAGGAACTACAGAACCCGCCATCTCGGGCCAATGCACTGCGCTCCGCGAGCGCCCCGACCACGAGCCCGAGGTGGCCGATTTGCAACATAGGCTGCAAAGTCTTAGCAAAGCTACGGCACGGAACAACTGCTCCCTGGAGGAATCCACACTTAGGCGTTCCCCAGAGCACTACCAGCCCCGTAGTCATCACTTATTCATAATCTCTCTCTTTCGTTCTCCGTCGTTCACAGAGTCATCACCTCACACTTGACTCGCTGGACAGTTCCAGTTGAAGTTTCATGTCCAAGTTCAAGCTCAACGTTCGCAGACACAAATCAACCGCGCAAACATAACTAGCCATTGGCAACCCACCGGAATTTTTCAATTTCACCCCATGCCTAACCCTGCCTCTCCCGAGGAATATCTGGGTGATTCGGCTTAATTACACACACAATCGCACACCAAACCAGCAATTCACCGACAAGAACAACCACGCCAAGAAAGATCTCGACATCCTCGATCAGTGTTTTCCACGCCGTAGTCAAGAAGCCGTTAATTCTCAACCGCGACTCGTTCAGTGCCACGAAACCAAACCTATCGACGCATGTAGGGGTAAGCACATGGTCATAACCATTTCTTTTCTATTGTTTGTTTCTCGCAAGAGAGTTTAAGTAATAAACACGTTGCTGTTTGCTAGTTAAATAGTAGATTAAATTAGAGATAGAGACAGTCAATTAGCAGTAGCAAGCATTTTAGTTAAGATTCAAGTTAGGGTAGCAAGTTTTTTTGATAGGGATTATTATTTTCTTTTTTTTTGTATCATTTATAAACTAATTTTTTTATTATCGAGTGTTTTATTCTGTATATATACATATACACATATATTACCGGCGCACGTGGTCCAGGACCATTGCCAGACCACGTGTTCAAGCCAAGCTTTAATCTGCCATCTTGGCAGTGCAATTCAATCGAATCTTTTTCTTTATTTTTACACATTCATTTAATTATTTACATTTTTCTTTCTTTTATTTTATTTTTATTTATTTGTGTATTTTGTGTTAAAAGGACATTTAGCCCATATTAAACATTTATTAACGATAATGTACGTGAACATTCCTGAGGGACAAATCTAAGTGTAGGTACTTTTTTACTGTGCATGTACTTATTTTCCTCAATTTACAACAAAAAAACACTAACGCTTAAAGAACGTCAGCACGTGGCGACCACCGAGGGAGAAGACCTTCCAACGTGGGAAACACCATGGGCATGGCTATTGACGGCCAGTGCTATTACAGCAGGTAAAATCGACAAAAAGGAGTCTCACACTCGAGCTAGCCTCCAGCTTGATACGAAAGAAAAAAATCGACCCTGGGATCCTTGTCCCTCGTCACCAAGTAAGTTCGGTCAGCTGGTTGGCAGCCAAACCTCGTTAAAAAACACCTAGGTGCGGCGTTTCTGGCGCCCTATATTAAATAAATTCGAAACGCGACGCGCGCCTAGGAACAAACCACGCAACACAACAACCAACCAGAGACCCTGACATTCACACGTTAACCGAGTTTGTGCGATAAAATCAGCAATCTTTAAACTAATTTGGTGTTTGGTTAAGTTTTATCGGTGCATGGTAGAATTTAAACAACATAAAAATGACCTCTCTCTATGGGGAGGGAGGGACTTCAAATAAAAATACTAATAAAAATGTGTGCATACTTGATTTAACTAATGACCACGAAAGTGATAGTTCTAATCCTAATGTTAACAAAGTGTCAACGGGCGACGCTCGTAGTAATGAAAGTGAACAGCACATGGATACCACACATACGGATAGCAGCTCTCAAGAGATAGTGGCAGGAACAAGCAACGCACAAAAACGCGAACCAAAAAAAGTCTTTAATTCACAGATAGATAAGTATTACAATCAAAATAATGTCTATATTTATGTCGAAAAAACAAATGGCGAGAATATTGGAAAGTTGCATCCTATGTACGTGGGACTATCTTTCATAAAAAGCTAAAAATAAGAAACATTCTAAGAATTAGTTCAGTAGGTCGTAACAGAGTAAAAGTGCAGCTAAAATCTACTTTAGATGCTAACAATTTAGTAAATAATAAATTTTTGGAAGCCGAAAACTTAAAGGTGTTTATCCCTAATCACCAGTTAATCAGAAAGGGTGTAATTTCGGGTGTAGATACTTTTTTTAATGAGGAGTACATAAAAGAAAACATGATTTGCGATAGAAATATTCTAGAGGTTAATAGACTAAAGCGTAAGGTGGAGATATATGGTAAACCTGTATTGATTCCAAGACAAATGGTTGTTGTAACATTTGAGGGAAATGTCCTACCTAATTATGCCATAATTGACAGTGTTTACTTTACAATAGTGCCTTATATTCCAAAAGTAGTACAGTGCTTTAACTGTCTTCGATATGGCCATGTCTCAAACCAGTGTCGTAACAAGAATGCTTTATGTAGAAATTGTACGGAAGTTTTAGTTGACGGTCACAAATGTGATGACCTGAATATTTTTTGCTTGTACTGTAAAAATAATACACATAAAACAACTTCGAAAGATTGTCCACAGTTCAATACACAAAAAATAATTAAAACTCACATAGCTTCATCCAATGTAACATATACAGAAGCTAAAAGCTATATACAGGGGTCATATGCAGAGGTCACTACAAATAACCAATTTGAGGTTTTAAATAATATGTCAAATTATGAAACTAACTTTCCTACTCTGCCAATGAAAACAAATAATGTACAGATTTCACCCCATACCTCTCTCTCTAATCGACGACCATCTATTCCGTCAACCCCCCTCATCGTCCAACAGTTCTCAACCTAATAAAAAACATAAAGCTCCAATCTCACCTTCACAATCCCCCCAAATGCCACCTATGTTTCCTTTCGCATTTGCACCATCTCAGCCACTCCCTCCCAGTCAAAAAAATCCTGTTATAATACGGGATGAAATTGTTAAATATTTTTCTGAATGGTTTGGAAATATAATCTCAAATGTACGTAGTCTAGATGAATTGAAATCTCTTAACAACAATGTATTAAAAGGGGAAATAAACAGAGTGTTGGATAATATAAATACCAATACGTAACATTCAATATAAAAAACAAAATATTCATTATCATGCAGTGGAACGCCCGTTCTGCTGTAGCAAATAAAAATAGTTTGAAAAAGTTTCTTTGTGATAATAGTGTTGATGTAGCTCTAATTAGTGAAACCTGGTTTAAACCGAATCAAATTATATCTATCAGTGGATACAATATTATAAGACACGATAGATATGACGGTAAAGCTGGTACAGCTATACTCATAAAAAAATCATTACGTTGTAAGCAAATAAATATATTAAATAATTTTAACTCAGATATACACTGTTGTGGAGTCAAAATCTCACTAAATAATTCATTAAAACTTGAGTTTTTATCCATATACAGACCGCCTAACATTACTACTAATAACCGTGACTGGTTAAATATATTTAAAAATGTAAACACTCCTTATATAATTGGCGGAGATTTCAACGCACATAGTGGCGTATGGGGATCTCCGAGAAATGACCAAACAGGTGAACAAATTCTTCAAGCAGTTGATGAATGTGATATCACAATCTTAAATAATAGTGACCCCACAAGATTTACTGCTCCCAATATTCAAAAATCAGCTGTCGACATATCTCTTTGTTCTTCTGATATCGCCACAAAAATCACTTGGGAAATCACCCAAGATACATTGGATCGCACCATTTTCCCATTCTAATGAAAACTAATGTGTCACAAAGTTCAAGTGATGTTATATATCCCAAATCTAAATGGGCTACCAATAGGGCCAATTGGAAATTACATGAAGATAGAATTTCGCAAAGTTTTTCAGTCACACCCTTATTTGAAGTAACTGAAGACAAATACAAATGGTTTGTTGAGCAAATTAACGATGCTGCTCAGTGGGCTATGCCAATTAGAAAACCCTTTAAAAATTATAAACCGACCCCCACCACCATGGTGGGACATTGAGTGCGACACTGTAATAAATCGAAGAAAATTAGCTCTCTCTAATTATAAACTATTAAGCACCATTGAAAATTACATCGAATGCAATAAAATGCAAGCTGAAGCCAAAAGACTCTTTAAAAAAGCCAAAGAATACTGGCAGAATTGGGTATCGAAACTTAACAAAAATGCACCAAGCATCTAATTATGGAACATGGCCAAAACCTTACAACGAATACCTATCAACAATATTAAATGTACCCAGTTTGAGTGGCAGGATGAATTTTTTGATAACATCGCCCCTTCTTATGTGGAAAACTCGCCCATAAATTCTGCACATTATGAAAATAATAGCGAAATTTCGAAACCATTCACGTTAATAGAACTGGAATGGGCAATTAAAAAATCACCTAGTACAGCACCTGGTTATGACGATATAACCTATTCAATGCTAACACATCTTTCATTAGATGCAAGAATCTTTCTATTAGAAATTTACAATGATGTGTGGATACGAGGAGCATATATTAGAAGCTGGAAAATAGTAATTGCAGTGCCTACTTTAAAACCTAACAAAGATCCAGATTTAGCAGATTCATATCGATCAATATCGCTTCTCTCATGTATTTTTAAAACATTTGAATGCATGATTAAAATCAGAATAGAATGGTGGTTTTGAATGACAAATATTCTTCCACAAAATCAATACGCGTACAGAACTGGATATGGCACAGCAGATGCAGTTGCAACCATTGTTACTGACATTCAAAAGAACTTTTCAGACAACAATTACTTGGGAGCCGTTTTTCTGGACATCAAAGGCGCTTATGATTCAGTTGATCAACACTTACTTAGGACAAAATTACTGCAACTTGAATTACCACTAAACGTCACAAATACTATTTTTGATTTATTTAGCAACAGAGTAGTGTACATAAGAACATCAAATAATGATAGATTAGGACCTCGTACTGTTTCCGTAGGGCTTCCATAGGGCTCAGTTCTGAGTCCTGTTTTATTTAATCTGTATACTATTGGCGTACACTTAAAATTACGAGATGTACAAATCGTTCAATATACTGATGATTTTTGCCTGTATGTGGAGAAAACCAAGCTGGAATTTTGCCAACACACGCTACATAATAATATGGATGTATTCCAAAAATTGGACTAATGAAAATGGTTTTACTATTTCGGAAAATAAATCGGTCATATCATTTTTGTCAAGGCACAATATTCCAGACCTGCCCACTATGAAGTTGGGCAGCCTAACTCTTCCTATTAAAAAGGAAGTAAAATATCTTGGTATTATTTTGGACAGAAAATTAACTTGGTAACCGTTTATTGAACATATTGTCGTAAAGTGCAATAAAGGCAAAAGTACATCCAAGATGTAACACAAATAAAGGATTCTCTCCGCGGCAAGTACAGACACCGCCTCCGAAAGATTTGGTCTTCCGAACTTTCGGGGAAGAACAAGGTGTCTGCAACTAATATGCTTGCCGTTCCGATTCTGCTCTACTCCTTCGGAGTAGTAAAGTGGAGGGTAGATGAGCTGCGCCAATTAGACAGAGATACCCGCAAGATGATGAATATTCACAGAAGTATTCATCCTAGATCGTCCGTTCCTCGTGTGTACCTCCCACGTCAACGGGGGAGCCGGGGACTCTTGAGCCTGGAGTGTACGCATGGCAGAGTAGTACTGAGTATGGCATGTAACATACTCAGGAGCTCAGATCCCCTCTTGCGGTTCGTAAAACATCACGAAACTGTAGGAATGGGAGCAGGTTTGTTCAAGGCAGCAAAAAGAGCCGCAGATGAACTCGGTCTTGCATTTGACATCAGGCGAGGAGGCCGGTGAGGTGCTATGTTGAGTCATCACCAACTTCACCAAATCGTCTGAAAGTCCGAATTAGAGCTGCCGAACAGGAAAATCTGTTTCGGCAGCACGTCGATAAACCCCAGCATGGTGTCTTCTATAAGAACATAGAAACACTGGGTTAATCGACCAGGCTGACCTTCGCCTTTCTAAGGTCAGTAGGGCTTAAGTTGGAGACCGAGGGATTCATTATGGCCTGCCAAGATGGTGTTATCAACACCTTGATCTACTGTAGCCGCGTGTGGCGTGTAGAGGTTCCTGATATCAACTGCAGGACCTGCCATCAGGCGCCGGAATCGCTCATGCACTTACTTTCTGCATGCCCCATATATGCGATTTCGGCCTACATCCACCAACATAACGCGGCTTTATGAGTGCTATACTACCATCTAAGGTACTCGTACGGGGTAGACCAGACACCAGTGCTGCCTTACCTCCCCGGAGATATTGAGTCCGTTGTTGAGAACGAGAAATGCCGGATTTACTGGAACTACTCGTTCCCCACTGTCAGGCAAATCCAAGCCAACAAGCCTGACATAGTCCTCCTCGACCATCAACTCAAGGTGATGTATGTTATCGAGTTCTCGGCACCTGCGGAGAAAAACATCACCTTGAAGAAGGAGGAGAAACGGACCAAATATCGCGATCTCCGGTAAGAGCTCCAAGTGCTGTACCCAGGCTACTCGGTCAAAATAGTCGTCCTTATTATCGGTGTACTCAGAGGGATAATGCCTACGCTGCTCTCGGAACTGAAGATCATACCGGCCTGCCAAAAACCAGCTGAGTGGCTGGCAGGTCACATGCAGAAGGCGGTCATTCTGGGTTCTCTCCGTCTGCTTAGGGCACACGATTCTGGTATCTACAGTCACTAACCCTGCAGGATGTGAGGAGTGGCTGTAGTGTGGCCGGCGCGACTCCCGTGAGGCGTCGGAGGCCACGGGAGGACTGACCGGCATCGGGAAACCGAACAAAAAAATAATAATAAGTAATTTATTTCCTACAGGTTAAAGCACCCAATTACAGGAAAAGCTTAAAACTAAGTATACTGTGATATAAAATCCACAAATTTGCAATACACATAGTAATTAACATTACATTAAGACTTTACAAGAAAACTCATACATAAAAGTAAAATATAGTGTTATGAAATAATCTAATTTAATAAGCACAGTTTTCTTCATATATATGAATTATTTTAGCTAAACTATCATAGTTGACATCACATAAAGATGAAATGGTGTTAAAAGTTTTACACATATTAAAGATTGGTGACTTTATCATAAGGTTTGTACGAGGAGCATTGCAGTAAAAGAGGTTGTTTTGACGGGATTCTAATCTGGGGACTGGTAGATTTAGTTTACTTAAAAGAAATGAACAATCAATATTGTGACTAATTAATTTATAAAGAAGGGATAAAACGACAACATCTCTTCTGAATCTGAGAGATTTAAGGTCAAACATATTGAGCAGTATATTGTTGTCTGTACCTCGGGGAGGATAAGATTCATTACATTTGAAAAACATAAATTTCAGACATTTGCGTTGAACTGATTCAATGCGTGACAATAAATTTTGATATATGGGAAACCAAATAATATAGCCATACTCCAATTTACTTCTTATAAATGATATGTATAACAGTTTCAGGGTGTCAATATTCACGAAACCGCCCCAATTTCTTACTAAAAAACCTAAGGCTCTAGATGCCGATTTGACCATTTCATCGATATGATTGTTGAAAGTAAGTTTTGGGTCAAAAATAATTCCCAGATCCTTATAATTCACACAACGATCTAAAATGTTATTATCTATTTTATATTGAAAGGTAACTGTTGTGTCCTTCCTTGTATATGACATAACCTTACATTTGCCAATATTTAACTTTAGAGAATTGACCGAGCACCAGCTAGAAATTTTATTAACTTCATTTTGCAGTAAGATACAATCCTCTATAGAACTTATCTCTAGGAAAATTTTGATATCATCAGCAAATAGTAGGTGGTGAGAATTAATATTAGCTGTTAGGTCGTTAATAAAAGTAAGAAATAAAAGGGGTCCTAAATTTGATCCTTGCGGAACTCCCGATACTGCTGTATATGATTGAGAACGATAGCCTCCATATTCAACAAATTGATGTCTCCCAATTAAATAGGACTCAAATAAACAAATTAAAGAGTCAGAGAAACCAATTCCTCTCAGCTTTGATAGTAATAAAAAGTGATCTATTTGATCAAATGCCTTCTTTATGTCTGTGTATATAACATCAACTTGACCTTGTGAATATAAGGATTCTGATATATACTGAGACATCGAGGCTAGATTGGTAATTGTAGATCTCTTCTCCATGAAACCATGTTGAGAAGGCGATATTGTATTTTTAACAGACCAGTACAGAATAATCTCTAATAATTTGCCAAAGTTACATAATATTGCTATTGGTCTATAATTATTTAAATAAGAAGAATCACCGGATTTGAGTATGGAACATATTTTTGCAATTTTCCATATATCTGGATATTTACACGTAGTTAACGAGAGATTAAATAACAAAAGCAAGGGTTGAACAAACGCTGTAGCACAATCTTTGATTAAAGAACTAGGAACTTTATCAACGCCGGCTGCCATTTTGTTTTTTTAGTTTTTTTATGCCTTATGTATATCGTCCTCCGTTATATATTGCAAATTAATAAGATTGTTGTTTAGCAATATATTCTCTTTATTATTGTTGGGGTTTGAATTGATATAAACGTCCGAAAAATAGTTTGAAAAACCGTCAACGATGGATTGAGGAGTTTCGTAAGCTTTGTCATTGTAGTGGAGAATTCCAGGTATACTTGACTTACCCCTTTTGACATTAAGAAATGACCAAAACTTTGATGGATCTTCTTCAATTTCGTCCTCAATGCTATGAACATAATCTTTATATGCAACGTTAATTTGAGTTTTTTACTAGGGATCTGAGTGACCTAAATTCGTTTAAGTAGTTTATAGTTTTGAATTTTTTATAATTTTTGCGCGCCAGTTCTTTTTCGCTGATGTTATTTTTAATCTCCCGGTTAAACCACGGTGGATAATTCCGTTTCGTATCGTTGCTCACTGGTACACATTCATCAAATACACTATTTAAGGTGTTATAAAAGCTATTGACGGCATCATCAACATTTGTAAAATCCTTTAAAAAAGACCAATCGGTATGTAGCAACATGTTATACAATAACGGAAAGTTAGCTCGTCGAAAGTTATATCTAATATTTGTGTTACAATATACATAATTTTTTTGATTACCGGTGATTATTTTAAAATCGATAATAAGAGCAGGATGATAGTTATCTTCTTTTGTTAAAGGGGCATTATCTCTAATGACCTTGCATTCAACATTGGCTAAAATTAGGTCTAGCATTGTAAATAATAATTTACAACTGTATTTTGTTGTTAAATTTAAAAAACTAATAAAATTATTAATTAACCCACATTTTGCGTCATTTGATGAGAGATTATATAACGGTATGTTGAAATCACCACAAATCAAAATTTTGCAATCGACTAAATGAAAATATAAAGCCTTCGAGCTTCTAAGAACACTTCCAGTTCACTAGCGTTAACTCACGGTGGAATATATAGAGCAAACACATATAGTACAACGTTAATGAATGACATTTTACAACCTATAATGTCTATTGCAGGTATTATATTATTTAAAAAGTCTAAGTCAAGCTTGCAAGTTTTAAAACAATTTCTTACTGCTAGCAGAACACCTCCACCCCTGGTAAGGCCTGTAGTTCGAAAAGCTCGATCACATCTAAATACTAAATAGGAGCTCGGGAGAATTTCTTGGCTAGTGACCACATCTGATAGCCATGTTTCACTTAAACATAAAATATCGTATTCGAGAATCGATGCCATGTTATAAACGACCTCAAGTTTTGCATTGAGACCTCTAACATTCTGGTAGTAGCATCTTAATTCGGTTTCATAATTGGGTGCGTTTACTGGTTTAAATTAACAATTCTAAGTGAACCGTTAACATATTTGATTTGAATATTTCTTTCTCCATTGGAAATTCTTTGATTTAAAATGATTTTCAGTTTACGATATTGATCTATTTGTTTCGGTGTTCTGTCCAATGATATTGATACATTCCTGAATCTGTCATTATCTTTGAGGACTTTGGCATTGAGAATAATTTGATGCACTTGTTCTTCATTTTCCAACCTTACTTTGATAGGTCTGGACCTATCCGTTGATTATCAACCCAACCGCAGGACATTCAAATTGTTAAGATTCTGAATTGTAACGCCAGAGGAGTTAAAGATATCGAGAGCAACAGATTTGTCGGCCTTAATACGATCGTCCTTATTGTTTGAATTTTGTTCAGCCACACCAAAAATAATCAAATTACACTTTCTCTTCTGCCTTTCGATGAACTCCTGATAAAGGTCTTCGAATACATCATTTACTGCTTTATCTTCAGATGATGATTTACTAAATTCTGTGAAATCGCTTTGGAGTTTCTCTTTTACGGAAGTAATATCTTGACGATCAAAATGGGTACATACTAGTTCTGTGGAGATCAGGACGTAATATACCTTTGGCTCTGGTTTCGTATATATATGTATATATATATATATATATATATATATATATATATATATATATATATATATATATATATATATATATATACATATATATATATATATATATATATATATATATATATATATATATATATATATATATATATATATATATATATATATATATATATATATATATATATATATATATATATATATATATATATATATATATATGTATATATAAATATATATATATATATATATATATATATATATATATATATATATATATATATATATATATATATATATATATATATATATATATATATATATATATATATATATATATATATATATATATATATGTTATATAATATTTCAGACACCGTATAGTAACTTAGAATATATTCTAGACTATCCCAGGATATCATATTTCACTACGTGACTGATAACAAATTCCTGCTTATTTTATTGCTAATTGCTTAATTTGCATTTCCTTTGTTATAAGCTTGGGAATCATTGTTTATGCTGACCAAGTACAGCCTTCCAAGCTTATAAATTAAATTATTATCATTTGTTAACTCAGTTCTTATACTCACTTTCGACATGTTACATTAAATTATATTCAATTCAATTAATTGTATTTTTACCAAGACTCAACGTTGAGTCCATGTTAATTAAATAAATGTTTTTTAAAAAACAACTTTACGGAAACCGTAATCTAACAATTGGCGCAGTCGGTAGGATCTGAAAACATTGCAGTTCGGGAGCCTAACTAGTCGTGTAACCCTCCAAGAGAACAAGGAGTCCATCTTCGAAAAGGTGCCTAACTAGTGGACAGGACCTACTAGAACAAGGAGAACTTCTTAGCTGCAGTGGTGGATCCCAATTCTTCAACAGAAAAGAACCTACTCCATGAAGCAAACTATAGAGTAAGAAATATTATAAGAATCATCTCGTACTATCATTTTATTTTTTTTATCAAGCAACAAACAATTTTTATTATTATTTTATTTCACTTTTAATTTTTATTTTTATTTGGCTCTGACATTTCTAACTGTATCCACTCGCTACATATACGTGTGTAGGTGTGAGCAAGAAGTACAGTTCGATCTAAAGACCAAATTCGTTATATTTCACATATTAGTTGGCTGATATTTCTAACTGTATCCACTCGCTACATATACGTGTGTAGAGGTGAGCAAGAAGTACAGTTCGACTTAGAGACCAAACTAATTTTTATGTAAGTGCATAATTATTTCTATTATCCATTATTATTATTATTATCCCATTTACAATTATTCTACAAATAATAAAAACCGCATTACAAAGTTAATGCACCACTAAAACAAATAAACTTTAATAAGTGCATAATTTTAATTAAGAAATACTTTTAATATTTTCCTTGATCACCTAAATTGATCAATTATTTTCTAAATAATTTCTAAATACTAAACAACAAAATGCCAGACGCAGTTACAGAACAAGTTGAACCTTACAAACTATCTGAAATTTTTTCCATAATACCGGAGTTCGATGGCAACCCCATCGCTCTACAAACTTTTCTTAATTCATGTATTTATGCCCACTCAATGGCTGTTAGAGATCAAAAGTTATTGTTAACCATACATATAAAAAATAAATTGCGTGGCAAAGCTGCCGAAATTGTAAACTCTCGTAACCCAGCTACATGGGCAGAAATTAAATTCTTATTAGAGTCTCATTTTGGCGACTCGAGAGATCTGACATCTCTCATTCAAGATTTACAGCGGATTCATCAAATACATAACGAATCTGCATTAACATTTATAGCACGGTTACAAACGCATAATGCAAAAATGCATGCTGCAATTCAAAAACAACATTTTACTGCGGAGCAAAAACAAGCTCAAAGCGAACTAATTGAAACAATGACGCTAACTACTCTACTCACAGGTTTAGAACCAACACTAGGCAAAATTATTCGTGCCGGAAATCCTAAAAATATGTTAGACGCTATAAATCGTATTAAAAGAGAATTACAGCTATCGTATTTTGAAACTCAAAAATTCCCAAAAAATAACGTTGCCAAAAAATCCAATTCAAAATCAAGTAAGAAGGCCAAACATTAATTTTCAAAAATTCTGTTCATTTTGCAAAAGAAATGGGCATACTATAAACGAATGCCGAACAAGGCAACAACAACAACAACCTTCAACTTCTCAAAATTTCAATAGGCCAAATTTCCAAGGAAATTCAAACTATCAAAATTTTGCACAATCAAATCATTATCAAAGAACATTTCCACAAAACCAATATCCAAATCAATTTCAAAATCAACAACCGAGCTCTTCTCAACAGAATAGGACTTCAGCCATAAGACCGAATCCTAATTATAATCCACAAAGACAATCTGTAATACAGCACAACCCCAATTTTAATCGCTTCAATAATCAACCAAAAACCCATCATTTAAATTGCGCAACTTACGATAACCAGTACACTGATCAATACGAAAATTATTCCTTTGATAATCAAGTACAAAATGAAACTTGTAATTTTAATAATTTTCAACCTGAACAAAATGAGGAGAATTATACTGCTAATTCTCAGGACACTCACTATGAGAATTATACTGCTAATTCTCAGGATACTAACTAGGGAATTATACTGCTAATTCTCAGGATACTTACTATGAGGATTATACTGCTAATCCTCAGGATTTTTACCAAGGCTTAGATCATCCAACGAATCCTCCCAACGAAGATTCAGACCCAGTTGCGGATTTACAAACACAAATACAAACCATGAACTTACAAGACGACTTGAACCCGTACTTAAACTTCCCAGAACAGACATTCATGTAAATTCATTACTATCTGTAAACTCAAAAAATCTTTATTATATAAAGGATATCACAAACAGATTTAAAATTTTAATAGACACCGGTGCAGGTATTTCTATTTTTAAACCTAAAACAGCCGAAAATTATCGACAAAGATTTTCCGAAAATGTAATTATACAGGGTATAACGGACCAAAAGGTAAAAATAAGTGAATCAGCACTTATACCATTTACAGAAGGCAATCCACATAAAGTTTATGTTCATAATTTAGATATAGACTTTGATGGACTGTTAGGCGCAGATTTTTTAGAACACTACGAATGTCAGGTAGATATAAAAAATAAAAAACTAATAACGAACTTTAAAACTGTACCGCTATTTAAGGTTACTGATGATTCGTGCGTACAATTACCTGTTAGTTGTAAAAATGTAACGCAAAATCAATGTCAAAAACCCCATCCAGAAAATCAAAATTTAGATAATACCAATAACCAAAATTTAATATCTATTGAGCCGCGTATAGAAAAGATTTTTAAACTTAAATGTAATTTACGAAATACTGATGCTATACTGTTAGCTCAGGAATCGGACAAAGTACGTTTGCCAAATGCTCTCGTCAAAATTGACAATAATGGAGAATTTTTAACATCAGTTATAAATCCTAATGCAATACCTAAAATAATAGATCTTTCAAATCTTAAACTAGAACCTGTTGAGAAATTTAGAGAAATATTTAATTTGAATTCCCAAAATCTTGATTCCCAACAGACAGACAGACATTTCGAAATTAGAAAACAATTACGCTTAGAACATCTTAACGACGAAGAGAGTTATTTAATTACTGAACTTTGCTTAAACTTTTCTGATATTTTCTACCTAGAAGGAGATAACTTGAGTTTTACGAACGAAATAAAACATTCGATTGACACAAATAATGCAAAGCCAGTTTTTACAAAATCATACCGGTATCCGCATATTCATAAAGAAGAAGTCAAAACACAAGTTTCTAAAATGTTAGACCAAGGTATCATTCGACCATCAATCTCGCCCTGGTCTTCTCCAGTTTGGGTTGTCCCAAAAAAACTCGACGCGTCCGGAAAACAAAAATGGCGAGTCGTGGTAGACTATAGAAAATTAAACGAACTGACAGTTGACGACAAATATCCACTCCCAAATATTTCTGACTTACTAGATCAACTTGGCAAATGCCAGTATTTTACGACACTAGATTTGGCATCTGGTTTTCACCAGATCGAGATAAATACGGAAGACATTCAAAAGACTGCTTTCACCGTCGAAAATGGTCATTTTGAATTTGTGCGAATGCCATTCGGACTTAAAAATGCCCCATCAACATTTCAGAGAGTGATGGACAACATTTTGTTAGGTATCCAGAATGAACGCTGTTTGGTTTATATGGATGATATTATCATCTATTCACCAACCATTCATGAACACATCTCCCGTTTAACCGAAGTATTTCAACGTTTACGAAAAGCAAATTTAAAAATTCAACCGGACAAGTGCGAATTCTTGCGCAAAGAAGTCGCCTATCTTGGTCACCTCATCACTAAAGATGGTGTAAAGCCAAACCCAATTAAAGTTGACGCTATTCAAAATTTTCCTCAGCCAAAAAATGCCAAAGAAATACAATCATTCTTAGGTTTAGCTGGTTATTATAGGAGATTCATTCCTAATTTCTCTAAGATATCCAAACCACTGACAAAATTACTACAAAAAGACATTCCTTTTAATTTCGACAATGACTGTACAAATTCCTTCGAAAATTTGAAACAAGCCTTAACAACCACACCGATTCTAATATACCCGAATTTTAACGATACTTTCATACTAACCACGGATGCTAGCGCATTCGCGATAGGTGCAGTACTCTCGCAGGGCCCTATAGGCAAGGACCTACCTATTGCATATGCGTCCAGAACGTTATGCAGTGCGGAAACAAAGTACTCTACTATTGAACGTGAGCTCTTAGCAATAGTCTGGTCAGTTAAGCACTTTAGACCATATTTATTCGGCAGAAAATTCACGTTAGTTACTGACCACAGACCACTTACCTGGCTGTTCTCTATAAAGGACCCAGGAAGCAGGCTAGCTCGTTGGCGCTTAAAACTGGAAGAATATGACTACGAAGTCATATACAAACCAGGTAAAATTAACAAAAATGCCGACGCGTTATCTAGAATCAAACTAAACCATGTTAAAGATTGTGTTACCTTTCAAACATCTATTTTAGCCGCTAATTCGGATGACGAACAGAATTCCGACACCGAAGATTCCGATGATAAAATCACAGACGAACAATTTTTTCAAGAATTTAATACTTTCGTAAATTTGTACAAGACAAAATCGCTAATCGATTATTCTAAAATCAAATTTTCTAATAAACAATTATTAGACAAGGAAAACAAAAATATCATAACGTTCTTCCAACAACATAAACTGGAAGACTTTCACTATAAAATAATCGAGGATATTTTCGAAGAACATCCCGATTTTAGTAACGCTAAAATTAACATAGTTTCAAGTAAGACTGTCAGAAATCGAAAATATTTTATCATCCCATTACCTTTCGATCTAGAATCTGTCAACGAAACATTATTTTATACTTTATTCAAACATCAAAATGATCTCGATCTTTCATGTACGTATCACGTAGAAAATAATTTAGATTTACCTACATTGGAAATGTTATCATTTATCTTTGCGGAAAAAGACTTAAAACTAGTAATTTGCCAAAACATCGTCAAAACTCCAGATAATGACCAAATTCCTATTATTATTGACCAAAATCATACAGGTAAAAATAACTTACACCGTGGGATAAACGAAACAATTCGGAGAATAAAAGTAAAATATAATTGGCAAGGTTTAACCAAAGACATTGAAAACTACATAAAAAATTGCGAAACATGTCAAAAGACAAAAGTCTGCCGCAAAAATCTCAGCAACCCTTTAGTTATTACAGAAACCCCACGAACGCCTTTTGAACGTATAAATATTGATATTTTCGAAACACCGAACAGAAACTACGCTTTAACCGTCCGAGATGAATTAACAAAATTCACTCAAGCATACGCCTTAAAGGACAAAACGGCGAAATCAGTTGTCAATACCTTATTGCTATATTTTCAACATTTTGGCACACCATTACGAGTACACTGTGACTATGGCCGTGAATTTGACAACAGCCTACTCAGAGACCTATGTACTCTATATGACATAAAACTGACATATTCTAGCGTAGGACACCCGCAATCGAACGGTTCACTCGAAAGATTCCACGCCACATTAGCGGAAATGATAAGGGTTCATAATACAGAAAACCCTAACGAACATCCACTCACTATACTGCCTTATGCTGTTATCTGTTACAATAACTCGATCAATAAAACACACGGATTTACACCGTATGAGCTAATTTTCGGGCATACCTCAAACAGACCACCCGAAAAACTTTATAACCAGAAAGACTTGATTACTAAATACATACGAGACCTTAATAATCGAATATCCCATTATTATAAACTAGCGCGCGAAAGAACGCAACTACAAAAAAGAAAAAGCAAAAGTCCGCTTTGACAAAAATATTCCCGAAAATCGACCCGATTACCAAATTGGCAATAAAGTTTACGTCAAAGAATCACAAATCAAAGATAAACTACACAACAAGTTTAACGGTCCTTTCGAAATAATCGAAATTTTCCAAAATTCTGCTATTCTACTTAACCCAGACACTAACCAAACTAGTAAAGTAAATTTTGATCGAATGAAACCCTATTTTGAAAATTAACCTTTTTCAGGTTACTCCTGCTGTTCGGATCAGTAGCCCTAGCAGTTTCCCAATACAAAATTACACCAATAAATAACACCATTGGAATTTACTACCACGAAAAATCAGAAATAATTGTGACCAACGAGAAGTGGACACTATTAGTTCACAAGAATATATCCGAACTAAAGACAGTTTCTGACAAAAACGACAAAATCCTGGACACCATCCTAAACACCCTTGACCCTGCGTATCATAACATGAATACTTTCATGAGCGAAGTTAAGACTCATCTTAGCCTTCTAAAACAAATTTCTAAATCTATTCAATCTAAGTTTGACGAGGTTTATCTTGATACAAAACGATACAAAAGAGGAATTATAAACGGAATCGGGACAGTATTTAAATCAATTACCGGAAATCTAGATGCTGAAGACGGTCAATACTATTCTGATTGTATTAATAAACTAAACAACGACGAGCATCAACTAGAAAACTTAATTAAAAATCAAATATCCGTAACAACATCGGTTATAAAAAATTTCAATTCAACTATTCAAAAATTACAAATTGACGAGGAAACGTTTAATAAAGATATCAAAGATATCGAAGATGCGATCTTACGTACCGAACATGATATACAAATAGTTAAAACAAAACTAAAGTTTCTCGAAATATGTGAACAATTAATGGCAAACTATTTATACATCGAGGACCATTTAAACGATATTCTAAATTCAATAACTTTTGCAAGATTAAAAATCATTCATACCTCTATAATTACCCCTCAGGATTTAATAAGCTCTTTACAAGAAATTTCACAAAATTTGCAAAGGAACAACTTGCCACTTCAAATAAAATTATCAAGAGTTGCTCAGTACCTAGATATTATTGAACTGCAAGCTTTTCAAACAGATTCAAGTTTAATTTTTGCCTTAAAGATACCTTTAGTAGATCCTCAAACTTACACAACCTATCAATTATACCCTATCCCTATTTTGGATAATAGAACTGGTTTGCACCACATTCTGTCAACCTCTCAAAAATATATCGCGAGAGATGATGATTCTTTAATGTTTATACCTATTCCGGACCTGAAAGAATGCAAACAACTCTACATTGGAACTAAATTATGCTCTAACTTGTTCGCTTATCCAATCGACACCAATGCAATTTGTGAAGCAAGACTGTTCAAACATCTCAATCGCCTACCCGAAAACTGTCAAACATCATTTATCATTAGTCAAGGATATAATGTTCAAAAACTCCAGGAGAACACATGGTTAATTATTAATGTAGAACCTCTACACGTTACTATCAGTTGCCCTAAGAGAAATTCAATAACGGAAATCATCATGAAGAACTCTATTATAAAATTACAACCTAGTTGTTACGCCTTTATCGGCATTACC
This sequence comes from Rhamnusium bicolor, assembly GCA_029963845.1. Taxonomy (NCBI): domain Eukaryota; kingdom Metazoa; phylum Arthropoda; class Insecta; order Coleoptera; family Cerambycidae; genus Rhamnusium; species Rhamnusium bicolor. The sequence continues at coordinate 29,614 of JANEYF010002505.1, forward strand.
AAGATTCAAGCCGAATCCAAGGAAATATTAGATGTTAAAGATAAAACCCATCCTATTCAAATTCCGTATGAATGCTGCAACAACTTTCCATACAAAAGTCAACTACCCAAATTAAAACCATTAAAATTAAACCACCTGAACACCGAAGACCTCGAAATTGCCAAACACAAATTAGACCAATATTCCAAAAATTTAGATGATCTTATCAACGAACCTTTTGTGACCAAACACATCTCATGGTTCACATATCTGACCATAACATTAATTATTGCCCTTATTATTCTCTATATATTTTTCAAATGCAAAAGAAGGAGTCGCAAGCTGGCTCTAGTCAATCCATCCGGATCACCTCCACCTCCACCACGACCAAGTAAGGTCTTCAGAAGATTTTCCAGCATTCTACCTCCGAGGAAAAGACCAAGTATCCATGAAGAAGAAACCGAAGAAATCGCATTGACTTAAAAAGACTGTTAAATGTGTTTTTCTATCTGAACTTAATGCAAAAGACTTTCAGTGAATATTATTTCATTTTTGTGATGCATTTTAAATTTTATCATTTTATTATTTTGTCACCTTTTTATTATTTATTATTTTATTATTTTATTTTTTTTTATTTTATTTTCATTTTATAACCATTCTCAATGTTAACGCTTTGCTATTTTACACTATGTTAGATTTCATGCTTTTACACTGTTTTACATTTTTGTAAAAGTTGCTGTATAAACACCAACTTTTCTATAAGGGGGAAGTTGTTATATAATATTTCAGACACCGTATAGTAACTTAGAATATATTCTAGACTATCCCAGGATATCATATTTCACTACGTGACTGATAACAAATTCCTGCTTATTTTATTGCTAATTGCTTAATTTGCATTTCCTTTGTTATAAGCTTGGGAATCATTGTTTATGCTGACCAAGTACAGCCTTCCAAGCTTATAAATTAAATTATTATCATTTGTTAACTCAGTTCTTATACTCACTTTCGACATGTTACATTAAATTATATTCAATTCAATTAATTGTATTTTTACCAAGACTCAACGTTGAGTCCATGTTAATTAAATAAATGTTTTTTTAAAAACAACTTTACGGAAACCGTAATCTAACATATATATATATATATATATATATATATATATATATATATATATATATATATATATATATATATATATATATATATATATATATATATATATATATATATATATATATATATATATATATATATATATATATATATATATATATATATATATATATATATATATATATATCTTTTTCAAGGCTACAATTCGAAATATAACAGTGTTAAAATTAAATTTATTAATATTCTCAGAGCACTTACTCGTGAGGTGAGGCTATAATTTAAATTTATTCAACATCCAAGAAATTGTCCTAATCATTATGGCATTATAGAAGAAAAAATAATCTTTCTTTTATAACTCACTATGTCTGTTTAATTATTAACTAATTACATTTTGGTTTACTAGAATTATTTTAAATTTTAAAACTAATTAATAGGTTTGTAGAGCCATGTGATTGCTGAACTAATGAGACATGTGCAATTGAAAAAAGGAAGGGGATACCTATCATTTCCTGCTAGTTCTTTTCAACAATTTATCAACAATTTAACTTCATAAATTGCAACCCTAGTTAATTCACAAACAAAATTTCTACATTTTTCAAAAAGTTGTCTTCTTTAATTAATAAAATATTGACATTTTTGTAACTAAATTAAATATTTCAAATGCCAAATTGCTAAAATTACCCTAACCCCATTTTATGAGGTCAAACGTGTACAAAATTTCAGTTTACATATTTATTTAAGTATTTAGAAAATATGTTTTATTAGTGTGGCGTACTTGCACATTTGCTAGCATTGTTAATATTACCACCTAATCACTGTCAAACATTGACAGTTGTGTTAATTATTTTATTCCTATGTTTATGGTACCCAGGGAAATGATTATTATTAATAATATTTGAATAACTAAAAATTGATATTTTTCAACTTATACATTTTCGTAATTCTCCTCGAATACACATTTTACAGCTTCTGTGTTTGATTAATTGTGGTACAATCTCCACAAAATGGTGTAAGGGTTTCCTCATGTACTGAAGTTAAAGAAGGTCTCTATCCTTCAATTCTAATGAAAACATAATTACATGTTTTAACGTCATGACTAATAAATGGTTTTTCTAACGAGTGATGTTTCGTCTTGATTGTTTGAGGTTATTAAAATGTAATTTTGAAAAAAAAATCGGAATATCCGGGTTCTCGTGAGAATTAACGAAGAATTCTCCCGTAGGGCGTAGAGGTTGACCAAAAACAAGTTCTGGAGACGAACACTCTAAGTCTTCTTTTATCATGGTTCTGAACCCTAATAATATAATGGGGATTCCTTCTTTACTGTTACGCGTATTCACTCTAGCTGTCAAAGTCGCTTGCATAGCTCTATGTAATCTTTCAACCATTCCATTACTTTGTGGATGATATGTGGTTGTATGGATTCTATGAAAACCAAGAAATTTTGGAAATTCTGAAAAGAGTCTTGAATTGAACTACACTCTCTGATCCCTGGTTGTGTAAAGAGGGATACCAAAACGACACACGTATTGTTGAAACAATGTTTTGGCAACCGTCTCTGTCGTTATATTATTCAAAGGATAGGCCTCGGGCCATCACGGAAAACGCTCTACTACGGTCAGTATTTAAGAACAACCTCCTGCAGGGGATAATGGACCTACAATATCTATATGTATGTGCTCGAATCTCCCCTTTAGCATATCAAATTTACCTATGGTGTTTTGGTGTGCCTGCTTACCTTGGATGCTTTGTCCAAATGGTGCAGACTTTATTAATTTTTATCCAGAAATATTTACTAGTTATTAGCCTTTTTGTTGCCCGTACCCCTGAATGTGTTAAGCTGTGAAAGATTTCGAAAACTGTACGTCTAATATCTTTGGGCATATAGGGTCTAATATTGGAAACATCACACCAAATTTCATTATAAGAATTCGGGATTTAAATTTTTTTGTAATACATACTTAGTTTGTTCTGTTCCTATAATTTGTTTTGTGGTTCATGTTTCTAGTTCCTGATCCTCGAGTTGTTTCTTTCTTAAAATTTCTAAATTAAAATCTGACGAATTAATTTGATTAATGTCAATCATATGTGATAAAAATTCGCCATCTATTCATTATTTACATTTTTTGGTTAATGTCACTTTTTTGATAATGAATCTGTTTTGAAGTTAACATTTGTAAATTTTAAGAATACGTCATCTATACGTGAAAGCGTATCCGCGACGATATTGTTTTTTCTTTTAATGTGTCTCATGTCATTTGTGAACAGTACGATGTATTCCAAGTGTCGTGTATGTTTCAGACTTCTTTCTGTTTTAGAGAACGGAGCTGATGTTAACAGCTTATGATCAGTAAAACACATGAATTTTCTACCCACTAACATGTATCTATAGTGCTTTTTGCATTTTGTTATCGAAAGTTGAATATTTTTCCTGAATTTGATAATTTTCGAGAAAAGAAAGCTAAAATTTACATTCCTCATCGGATATCTGCTCTAATAATGCTCCCATAGCGATATTAGAACAGTCCACCGTGAGAGTTAATGTTATATCACCCCTGCTACTAGTATGTGTAAATGCCCCAAGCGTACACCCTAAAAAAATACGTTTGAATGACACTCTTATCGAACTTCCACCTACTGGAAACTCAGTAATGAACTTAAACAACAACAACAATAATAACTATAATTTTACGAACTATTTGCCTCAAATACAGAGTGTCTTCCAATTTCTCAAGTAACACTATCAAATTCATAACCTCACTTCTTATTTGCTATGCGCCAGAACATAACATTCCTCAAAATAATATCTATATTGTGTGTTAAGATTAAGCGTCTATTACAAACTAGCTTAGAAAATAAAGAAATAAACATGCCATCTCATGAAAAACAAAATGTCTAAGTGATACCTTACCAAAGATCGCAATTATATCCTGTTTCCATCGCGTTTTTCTAAATCTGGCCTAATGTGCGGCGTATTCCACAACGAATGACAAAATACAAAATACTGTATTAGAACTAATAAATATAAATATTTTTTTCTAGTTCTATCACCCTCTGAAGAAAAATGCTTAAATATGGGACATCATGTATATTTTTTATTGTATTTGTTTTCTTGGGTTTTTGGTTTTTATATTGACATTTAAAATACAAAATTGTTTATTTATTCATAAACCTTCATAAAAAACGTTTCGGTGATTGTTTTCCAACTTTTTTAGAGTTAGGACTTAAACGAAAAATAACTCAAAATGTGGAACTTTATATTTAACAATAGTACTATTTAAATTGTACGTTTAGCGAGAACATTACTTTTTACTCTATTTTACATTATATTGTTTTTGTGTTGACAAATAAGTTTGAACTAAATACACACAACGTTTTTTTTTATTTAATTTGTTACATGTATTTGTAGAATTATATCCTTAAATAGAAGAGTATAAGTTACAGTTATCTTCTGCAATGACCTGTGCGATCCTTTGATCCCAGCTCCCCTAACAGGAATAAAATAAAACATCCAAAGGATCATGGGTGGCGCAGGAAGCATAAAAATTGCTTTTTTCCGCTACACAATCAAAGTTGAGCTCAAATATGTTCTTTTGTAATCTTAATATTTCATTTTTATGTAGCTTCAACTAGCTTTTCATTGTTATTACATTTCCTATTTATTTCCTTCCATAGTTAAAATGTTACGATAAGTAGGGGAAATTGGTAATAACTGGTTTAATATTTCAGTCAATAAACAGTAGAAAATTAAAGACGTTCATGCTGCTTAATTAGTTAAAATATTATTATAGATATTATCTTGCTTCAAGAGAGAGTTGATGTATAAAGTGTGTGCTGTTTAAAAAGTGCTGAAAACCTAGTTACAATTTGTAAAACTCAAACAAAAATTTGAGTTTTGCATGTGAACTAATATAACATAGCTTATAGCTTGTAATTACGCAAAAATATTATCTAGAAACTATAATTAAATAGTGTTTTCGATATATTATATAAACAATTCTTATTCATAGTACAGTGTAAAAACTAAATAAGCACCTAGTTTTTTGATAGGCTCTTTTTATCATTAGTAAGATAAGAAATTTAACTGACAGAAAACTTTATACAGGGCATTGCTAGAAATATCATTTATGCAACTAAATAAACATAAAAGAAAATTTAAACATGGAATGTAATATCCGTAAAGAAAAAAAGGAGAGATGTGATGAATATAACAACTTCATGTGCAAAACTTGTGGGAAATTAACAGCATCCGAAGTGAAATGTCTGGAATTAAAAAAGAGTAGAATATTGAGGTTTTATTGTTCTTATTGTTTGAAAGGAAACGTATTTGCATTATACCACACAATAATTGAAGATAAAAAAAATTTAATAAATAGTAGAGATAAAATAGATACACACAAAGATATGCTAATTAAAGATAAAGAAGTAATTATAAAGCATCTACAAGAAAAAGTGAAACAGTTACAAAAAATTGCGAAATTTACAAAAAACAGAACCAAAATGGTCAGATATACCACATTCAAAACCTGTGAAAAAAAGTTACTCTAAAGCATTAACCCTTTCGAGACTAATGGGTGATATATGTTTCAGGAAACACGTGACTCTGAAAGGATGACTTCTTTCTTCACTTTTTTCTTATTTCCTAGATATATATTCCCCTTCCTTGGCTGTCACAGAATATGTTTCTGGTATTTATTTGTCAATAATTATTTTTATGTTGGATAATTGTCCCACTCGTATAAAAGAAGTCACCGCATATGTCCCAGTAGTCATTTTTGAATAAAATATTATGCCATTTGGAAAAGTTTAATAAAATTTTTCTCCTTTCTTTTTGAGAAATCCCAAAAAGGAAATGAGAAAAATTTAAGAAAACGCCACAAATAACATTTAGACTATTCCTGGAGTGGGTTAGAACCTTTAACGTGCAGTTAACACTGACGTAGTTTTCCACGAAACACCAAAACACTATATACTGCACTCGACGCGCGTTTCGCCAACCATGTTAGCATCATTTGGAGATGATTAAAACTGTTTTAATCATCTCGAGATGATGCCAACTTCGTTGGCAAAACTTGCGTCGAGTGCAATAGAGTGTTTTGGTGTATAATGGAAAATTACGTCAGTGTTATTTAGACTATATTTATTTAAAGTATTTATTAATAAAAGTATTCTTCAAAAGATTTATTAGAAATAACAAAGTGAAAATAAGTATATCAGTAAAAGGAAATCAGAACCATACTACTGAAATAACTCTATAATACTTGCAGGAAAACTCATTTCGTAAATAAAAAAATAATATTATGTATGATAGCTTGCGAAACATTCATTACATAATGGTAGTTTGCAGCTGCTACACATAGTTCTACTTCACCACTTTTTCTCTCCAAACATCTACAACATCTTCCTCTAGTTGATGTTACCAACGGCAAATGATCTCCAACATTCATCAAATTTCTTGAAAATCCACTTGACCATCCATAATTTCGTTTCTTGACTATAGAAGCATTTTTTTCTTCCGTTAGAAATCAGATTTTCTGCCAGATTCACGAGAATGATTCACTGGCCAACACACATTTTGGTGCCTGGGATTTGTTAAGTTTAACTAAGTAATTTTGGGGTGCCTAATCCAAAAATGCCATCAGATTTGTTCTATCAGATCTACTTTTCAAAATTTACTATTTCTGCCCTATGTAGGAACAATTCGCTAAAATTAGATATAATGTTTTTTTTGTATAAGTTTTAAAATATTACTATTTGATTACAACTTTCAACTGAAACACAAAAAAAGTGGGTAGAAGGTATTTATTTAACAGAAAAAAAAATATACATATGCAACTTTCAATCATCACTTGAAAATTTCCTTTTATAAGATTTCCTTGCGTGAGGTTTACCAGAACAGTCCCGCTGAAGATTCCAGCAGTAATCGGCCATCATGTGGGTATCCTATCTTCCTTGGTACCTTTCTTCCATAATGCGGATGTCTTGGTGAAATCTTTCTCCCTGTTCTTCACTAACAGCAGCTAAATGTTCTGGAACATGATCCAAGTGGCTGTGAAGGTAATGGACCTTAATGCTCATGTTACATCCGAGTGTGTGAAAGTTAGAAAGCATCTGTTCTACTAATTCGACGTAATTCTCTGCTTTATGTTTTCCAAGAAAATTTTTAATTACTTTAACAAAAGAGCACCAGGCATTAGATTCAAGCTCGTTCATTGATGTCGTGAAATGCGGGTACTTTATAAGTTGCCTTATCTGAGGTCCATCAAAAATTCTAGCCTTCACTTTTTCTCTGCTAAGCCTTGGAAATTTAAGTGTCAAATACTCAAAACAAGGTCCATCTCGAGGCAAAGCCTTAACAAATTACTTCATAAGACCCAGCTTGATATGTAATGGTGGCAAGATGATTTTGTTTCTGTCAACCAACGGTTCGTTAAGAACGTTGTGTTCTCCTTGAACTAAAGCATTTCTTAAAGGCCAACTTCTGGTAATCTAGTGCTGGGCCTTAGCTCTGCTGTCCCACAAGCATAAAAAACAAGGATATTTTATGTATCCATTTTGTTGCCCGAAGAGAAAGTTTACCATTTTTAGTTCGACACAAATCGACCACTGTTGCTCTTCATACTTGATTTTTTTCAGGATCAGTGATATTGTCGCGTATTCCTCTTTCATAGTGGTGGAATGTCCAATAGTATAGTACCATGTTTATTACCATTGTGTAAAAGTACACATTTTAAACTTCGGGAAGAACTGTCTATAAAAAACGCCATTCACTTGGCGTGTATTCTGTTAACCCCATATTCTCCAAGAGACCTCTTATGTCATTACAAAACACTAAGTTATTTTATTTAGAGAAATACGGCAGCAGATCTTTCTGTCTGGTACGATCAAATGTAATATTAGTATTTGGACACAGTAAGTTCTTTTCATTTAATCTGGAAGCAAGCAATTCGGACGACACCTTTGAGAGATTCATATCTCTAACAAGATCATTGAGCTCTTGTTGACTGAAACGTTGAAGGTCCTTCAAAATTATTGTCACTTTCACATTTGTTGAACTGCACCTCGTCAGGCGATGTATCTGAGTCATCCTCCAGAAGCGTAGGCAAGTTACTGAATGTTGGAATAGGTATTTCTTCAGAATGAGGAAGAGGTCTTCTTGCTGACTCCATGTTAGGGTATTTATGCCGGTTATTGCGATTAATGCCTTTGATGCTGATAGAACAAAAATAGCAGATATCATGATGGTTTTTTGGCTCCCTCCATACCATAGGTACTCCAAATTTTAAGCACGTTCTCTTTCCGTTTGTCCACTGTCGCAAATGTTCTACACATGTTTTGCATACGAAATGTGGTGCCCATGATTTATCCTGGTCTCCTAACTGGACGCCAAAATACGCAAAATATGCTCTTTTTATAAAGTCAGATATGGGTTTTCTACTTCCCTTGAAAGAGTACTCGCCACAAATATAACAAAATACATCTAGGTGGTTCACACAATTCCGTCTGCTTTTAGAAGCCATTGTTGTAATTCGAATTTTTAATATTCACGCAACAATTTAAAGCAAATTAGTACACAGTTATCACACGAAAGCACAACACTACACTCAACTATGGGATACAGGCAGAGATACGGGAAACCATATGTTACAGGTAAATGAAATAGGGTGGGGACTGGGGTTGTTTCCGGTTAGGCAGGCAGATTTGTACAGTAATGGGAATAACGAGAATTATAAAAAGACATAATTACATTCTAATTTCAGGTAAGAACATACAATTTTGTTCTCCTAAATATTTAGTTATTTTGATTTTGATATTATTATTCGTATAAGTAATAAATTTCACCATGGTGTATCTCAAAAACTAGAGCTGCTAGGGAAAAAAGTGAGTTATTTTTGGAACTAGCACATCAGAAATACCCTAAATCAGTTCGTATTTTCCAGGCACCACGACAAAAAATTTATTTTGTTGGCCAGTGAAATGGCATATTGGGCTTCTTGCGACTTTCTTTATATATAACCCATGCATTCACTGCAGTTGTCAATAGGAGCTAATAGAACACTTTTTCCACCACTTCAAAGACTTCTATTTCGTACATTCCAGTTAGTTGGTCAGATAAATCAACTCCTCCCACATAGTTGCTGTAAAAGTGCATAGCTTCTGGAACAGGTATATTTTTGTACCATCTTTGATCGTATGATTAACTCCAACCATATTGTTGGTGTGGCAGTTGCTCAAAACTATCAATTCCTTTGTGTCCATCCACAAATAGCCTATAACTCCTGCTGAATTGCCCACGATTTCGGGTTTTCTTCTCTTTTTTTCCTTTTTTCTAATTTGGTATTTGTTTTTGAGAGGCAATACACGTACCAACTTGTGCAAATCGAAATCTTGCATCAAATTGACTGATGTCATAACAAAATACAACTTCCTCGAACCGCCATTGCTAATTTTTTAACAACTGTTTCGCCTAAAGTTCCATTGGTGGAACCAATTTCTTTCCCGGCATAAATATTAAAGTCATAGACATATCCAGATTTCGAGTCACAGCGCCCCTTTAGATGGGTTTCAAAGGTATTGCTTGTGCAGACCTACTTTTGAATTTTACCATACTTTCATCAATTAACTGAAATGTACTCTCTGACCTGACTCGAGGATAAGTTTTCTTCAAGTAGCAAACCAAATCTTCAATATAGTAAATTTTACTGGCATCAGATGGGTTTTTAGGAGATGTAAAATAAAGTTTGCTGACTAACAATTTGAAACCCTCTATGAATATTGCTAACTTTATTGCTTCATTTCCTAAGGATTTAATCGATGACCAGTAATGATGTATAGCCGGTAATCTATTCCTGTTGTTAATTAAAAGAGTGCTTGTTTATGTACTTTGTTCGGTTTATGTTAGTGTTTTTTTTATTAGTATTGCAGTAATAACCATATATTAATGAACTAGTCGATGTTAATTTACGGTAAATATGTCATCAATTTCCTGTGACTGTTCAACGTCTGTACTTGAAACGTTTTTCAAATAGACGTGCACCAAATGCCGCATGATTTGTACCCGTTGTTCAACGAGCAAGCAATATTTCTGAGTTACGGCTCCGTTGAGAACGTGATTGAGGTCATGCTAGGCCTTTGTGTAATTTGAACGCTGAGAACATTTTAATTTTGGTAGAGGAGAGAATCTAACTTTAAGTACGCGTGATTACATGTACGTCGAACCGGATTGTATGAAGCACCCTGCGGGTAAATCAACTGTACCCGTTTTCATGTACAAAGAGTTCATTCACGTTCTGCAACAACAAGATTATCTTTTTGTTTGTTGACGAAGGATGGGGCAACATTGAACAGTGATTGTGAAATGTGATATTTGTTGGAACATAGTCATTCAACTTCGATCCAGCAATTCTCAACATGTCCGCATTTTTTTGTTTAGAGAGGTCAGTTTCTATTTTTAAAGGTTTTCTTATGCACTGTACGATTTATTATATCAAGATGTACTTATGCTCAAAAATAATTCCCAAGTTTGTAAACACCCTGTATATATGTATATATATATATATATATATATATATATATATATATATATATATATATATATATATATATATATATATATATATATATATATATATATATATATATATATATATATATATATATATATATATATATATATATATATATATATATATATATATATATATATATATATATATATATATATATATATGTTACACTTAAACAGCCCTAATGCAGAAATAATAATTGTATATGTCGATAATACCGTTTTAAGGGTCTAAGATGAAAACTGGAAGCTACATACTCCAAAGCAGTGAATGAATTTGCAAAAATAAATCAACGGCTCTCTGAAAATCTTCTCACTATTAATCTTTCAAAAATTAAGTTTATGTGTTTTAGCCTATTTTTTTTTTAATAATATAAACTCTCAGTGTAAAGAAAAATTGGAACTTGCTATACTAAACATCTTGGATTATATATTGACAGTAATTTTAAATGGAATATACACATTGAGAATCTTAATACTAAATACGTAAACATCTATAAATTTTACTATCTAAGAGATATTGTGACCGAACGAATTTTGAGATTTCTTTATTTTTCTTTTGTTGAATTTTTGCTCAGGTACGGTAGTGAGGGTAGTGCTTATCAAGCAACAGTGGGACAAATAAAAATATCCCAAGAATATGTTCTAAAAAATAGTTTTACATAAACGCAGGAAGTATTCAACTCAACCATTATTGAAGAAGGTAATGTTTATAATGTATAGCAACTATATATAAAATCTGTATTATTTATTTACAAAATAGAAAGATACATTTTTAATATTACAATCCCACAATTACACAACAAGCACTGCAGTTAGCTTAAAAGTAAATATATCTTTAACGCCACATACAGCATCCTCAAGATTTATTATTTATTAATTAAAGCCCTAAGTTTTATAACTTCCTACCTATTAATATAAATTAATTAATAACAAAATACTCTTCCAGAAAAAAATTCTCTCTTCATTAAAGAACATTCACAAAGCTATATAAATATTTTAAATTCAAATTAATCATCATGATGATATTATGTTGCAACTTACTCACAGTTTCCTTATGAAACTTCTATAAAAACTTTAAAATGTTTACATTATTTGTTTTATATCAATTTAATCTAAAAAAGAAATTCCCTCCACAATATAGTGAATAATATTTTTATTCGTTGAAAAGTTGTTTTTTAAAAACTAACCAAATTTCGAACAATATTATTTATTTATTTTTATCTACAATAACTGTGATATGTAACGTATAGAGAAGAATGAACGATCTCCCTAGTGGAGACACGCTTTTTATAAGATTTTCTTATCTAAGCTGACTTTACAATTTCCGGGAATATAACAAGTGTATATTTTCGTCATGGCCACCTACTATACTTTTTGATTATATTTACCAATTTATTATTATTATCTATACAAAATGTCCCACTGGCTTGTTACAATTTAAGAATGTTAATAATAGTTTTTAGTATCTGTTGGCACACACACGTCATATATTTATCTACGTGCAAACATATTTTTTAGTAAATAAAGTATGATGTAATCCATATATGAACTTATGAACAATAAATTGTATTTGATTTAATTTAATTTTTTTAAAATCGATTTTTCTCATTTTCCTGATAAACTAAAATGCCATTCAAAAAGTTTGAGATATCTGGATTTTGGTAATAGAAAATCGTTAAAGATTTTGTTAAACGTAGTTGCCTTTGAAAACAAAATAGTTGCATTTCTGAAATAAAGATGTAGTGTACTCATCAAAGTAATGTTCCTCAAATATTGGTATCTGTCATGGATAATTCTTCTTCTTTTCAAAGGCTACATTTATTAAAATCATTAACGATATTTTATACCAAAATCCAAATATCTCTAAAACCTTTGAAGATAACATAATACATGTTGATATTTTTGAAATCAGACAAATGAGGAAAATCAAAATATTTTAAAACATACTATTTAAAAAAAAAACAAAGTAACATATAATATTTCTTAAATCTGATGCGCAATTGTTTTTTTTCTCAAAATTTGGATGGTGAGAAAAAAATTCTTTTCTACACCTTTTCGACTTTAAAAATAAAGATATTCCAAAAAAAAGAGATTTTCGCATGATGACCCTGTACGTACTTATATAAACTTATAATATATTATGAATATCACCTACAAGCAGTAGTTTTGGTACTGCTTCTGTGATTATTTTGTTTTTTTATATTTCATCACCCACTTGTGCTAGTATTAACATTTGTACAGTTTTCTTCTTTTTTTTGTAAATTTCGTAAATAAACATTACTATTATTATTATTATGATTTTTTTTTTTCAGTAGGACCGATGCCAGACAGTCTTCCCGTGGACTCCGATACTCTACAGGAGTAGCGCTGGCGAATTAACTACAACGGTTAGTGGCTGTAAATCGCAGAAGCATGTGCCCTAAGAAGACGGAGAACCTGTCCTTTGTTATTTGGATCTTTGCGTGTGCATCAAATTAGTTAAGATCTGCGTCTGCAACAATACACTTATAAGATAAACTCTTCTTCTTCTTCTTCTTTGACCAGCTTATTTGTCACTTGATTCAGTGACGTCGTAATATTTTTGCAATTATATTTTTGATATTAGTAGCTGCATTAATCATAAAATTACCTTTGAACATTGACAAGTACTCAGTGGCGGCCGGTGAAATTTAGGATATGCCCAATCTTAGTGTTGGAATATAAAAAAAGTATTATTCTCCAATATACGCCGCTGCTCAAAAGTAAAGTTGGTCTTCAATTTATTTACTTTATATTAAATATGACATGTGGGCAGAGATCCAAACAACAAAGTATAGAATGACCGCCTTCTACATTTGGCATGCCAGCCACTCGGCTGATTTTTGGCAGACCAGTGGGGCCAAATCCCGAAAAGTTGGCCAAAACCTCAAATAAACTTCGATTCAAACAGAAATTAGTATACAGGGATTTTTTGAGTTCGTTGAGTACGAATCCAAAATCAAAAATTGTTTTAAACAAAATAACAGATTTAATATGGCGGTCACATATGCCAAAAGGTATTAGACATTGATAAAAATTAGTGTACGAGGGTTTTCAAGGTCGCTGATTACGAATCCAACGTCAAAATTGTTATGAACAAAATGGCACAATCAATATGGCGTGCACATATTCGTAAAAGGAGTCAGACATTGATGAAAATTAGTATATGACGGTTTTCGAGGTCGCTGAATACGAATCCAAATGCAAAATTGTTGTAAACAAAATGGGGGATACGATATGGTCGGCAAGCATGTGAAAAAGATGTCATATATCGATGAAAGTTGATACATGAAAGTTGGTTTCGAGGTCGTTGATTGCACCATCCTCGCAGACCATAATGAATCATTCGGTCTCTGACTGATCCGGTTCGCCTTAAAAAGGCGAAATTCAGCCTGAGCGATAAGCCCAGCGTTTTAGCTCTATTCTGTAACTTTTGAAGAGTGCTTTATTTATTTTCTTGTCAATTTCTTTATTATGTATTCTATGTGACAATTAAATTTCAGGTTTCTGTCTATGATTAAATCTAGGTATGTAATATTATCAACATATTCAACAAAGTTACCATTTAAAGTAATTTTTAATTGTGTTTGCATAAGTGAAATATATAAAACAGTACTAACTAAAACTATGCATTATGATTTATTATAATTCAATGACAGTTTATTGACTTATAACCATTTTGTTATTTGATTTATTTCCTCGTTTATTGTCCCTACCAAATTATACATGTCAGTGTTACCAAAATAAATTAAAGTATTATCGTCAAAAAGATGTATAGAACATTCTTTTACCACATTAATAATGTCATTAATATATAATAAAAACAATAAAGGGCCAAGATAGCTGCCTTGCAGAAACCCTATATTGCTTTTTATTAGTTTAGAAAGCGATTCATTTATTTTGACAACTTGACTCCTATTTGATAAATAACTTTCTATCCACATTAGTACGCAGTCTTTAAATCCCATTATTTTAAGTTTTTTAACAAATGCACGGCTTAAATCCAGAAATACAGCACATATTAAGTTATTTTTCTTATCTAACATAATTGTCCAGTTAATTAGTTGTAAATTTATTTCACAACCATGATTTTCCCTAAAGTCTGATTGATTAATACTTAAAATATTATGTTGGTCGATATATTCCATTAACTGTTCTCTTACAATATTTTCTATAATTTTTTAACAAAAAAGGTAACATGTTAATTGGCCGCAATTGTTAGTTTTATGGTATGCTCTTTTGGAACAGGGATAACAGTTGAAATTTGAAGTAAATCGGGAAAAAATAGCTTTTCTCAGTGACAAATTAATTAAATTGAATGAAGGGTATTCAAGAACTACAAAAGTGGATTTAATAAAATCACGCTCAATGCCATTTACGCTTTCCCGTTTGTTTTGACTATAAATAACTTTACTTAGTTGAGATAATGAAATTTTTTTAAATTCTCCCCCTTTCACATTGAATTGTATCTATAAATGAAAAAATAAAGTATTTTCACACTGCAGATTTGGAATACTATCGGCTAGTAAGACAATACTATTGACAAAATAATTACTAAACTCGTTTGCCATATCCTCTTCCACGTACGTTTCATTATTAATTGTTATTTCATTTAGACTACCTATACTCATTTTTGTTGATATTAAATCTTTAATTCTCTACATTTTTTTAGAATTACCTTTATTTGCATCAATTTGATTCTCGTAATACTTTTTCTTTGCATTTATAAGAAATCAACCGACTTGTTCCTACATAATTCTTTTACCAAAAAATTGGCTTTGGATATATTCCTTTAACCAAGAGACTCTAACAATACCTTTAATTGCTCCAAGATCTACGTAAAATAGCAAATTCATTCCCAAAGAAAGTCAAACTTATACCTAAGATACTAAACGTGTAAAGTGCAAAAACAAGGGACACTCTTTTCACACCAAGGGATCCATCTTGGTGACTTTATTAAATATACGTTACATGAAGTAGACCACGGATAAGAAAAAAAGGTTTAATCAACAAAGAATAACAATATGGTATACAAAGGAACCGATTTTCCTAATCAACTAGTGACACAAGTTCTATTGTTTAAATCTGAATGTCACATTTTTTAATAAAATCCATAATAACAGAATCAATAACTTTAGTTTTAACGTTCAGAATATAATTCATATTTAAGGGTATAACAAGATTTTTCTCCAATAGTTTATGTATAAAGAATTAGTTTCTTGTTCATATCTAGGACAACCCAGGAATATATGATTTATATGACCTGGGTTTCCACATTTACATAGGTTATTTTCCTCAATACCAATCTTATAATGGTGCGAAGGGAACCTTCCATGATTAAAATGTAATCGAGTAATTGTGGTATAAGTGTTTGTTTTCATTTCACCATTATCGTACCATCTTTTAGTTGTAATCTGTGGGTTCAATAAGAAGTAGTTTGTAGGATGTTCAGAATATGTATTCCTATAGTAGGCATTCCATTCCAGAATCATTTTTTCCCTCAGAGATACTATAATATCGCTATATGGGACCAGATTGCATTTATCGTCGTAGTGAGTAATAGCTGCCTTTGCTAGCAAATCAACTTTTTCATTGTTTACAAATTCATAATGGGCTTTAATCCGTATGAGAGTTATCGTATAACCACGTTGAGTAGGCCTTATATATATTTTTAAAATATCTGTCAGCAATGGAGAAGTTTTAATACTTAAGTGGTTAAGCCCAATAAGTACGCTCAGGGAATTCGATATAATAGTTACTTTACAATGGCCTGGATTGTGGTAGCAGTATTCTAAGGCTTTAATTATAGCTAAAGCCTCTGCTGAGAAAATAGAAACTTGGTTTAGCAGTCTGAATTTGACTGATGCTTCAAGTTCAGATATATAAAAAGCACAGCCCATGCCATTCTCACTTTTTGATCCATCTGTATACGTAATTTATATAGTTTCCAATTTACTCGTAGACCAGTTTGAGAACACATCGTAAGAATGGTATTTTCTTGAATAAATATTTTAATATCACTGGTAAACCATGGATTTATATTAAATACATGTAATTACTTTTAAAGGTGCAACTTCATTTAAACTTGTTACATTTTCAAAAAATACATTTGTTACTATATTTACATTCATATCTCTAACTCTGTTCAATAAGCATAGGTGTCACTACTTAGTTCTAGTGCATTTTGTAATATTGTCTTCTCATTTAATAAATTTACATGAAGTATTAAATGGTCTGTTATGTGATAACTATTTATTACATCAGCACTAACAGCATTAAAATTATTTATTAAAATTAGATCAATTAGTATTTTACTTACATTCGTGACCCTAGTGTGTGTATATATTTTTTGTTTAAAACGTAATATTTGCACACAATTTTTGAGTTTTATAGAGTACAAATTATCATATAACCGATTGATATTAAAATCCCCTACAACTATAAAATCTTCGAAATTGTCATTATACTCTAACCACTGGCTAATCCAATCAATAAACTATTGTGATTTTTATTTGGAGAATGATACACAGTGGAAATTATAAATAACTTATTTTTCACTTTTAACCTTAGAGCAAGAAATAAATAATTTAAGTTATAATATGCTGTTGATTCTAAAACATTTACAGATTTTACATCGTTTCTGACGAATATTAGTACCATCCCTAATCAAGTCGCATCGAAAACGCTTGTACCTTTTATCTCTAATTCACTGTCACTAAAATCTTTCGTTACGTGGGTCTCACTCAAACATATAATCTTAGGATTCATTTGCTCTGCGTAGACAATAATTTCATATTTATATTGTTAACATAGCTCTGTGCATTTAAGTAAACAACAAATAGAATTTTGTTTAAATTTCTAAGTAGGTGTTTTGATTGCTATATATCAGTATTACTTTTAATTTTATTTAATATCTTTTTATATGAAGAGCAATCACAGTCTCTTGAGGTTTTATTAATCACATCCTATTTCTCTTTCCACATTTTTTATAACAATTTTTGGGTCAGTTTTTTGTGATATAATTATATCATATATACATGCCATACTCAGTACTACTCCGCCATGAAGACGTTCCACGCTAAAGAGCCCTTGGCCTCCTAGTTGTCGTGGGAAGTACACACGACAAACGGATAAATTAGGATAAATATTTCTGTCAATATTCATCATCTTTCAGGTATCTCTGTCTAATTGGTGCAGCTCATCTACCGTCCATTTCACTACTCCATAGGAGTTGAGCAGACATACAACGGCAAGCATGATAGTCACAGACACCTTGTTCTTCCCCGAAAGTTAGGAAAACAAAACCTTTCGAGGCAGTGTCTGTACTTGCCGCGGAAAGAATTCTTCATTTGTTTTACATCCTGGATGTGCCTTTGTCTCGCACCCAGATATAGTACTCTCTTAAGGTGGACTACACATTTGTCCAACTCGAACTCCATACCAATTGCCCGCGTGTATTCTTTAACCACCCTAAGAGCGTTTTGTAAATGGCGCTCTCCGTTGGCATCAAGTTTAAGGTCTTCCATATAAAATATATAGGTGACATTATGCCTCCGGTCGCTGGCTGGTCTACATTGATATCCGTGGATTTAGCGGAGTCCAACATACACCGGCAGCAGTGAGATGCAGAAGAGACTCAGGGAATCACCCTGGAAAACTCCTCTCCTAAATTCCACCTGCTCTGTCGTGTCCCTCTGTGTACCTGATGTTATGGTGAAGCGAGTCTTCCAGAGCGACAGCAGCTGTTCTGTGCATCTCACTAGTGGTGTTTATACCGCAAGACATTCCTGCAAGTGTAAGAATAGCTCATATGATATGTCAAATACCTTGCAGTGATCAATCCAGACCATTGATAGATTCCGCTTATATTGCACAACATTCTGTGTAATACAGCGGTCTATCAGCAGCGTATCTTTGCAACCTGCCATGATCTTCTTAGCACCACGTTGTTCATGTATCTGCTGGAAGATCGGAACAACAGAACTCAACGTCTTAGCATAGAAGGTAGGTGTAAATATCTTTGAGCAGGAGTTGAGGCAAGTGATTAGCCTATGGTTCTTCGATCGGAAAGTTCGCCCTTTTTGGGGATAAGCACAGTACATCACTCGACATACTAGTCTGGATTCTGCTGCTTCTCGTTCAACCATGTGTTGAAAACTCGCAACGGCGGTGACTGGAAGGAAATTTCTTCCACCATTAGTTTTTTATGACGTCTGGACCTGGAGCAGCGAAGTAATTAGTGCCAACAAGAGCTTGTTGGACTTCCGTCAAACTGATTGCCGGGCATACGTTTTCTGGCTCTCAGATGTTCTTTTTCATGAGTCAAATATTACATTGAGGGATTGGGATCATATGAAACAATTAAAATTTTAGGGAAAATTTCACTTGTAGTTAAATACTGACATAGAGAGGTTGCATTATTATTAATAGTGGTTGATGAATCCGAGTCGAGGGTTTTTCGTATGATAAAGTTCCTTTTTGAGTTGTCCTGTCAAAGAGGATTCTGATATACAATATACGTTTATGTGTATTTTTTTGTAACACGGTAAGCGTAATTATTTAATTTAAAAGCCATAATATAGTAATTATTATAAGTAGAAGTGTATTTAACACGTACCAATATGTCAATGAATTGCTAAATGTGAATTGTCTTAAGTAGAGCTGAATTAAAATGTATTTATTTTCCTTTAAACTGGTTTATTAGGTACCTCATAAATTGTAAACTTACTATACAGGATCGCCCTCTCTTGTCTAACTCTCCCTAAAATATACCCAAGCGCGTTTTGTTTGATAGACAATTCAGTTTCACACTTTTGTAATTTAATTTTCAGAGTGGGTGTGATGGTGTGTGCTCGACAGATCTATCTAAACATTTCCAATTTAACTCGACAAAATATAAATTCCTGTTTTAAACATTCGTTTCCGTCTAATTAGTAATCTAGTGTATGTTTTGATGTTTTTTGAAAATTCGTTTACATTTAAATATATGCCATTAAATGTGAGAAGTGGGAAAAAATATTGCATAAAATTATTGATTTAAAAATTACTTATTACTAACTTACTGTACTATCGCAGTTTGTCTTAATTTTAATCTAAGAGCTGGATGTGAGGTCCTTACTGTTACCTTGAAATCTTGGACCAAGGTGGAATGAATTAACTTGGAACAATGTCTAAAATAAACTAACTCTAAGCTATGCATAATCTTACGTGCATATGCATGTATAATGTAAGTGTACATATTTATGTATATTTTAGTTAATTATTGTGTGCGTACACATACAGGTGTCCCTATGTGTATATGTATATAAACAATATTATAATATTCACTTATGTAATAGTTGATTTATTTGTACTATATCTATTACATAAAAACTAAACCTACCCACAAACAGGTGAGTAATACTTCTTACTGTGGGCTATTTATTTTACCTATATTCACCATTAACATTTGTTTTGTAATTATTATTTAATTGGATAATAAAGATATTAATATTATTATTTTTTTCGGTTTCTGGACAATTGACAGTCCTCACATGTCTCCGATTTACATGGGGACGGGCCAGCACATTAACCACATCCACTCCCCACATCCTGCAGGGTTAGTGGCTGTAAATTCCAGAATCATGTGCCCGAAGCAGATGGAGAGAGCCTAGAATAACTGCCTTCTGTGTTTGGCCTACCAGCCATTCGGTTGACATTTAGCAGGCCGGTATGGCCTTCAATTCCGAGAGAAATGTAAGCTTTATCCCTCTGAGTACACCGATTATTGGGACGACCATTTTCACCGAGATCGCGATACTTAGTCCGTTTTCCTCCTCCTTAAAGGTGATGTTTTTCCCAGCAGGCGCCGTGAACTCAATGACATACATCACTTTGAGTTGATGGTCGAGGAGGAGTATATCAGGATTGTTGGCTTGGGTTAGCCTGACATCGGGAACGAGTAGTTCCAATAAATCCGGCATATCTCGTTTTCGACAACGGACTCAGTATCTCCGGGGACGTAAGGCAGTACCGGTGTCTGGTTTACCTCGGACGAGTGCCTTAGATGGTAATATAGCATTCGTAACGCCACGTTATGGTGGTGGATGTAGACCGAAATCGCGTATATGGGACATGCAGGAAGTATATGCATGAGCGATTCCGGCGCCTGACGGAAAGTTCTGCGGTTGATATCAGGAACCTCTCACACCAAACGCAGCGGTAGACCAAGGTGTTGATAGCACCATCCTGGCAAGCCATAATGAATCTCTCGGTCTTCGACTTAAGCCGGATAATCTTACAAAAGCGATTGTCTGACTGATCGATAAACCCAATGTTTCTATGTCATCATGCGGGGTTTATCGATGTGCTGTTGAAATAGTTCTTCTTGTTCAGCAGCTCTGATTTGGACTTTTAGACGATTTGATTGAAGTTCAGTGACTGACTACATCAGTACCTTGCCGGCCACCTCGCCTGGTGCCGAATGAGAGACCGAGTTCATCTGAAGATTTTTCTACTGCCTTGACAATCCTGCTCCCACTCTTACAGTTTCACGATGTTTCATAAATCACAAGAGGTGATCTGAGCTGCTGAGGTTGTTACGGAACTACTCTGCCATGCATATACCCCAAGCTTAAGAGTGCTCGCTCCCCTCTCAGTTGACGTGGAAGATACACATGAGTAACGGACACTAGGAGAAGGCTCTTGAATATTTCATATTGTGGGTATCTCTGTCTAATTGACGCAGCTCATCTAACATCCACTTCGCTACCCCAAAGCTGTAAAGTAGAACTAGAACGGTAAGTATGTTGGTAAAAGGCACATTGTTCTTCCCCCAAGGTTCTGAAGACCAAATCTTCGGAGTCGGTGTCTGTACTTGTCGCTGATGTTCTAGGATGCTTTCGTCTGCGAGCTGCGCGTCTTCATGGAACTCCTCGAATCGTCCCTTTCTTGAGGTGGACAACTGCACATTTGTTCAACCCGAACTCCATAAAATTTGCCCGCGTGTATTCCTCGAACACCCTAGGAGCGTTTTGTAATTCGCACTCTCCGGAAGCTAATGTTTAAGGTCATCTATGTAAAATAGATGGTTGACTTTATGCCTCCGGTCGCTAGGGTAGTCCACATTGATATCCGCGGGGTTGGCGGATTTCAACAGACGATGACAGCAGTGTGATGCAGAAGAGTGGCGGACTCAGGAAGACACCCTGGAAAATTCCTCTCCTAAATGCCACCTGCTCTGTCATGATTCGCTGTGCACCTGATACTATGGTGAAGCGAGTCCTCCAGTGCTGGTACCGCAAGATATTCGGGCAAGTGTAATAATATATCTTGCGATGTTGTGTCAAATGCCTTGCGGTAATCTTATTATTATTACTATTTCGGTATAACAGATGCCGGACAGTTCTTCCGTGGCCTCCGACGTCTTACGGAAAACGCGTCTGCGAATTAGAGTCACTCCCCACATCCAGCAGGGTTCGTGACTGTAGATACCAGAATGTTGTGTCCTAGGCAGTACACCGATTAGTAGGATGACCATCTTGATCGAGTAGTCTGGGTACAGCACTTGGAGCTCGTACCGGAGATCGCGATATTTCTCCTCCTTCAAGGTGAAGTTTTTTTCGACAGGGACCTGACGGCAGGTCCTGCAGTTGACATCAGAGCCTCTAACCACCACACGCGACTACGGTAGATCAAGGTGTTGATAACACCATCTTGACTGTCCATAAATGGTCGGTCTCCGACTTAAGCACGGCTGACCTTAGAAAGGTAAATGTCAGCCTGGTCGATAAAACCTAATGTCTCTATATTCATATAACAGAGACACCATGCTGGGGTTTATCGACATGCTGTCGAAACAGATTTTCCTGTTAGCTAGCTCTAATTCACGCTTTCAGGCAATTTGGCTAAAGTCACAGGGACGTACTTTAAATCAGCTCCTCGCCGGCCACCTCGCCTGGTATTAAATGTGAGACCGAGTTCATCTGCAGTTCTTTTTTATTGCTTGAAAAATCCTGCTTAGACTTTCTCTCTGTGATATTTTCCAAATCGTAAGAGTGGCTCTGAGGCCCTGAGGATGTTACATGCCATACTCAGTACTACTCTGTCATGCGTACACGCCAGACTCAAGAGTTTTCGGTCCCCGTTGACGGGGGAGTTACACACGAGGAATGAATGATCTAGGATGAAACCACTGTATAACCATCATTTTGCAGGTATCTCTGTCTAATTGGCGCAGCTCATTTACCGTCCACTCTAGCATTCTAACGGAGTAGAGCAGAACAGGAACGGCAAGCATGATAGTTGCAGACACCTTGTTCTTCCCCCGAAAATTAGGAACTCCAAATCTTTCGGAGACGGTATCTGTACTTACTGCGGAGAGAATCCTTTATTTTTATTTTGCATCCTGGATGTGCATTTGTTGCACACCCAGATATTTATAAGACTCCCCGGCATCCAAATGTCATAGGATGCTTCCGTCTGCGAGCTGCGCATCTTCAGAGAATTTCCCGCATTGTCATCTCTTAAGGTGAAAGACTGCACACTTCTACAACCTGAACTCCGTACCAATTGCCTGCGTGTATTCTTCAGCCACCCTAAGAGCATTTTGTAGTTAAAGCTCTCCGGAGGCATAAAGTTTCATGTCATCCATATAAAACAGATGGGCGAACAATGTCGCTGGGTGGTCCACATTGATATGAGTGAGTTTGGCGGAGCCCAACAGATAACGGCAGTATTGAGAAGCAGCAGAGGAGAGGGATCAGGGAGTCACCCTGGAAATCTCATCACCTGAATGCCACTTGCTCTATCGTGACCCGCTGTACACCTGATGTTTTCATGAAGCGAGTCTTCCAGAACGGCAGCAGCTGTTCTATGCATCTCGCTAGTGGTGTTGGTACCGCAAGACATTCGAACTAGTATAACAATAGCTCGTGCGATCAAATGCTTTGCGGTAATCAATCCAGGCCATCGATAGATTCCGCTTGTATTGCACAGAATCCTGTGTAGTACAGCGGTCTATCAGCAGACTGTCCTTGCAACCTGCCATGCCTTTCTTGGTACCACACTGTTCGTGTATCTTCTAGAAGATTGGATCAACAAACCTCTGTGTCCTAGCATACAAGATACGGGTAAATATCTTATAGCAGGAGTTGAGGCAAGTGATGGGCCTATAATTCTCCGGGTCGGAAAAATCTTCCTTTTGAAGATAAAGCACAGTACGGCCTTCGACGAACCAGTTCGGAATCTGTGTCCCTCGTTCAACCATGAGTTGAAAACTCGTGCCAGATGGCGGTGAATGGAGGAATTTCTTCCACCACCAGTTGTTAATATTTCTGGGCCGGGGCGAAGCCAGTGCCAATAAAATCTTGTTGCTTTCTCTGTACTGATTGTCGGACACACTTCTTCTGGCCCTTCAAAATGTCTGTGGTAGAAGGCCTCGAAGTGTGCAATTTCTGGAGTATTGTTATTGAATGGATGCGTCGTGTCGTAATTCTCTTCCAGAAAGTTTCGACAACTCAAGTAGTACGTAAGGCTAGCTCAATTCCCCATATATTCTCTTATGGGACAACGTCGAAAGTTGAGGATATGACAAACAACATACATGGCTTATGGGACTACGTCAAAAAAAATACCGTTAATCTATTTCGATTTAGTCCTGGAACTTAGACGCGGTGGGGATGGGAGTAGGTGCTAAAGGGAATTAGCTAGGGATGATCCTAGAACCTGAGATCTAGACGTTAATATTCAGAGGAGGAGGAGTTCGGGGGCTTTTTGCCAATAGTGTAGGACTTATATTTTTTAATATCGAGAGGGGGGATATTTTAACAAATAAATACTGTAGACATATCTAAGACGACACCTAAGAGGGAGGAGATAAAAAGGCTTTGAATTATACCAGGGGACGTAGATCTGGGGTAAATGGATGCTAGGGACTTATAGGGGGCATGGGGGTGTGTACGTAGACGGTCCTAGAACCTGCTACCTAGATGTTAGTATCATAGGAGGGACAGCTCAGAGGCTTGTCATAGCATAGGACTTAGATTTTAGTATCGAATGAGGGAGGAGCTCAAAGGCTTTGGCTAATAGTATAGGGCTTACATTTTTAGTATCGGCATAGGCGAAATTTTGACCAATACTATAAGCGTATATCTAAAATAATAATAGAAGGGAGAGAGCTAAGAGGCTCTAGTATAATATGTCAGAGATATAGATCCGGGGGTAAAAAATGTCTGCTAGAGATGTGGCTAATATTATCCTTGACTAATGGGAACATTTTAAAAAGGTAATTAATTATACGTCATGTTTTAAATGAATACAATGACCTAAATAATAGTTTATTTGTTGTTGAAAACGTACATAGTAAATTCGGCCTTCAGTCTACAGAAACGAATTTTACTTCTATTTTTATCGTATAAATGTACAAGATGCACCATAATTATTATTTTAAAATTACAGCAATGATTTTCTACCCGTTAGATGGATGTTTTTGTATATAAATTATAATATAAACATTTCGGTTTGATACTAAAGAAGCCGCAGTGGGCTTAAGTAGAAAAAAATTATTCATAGCGCTACTATATATTTAACAACCTGACACTGCCTGATGATTTCAGGAAAAAACGACGTAATCAGAACAGAAAATGAAAAATGTACATGAAGTTACACAATATATAGGGTGTTTCACTGAGGACAGACCAATCAGTGCAGGAAGATAGAGGACCTTACGCATCGATTTGACCCCCATTTGTGTCATGCGAAATTTGTTAGTTTAAGAGCTATTTAGGTTTTCGTGTATTTTTAGCTAAACTTCGGTTTTGCGCACAAATTTCGTCATTCTGGCTTAACTATTAGTATTAGCGTCATAATTTTTTATGAACATAGTTCAATAGTGGACCAATCATCCTGAGAAATATATTTTTATTGAAATCGAAACTATTTGGACAAAAAAATAATCTTCTCAAAATTTTATTAAAACAAAAATTATTTCTTATTATGACACTAGCGAAATATAAAAATATAGAACAAAATTTTAGTAGTCATCTTAAAAACTTCTCTATCTTCCCGAGAATCAACCCGACAGATTTCATTTAGTTAGCCCCATGACTTCTCATCGAAAATTTACATTTTTGTGCAAAGTGTAAAAGGTGAAAAGCCCACTTTTTAATTAAGAAGCAGAAGGTATCATGGGTGAGTCCTGCACAAAGGATGCAAACCGTAGATACATGTGTTTCAAACTTATAATATGTATTTCGGACTTATAATCCTCATTGGCATGGTCCTGCTAAGTTGAAAGTATTGGCATAACTTATGACAACAACACAAAGAAAATCACTGACAGGCAGCCAGTCGTTCATTTGTGGCTGTAATTGAAAGATCCACTCCCCATGTTCACAACACGGCGACAGACAATATTTCCTCGGAGGCAACTATAGCCACCTGCGTGGAATTCCCAAGGAATGTAAAATAATAGAGGTTGTTTCTTCCTGCAGTAACATCTTGCATCCTCTATTATTTTACATTCCTTTTGTAGGGAATTCCACGTAGCAACGTGGTAATAGTATCTGTCGAACTGTTAACCCTTCAGTAGTGACGACCCGTGCCACAAACCGACGAAATTTTATTTACTTAATACATTTTAAAGTAGGAGAGAGAGAGTGGTGTCCCTGCAGATACCTTCTTGCCAGTGTCTTATGAATGTCCGTGTGAAGCGGTAGTGTTCTGGTACTTAAAGTCTCGATTGTATAACTGATTGTGGTCCATCTGACCGACGTCACCTGATTCATAATAACAATTGTATTTGTATTTTATTACTCTGCAGCATTTTTACAGAAAATGGGTGATTACGAAAAGGAACAGGAAATGTTGCAGACACTTATGGGCGAAGTACTAAATATGATGATGAAGCAATTGATGCAATTTATGATTACGAGGATGATGAACTTGAAAATGATTATGTTGAAATTAATGAAGAGAGTTCTGACACCGAACAAGAATTTGAGCCAGAAGATGATTTCTCACAAAGAAGTCGTGAATCAGTTTTTGTAGGAAAAGTTAAGAAAACGGTAAGGAAAAAGCATGTACCTCCATGAAACGCGAGAACCAGAGCGAAAAACATTGTCAGAATGCAATTACCTATAGTCTCATATCAATTGCGCGAAGTCAAGGAACCACTAGAAATATGGAAGGAATTTTTTTGATGCCGATATTATAAATTTGATAGTGGTTCACACAAATGAATATTTAGAATCGGTGGCTGACCAATATAACCATGCCACTTACACCAGACCAACAGATAATGTTGAAATAGAATCCCTTTTAGGTCTTTTGATTTTGGCTGGTGTTAAAGAGAGCAACCATTTGAACGCAGAGGATTTTTTCAAGACTAATGATACCAATCCAGAGATATTTCGTGTAACCATGTCATTACAGAGAGTTATTTGAAAAGTTCATCACAAATTGTAAAAAAAACTACAGTGTGTCACAACAGGTGACCATTGATGAAAAGCTAGAAGCTTTTTATGGTCGCTGTAACTTTTGAAAATATATGCGATAAAATTCAAATAAGTATGGAATTAAAATCTTTGCACCATGCGATGCGAAAATGTATTACACCTTCAACCTTGAAGTATATGTTGGTAATCAACCTGATGCGCCCTTTTCACAGAGTATCAGCGCACTGTCAGTTGTTGAACGATTGTGTGAACCATTGTATGGTTCTAACAGTAACGTTACTACAGACAAATGGTTTACCAGTATCGAATTAGCAAGAAATCTGCCAAACCATGGTCTGACGACAATAGAAACCATACGAGCCAATAAAAGAGACCTCTCACCAGAATTTATACAAAAATGTTCCCGACCAGTCGGTTCTACTATGTTTGGATTTGGTGAAGACTGTACCCTCGTATCATATCAAAGAAAAATAAAAATATGCTTTTAATTTCAACTTCCCACGATGACGATAAAATTGACCCTCAAACCGGTAAACCTGAAATGATTATTGATTATAATCAGACCAAATGTGGAGTTGATGTCGTAGATCAACTTTGTTCAAATTATAATTGTGTAAGATCAACAAGAAGGTGGCAAATGACTGTGTTCTATAGTTTGCTAAACATATCCGGTATAAACTCTCAAGTGATATATACATCCAATAACACAAATAGAAAAGTTATGTGACGCCATTTTGCCTTGAAAATTTAGCATTTAGCTTGATAGATAGCCACCTGAGACGGCGTGCAACTTTCAACTATTTGCCGAAATACCCCGATTAGAGACGAGGGGGTCGCGACCCCCGAAAGGTAAAGGTAAATGCCTAGGCCAACAAAAAAGTATAGAGGTGCGAAACGCGTACGACGCTTAGTTTAGCCTGTACAGGTACCAAATCGATCACTTTTTCGCGTTCTTTTTCAAACGGTTGGGAAAAATAGTAAATATGCAAATTAAGGAACGCGCTTTCATTGGGGGCCGTCGTTCAACGGGGGTTTTCCAAAAAAAAATCAGGGGGGGTCGGGGGGCTAATTTTGGAAATCACCTTTTCGACAAATTCGCGCACGGCGTGTCGTTCTACGTCGCCCACAACGTAAAAAGTCTTATGACCGAATTCGATCCGATACATCGTAACGGCGTGGCGGCCTTCGACGCGCAGAAAATTTTCGGTCGTCCGAAAAAATAGTGCGCCGGCAGATTAAGGAGCGCGCTCCCGTGGGCGGATATTATTCGATGAGGGGTTTACGAGAAAAAATTGGAGGGGGGTTGGGGGGTCGGAGAGGGGGGCTAATTTCTGAACGCGCCTTTTCGGCAAAATCGTGGGGGTGTCGTTCTACGTCGCTAACGACGCAAATAAGTCTTATGACCGAATTCGATCCGACGCGTCGTAACGGCGTGGCGGCCTTCGACGCGCCGAAAATTTTCGATCGTCCGAAAAAAAACACTTCGTCGGCTTCGTCGGCAGATTAAGGACAGCGCTTCCGTGGGCGGGTATTATTCGACGAGAGGTTTTCGTTAAAAAATCGAGAGGGGTTGAGGTCGGGGAGGGGGCCTAATTTTGGAAACCGCCTTTTCGACAAATTAGAGGGCGGCGTGTCGTTCTACGTCGCGATCGACGCAAAAAACTCTTATGACCCCAATCGATCCGACGCGTCGTAACGGCGTGGAGGGGCTAATTTCGGTACGCACCTTTTCGTCAACATCGCGGGGGGTTGACGTTCTACATCGCGAACGGCGCAGAAAAGTCTAATGCCCGAATTCGATCCGACGCATAGTAACGGCGCGGCGGCCAATAATACACAAATTTTTGTTGCGACAGAGGATGCCTTGCACAGCGCCAAGGGTGCGCGCTCGGCCATGCTATTTGGGCCTAAGAAATTACGGTTAAAATATGTAGATAAATTAAAAATTAACATTGGCAATGAAACAATAACATTTAGTGATAACGCATGTAATTTGGGACTTCATATTGACTGTTGTCTAAGATTTACCGGCCATGTAAATTTAATGATTAAGAGAGCATATAATAATTTAAAATTAATTAGTGGATGTAGCAATCTTCTTAATGACAAAACTAAAATAATGTTAAGTAATTCTCTAGTTCTATCATATTTTAACTATGGTGATGTAATTTATCATGCTTGTCTTACTAATTATGATGCTTCACGAATTCAAAGGCTTCAAAATGCATGTGTGCGCCTTATTTACAACTTAAAAGATATTACCATATTTCACCTAAAATTAAAGAGTTAGATTGGCTAAATATGAAGGAAAGGCGACTGCTTCATTACAGCGTAATTTATCATAAAATTATCACGGAGAAAAATCCTTCTTATTTATACAAAAAAAAAAATCAGACATAACGTACATAATCGCATCAAATATATATTGACGCAACCTCTACACCGTACGTCATTATTTGAAAGATCATTTCAATATAATATTTGTAAAATATATAATGATGTACCTCCTGAAATTAAAGACTGTAACATCAATTTATTCAAAAAAAAGGTGACTCAATTAATATTTGATAATAGTTTTATACGCTGAAAACAGGTAATAATAATAAAGAAACAACAACTTAATGTAAAATGATAATAAAGATATTGATTTGGAAATGAGTGGGAAGGGAAGAGAACAAGGCTACTGCTTTCAACTTCCAAAAAAATTGTATTCTTTGTTTAAATTAAATTCGCATAGTACTCTTAACGTTTTAAGTTTAAGTTTTAGCTTAAACTTCTCCTTTCTCTTTTATATATGCTTTCAAATTTTGTACATTCAATAATGTTTTATTTTTGCATCTCATTTTACATGGGCTATCATTTCATTTCTTTTGCACAACTTCTTACGTCCATGTGTATATATGTAATATACGTATGTATGTATATATGTGTGTATATATACATTATTTAGCTTAACTTAAAATATCTATTTTTTTTTCTTATTGTTGTGAATCTTTTTTTTTCTCGTTGAGTGGAAGAGCGGGCGAGACCCGAACTTCGCCATTTTGTATGGATAATTAATTATTTAAGTTATATTCTGTTTGTAAATCATGTGGTACCATACAAATAAAGGCATTATTATTATTATTATTATTATTATTTTTTCGGTTTCCCGATGCCGGTCAGTCCTCCCGTGGCCTCCGACGCCTCACTGGAGTCGCGCCGGCGCATCAACTACAGCCACTCCCCACATCCCGCAGGGTTGGTGACTGTAGATACCAGAATCGTGTGCCATAAGCAGACGGAGAGAACCCAGAATGACTGCCTTCTGCATCTGGCCTGCCAGCCACTCGGCTGATTTTTGGCAGGCCGGTATGATCTTCAGTTCCGAGAGCAGCGTAGGCTTTATCCCTCCGAGTACACCGATAATAAGGACGACCATTTTGACCGAGTAGCCTGGGTACAGCACTTGGAGCTCGTACCGGAGATCGCGATATTTGGTCCGTTTCTCCTCCTCCTTCAAGGTGATGTTTTTCTCCGCAGGTGCCGAGAACTCGATGACATACATCACCTTGAGTTGATGGTCGAGGAGGACTATGTCAGGCTTGTTGGCTTGGATTAGCCTGACAGTCGGGAACGAGTAGTTCCAGTAAATCCGGCATTTCTCGTTCTCGACAACGGACCCCCCCCCCTTATTATTATTATTATTATTATTATTATTATTATTATTATATATTTGTAAAGTGTAACCCTGTGTAATCATCCTTGACCATGTAAAACAACCATATACATGAGCATAATCATCTAGGCCCCATTGATCTCTGGCTTAATAAATTTCTCTTTTTTTCAAGTTGACAGTAGTTACTCGACGACGACGGCGTAGCGATCTATTGTTTGATTGTCATTTATGTAAATTATTTGTAAATATGAAAAACATAAAAAAGAACATAAAAAAGGAAAGAGAACATTTGCCAAAATACAAAGGCAACTAACGGATTGGGTATTTTTTTATTTTTGAAAATTTGACGACGAGCGATTTGAGGTGATGCAATGGTGATATTTCCATTTTTCTTCTTTGAATCTAAATATTATTTGTACTTCCTGTAAAAACTTGAGAAATTGTCCTAGGAAATCGACGCCGTGTTATTTTCATAGAAAGTATTTAATACTTCCATTGTAACAATTTGTCTGTGCACTAAATATTTTTAATACAATTTCATCACTTCGTGTTGCGGTGGACTAGATCAGATTTATATAGAGAAACACAAATTCATGATTACTGATAGTTGTATAGATAATTTGAGAATAATATTAAAATCATTTTCATTTGGGGTCGAAAAAAATCGTTGATGACAGGTTTTAATAAACATTATCGTCAAGCAGTTAAGGCAAATCTAAAAATTTCCTATTTAAAATCGTGTAACAAATTATAATAGTAGGCTGTATTCACTTAGAAGAAGGACATACGTCGTAGTTCTGCAAAAACTAATATACGTTTGAGTGGAAAATGCAGTAAGCTATATAAATCTAATTAATTAGCTGTTTTGTCAATTTTATGTAACACTTCGCTTTTTTTTTGTGATCGAATCCTATTTAACGTTGAAGAGATGTGATATATATAGCATTCCGAAGTATAAAGGTTTCTCATGATGTAATGATGTGAATGTTCCTTCACTTCAATACAGTCTTGTAGTAGTAGTTACTAGCGGATATTAGATTTTCTTAAAATCTTAATGCATTAGAAGGTCATATCTGGAATTTACCTAGTTCATTTGAGAGTTGTACCGTAAAAGGGTATGACAGTCGTATAGTCTAACATTTACTGCCAGATTCACCAACAGTTTTTTAACGCAAACATAAACATTTACATAAACATAAACATAAACGTAAACGTAAACGTTGTTAAAAATCAAAGTTCGTATGATTTGCAATAAACGTTGTAAGGTCCACAACTATATGTTTGCATTTAATAAAGATAACACAGCCACACAAAAATGTTTTTTTCTGATCTGGGGGGGTCTGACCATGTTCGCCAAATGTTTTTGGGGTCGCTAAATCCAAATCCGAGGTTTATTTAACCCCATCACATCAGGATTTTGCCTTAACCTCAAAAAGACATAATTCCAGCTATTAAATGCATATAACCTTAAGAATGAAGTTGTAATCTGCAAACCCAAGCTCTTAAACCCCATAACCCCATAACCCACTTAACCAAAAATCTATCAACTCCAATAACCAGGTACGTCATACATTTATCTTGATATGTACGCTATTTTAATAACCGCATAACTCTGGTCATTGCACCTTTTCTCGCACAATTTTTGTTTTGTCTCAAGCACCCTAAACATACTGTTGTGTCCTAAAAACACCTTCACCCTAAAAATCTATATTTTTACGTTCATTCAACTAATGTTAGTTTTTCAAATCATTGTACCGTCGGCATTGGCGTTACCCGATGTACACGGGTAGGTTGCCCACCGTCACCACGTGGATGTGCCCTGGATGCAGATGCACGCAAGATATAATCGCTCTGAATAGAACCTGAGCTTTGAATTCTTTGAAAGAAAATATTTTCTAGAACCACGTACCAAAATACGTAGATTTATCACTGATATTTTTTATTGATATACAAACTCATGAATGAATGTGCATAGAATAAGTGCCAGTTGTACAAACGTGGTTTAGCCAAAGTTCAGTTGAACTTAGTGTAAACTCCAAGGATACCATTGTTGAAACAATCATAACCTTGGATTTAACACCAAGTTCAACTGAGCTTTGGCTGAACTACATTGGTATAACTGGGCCTTAGAGTATTTTTGGAGACCTGACAGATACTCGTACATATCAAGTTAGATGTCTGACATACGTAGTTATTAGAGTCGATAGATTTTAAGTTAAGTGGGTTATGGGGTTATGGGATTTAAGAGCTTGGGTTTTCAGATTACAACTTCATTGTTCGTGTTATATGTGTTTAATAGCTAAAATTATGGGTTTTTTGATGTTATGGTAAAATCCTGATGTGATGGGGTTAAATAAACCTCGGATTCGGATTCAGCGACCCCAAAAATATGTAGTAAACATGGTCAGACCCACAGATCAGAAAAAAATTGTGTGGCTGTGTAATAAGACAATTTCTTGAGCTGTTTGAGTCAGTATTGTCAACCGGAAATATATTAATGTCGACACTTGCCGTGGTATTAGAAACATAGGGCTCGAGAGAGGAGTGAGAATCACGTTTTCTGTTTCGTTTCTACTTGTTTCATAGAATATAGCATGCATATTAACGTGTTTAATTGTCATAAATAATATTTAACGATTGCGTTAAGTGTTCATCTTATAGATGGAGGATTGAGGGTTTAATTTAACTCTCGTTAAAGAGATGTAAAAAACGTTATTTATATCAATAAGATAATGCTATTTTTTTTTAATTGCTAATAATTCTGCTATGACAAATTTTTCTCATTTTTTGGTTTTTTAGGCACAGTCAATTTTAGACACATTTTTAGACATATTTTATTAGACACATTTTTAGACACAGTTTCAAATTGCAGATTTAACCCGTAAAATGCAAGTTTAAGATTAAAGTTCTTAATTATTCCCATTTCGAAGTTTTTGATCTTTTTTTAAGCAATTTTCTGTACGTTGATGAGTACTTTTTTTTAACACACTTTTTTTGTTATGGATTAGAAGTTGAAGTAAACTTTAATGCATTCCTGTAATGAGGATAAGTTTTACCTGTAAATTTCACATGTCTTATAAATCCGTATATACTGGATGTTTTCGCATATGGTAATTTTGATATGAAAGATAGTAGCTGGAAACAGTGAAATCCACTGCCATTGGGGAGGCGAGAGAGTATTTGGAACCAAGGATTCTTTTATGAACATTGAACGACTCTATGGGTAACGTAACGGCTGAAATTGTATGGAACGTAATTTATGGAAAATTATTAGGACCATTTTTTACCATTGTGTCAGGCGGAGGCTAGCCAATAGAACATTACAACCTTTTGTAAATGATCCGAACGTAGTAAAATAGACCCTGTGTTCTACCTAGTTGATGCATCGTATTTCGTCGTGGAGAAAAGTACAAGATAACTAGCATTTTTTTGCCCTTTACCCTTTTCCCTTTTAAAGAGAATTTTACAGAAATATCTTTATTACTTTAAAGTGAACCATACATTAATTTACTAAGAAATGCTTGATTTTAATATTTGATATTGTAAATAAAATATTAATTCTACATTTTGTAAACTTTTGCTGTAAAGGTTTTTCAATAATTTTAATTATCCTGTTTGATTGATTTCGTAGAAACAAGTAGATGTAAGTGATGTCCCCGTGTTAAATTTAATTTTTTTAATATGTTATTTTAAAGTAATGTCGAGTTAGACAAGTTGAGATAGATTAGTGTTTTTCGAGTAAAGTTGTCTTTGGTCTTTATTCTCGATTTCTCGATTTTATTTGATGGTGAAGTTGCCTTCTGCCTTTACTCTTAGTGAATTGTTCTTGACAATTATATTTTTAGTGTCAATACCTTTTGTTGTAACTGTCGATATGGTTACGTATTATTTTTCGAGAAAAGTTGCCTTTTGGCTTTATTCTCAATTTCAAGTTGATACATTCGAAATACGCTGTATTGTGATATAAAAATCATGGCGAAATTATTTTTGCTTTTGAAATACCTGCATAATAGGGAAAATTTATTCATAGTGTCTCATTTAAATTTATTTAGTGCTAGTTAGCGGTTATATTTTTATACCTTTTCGTATTGCATAGTTCTATTCATTTTCATAGTGCAAGCTAGCACTTAATTATATTTGACAGATGACAGATATTAAAAATAAATAAAATAATTTAGAAACTAATTATTTCGTTATTAATTTAGATCTGACAACTTTATTTAAAACATTAACATTATTTTCCCTATTGGCATTTTTAATATGTATGTATATGCAAGTGTGAGTTCATATTTTGTATATTATTTTTTATGTATATGTATAAATTTACGTGTATATATTTATGTTAATTCTCTTTGCCAATTGGGCTGTGTTGTCTGCCCCCACTTGAGCTCTGTTGATTCTGATAATGAGAGTTAGTGGTGCCAGCCTAGCAGTTCTGGTTATTGCCAGTCCAAATACTTTGTTAGTTTGATACATGTTTTTTATTTGTAAGAATGTTTTTATTGTTTTGCTCTCACGCACAAATGCCTTATCGGTATTTCATTGAGTATTTTGTTTATTTACCACTGTTTATTGTTTTAATTGCTAATGTATTATTTAACTATATTGTAAAAGTAAATAAACATATTCTATTATATTTTAATAAAAATACGACATAAATTCTAAAAAACCATTTAAAAAAAAACTCAAGACAAGCAAAATTTTAAGCTAAAAAATTAAAACCAGATTAGTATTACAGTTCTTTAATATTTCGCTGATAAATAAACCGTTATCAACTTTGCTTGTCTTTTCATGTTAGACAACCTGCAAATTAAATAATATTTGTTTGATCCTTTTGTGTATGATTATATGAATAAGGGACATAAGGCATGTATATTTTCAATAAACTATACTTGTTGGGGGAATCACCTGCATGATACGTTTCGCATACAGAAGGTTGATTGTTTCGATCTATCTGCAAACGTTTCAGCACGTGACCTACACGTGCCTTTGTCAACGCCTCCCTTGATCGATTCATTAAGTGTAAATATGCATTTCTTTTATAAATAATATACCTTGGTCATTATTTTATTCAAATTTCATACAACGTAATGTTTGTCGAAGCATATAAAGCAGTAGGTACTATTTATTAGTTAATCTCACTGTTAAATAACTTAAAAGTTTCTCAGCTTTTCCTATATTTTCTATATAAAAAGGGTAAGAATTTAAATAATACATTAATACAATATTAAAAGATTTACTATAGAATACAAATATACACACTGCACTTCAACGGCGAATACCTTCAAAACAGCACGGAAAAAGATTAACAAAAAAAGTGCTTTTATCATCTTAAAATCTAAAATTTTAATGTTCATACGTTATACTGTTATGAAGATTTGATAATTTGTACAAAAAAATATACTCTTTTATTTTCTCATCGATCTATAAAGTGTTGTCGTAAAAATATCAAGTTCCAAATTATGATGAAAATAGACATATTGGGACCAGAATATACATAATTTACCCGAATCAGCATGCCGATGCCATTCGTGTGTTTGTGAGTCTCTGTGTGTCTGTATATCACTACAATTTTTACTTTCTCATCTAAGTATTGACGTCGTGAAAAAAGTCTAATTCCAGATTATGATGGAAATTGACGTTTTGAGACCAGAAAATAGAAACATTATCCGATGGGCATGCCGTCTGTGTGACTGTGTATCTGTAAGTCTGTACGTATGTGTGTCTGTGGGTCTGTGAGTTTGCGTGTCTGTGTGTCTATCTGTCGCTAGTCATTGCTGTACTATCATTTTTCAAACGCGTCTCAACTTAAAAATCTGAAACTTTACATTTACCATTTGGGAGGTCCAGTAAGAATCCTATTGAATATCAGTCAAATTGTTATACTAGGGAGGCACGTCTCGAGGGGCCTAAAGAAAAATTGCGCCAAATAAAAAATATCAAATAAAAATTGTTCAGAATAAGGAACTGAAAATTTGTTGTCAGATTAACAGCTACTGAGAAAAACGGTCTAAAATTAATTTCATTCAATTAAAAAAGCAAAGTCAGTCTCGTTAATACTTTCTCATCATATCCAATTTGAAATGACTGAAAAATAAATTATTTTATTTCGTCTTATTTGGTCTCTTTCGTTTATCTTGTATATCTGATAATGATAACCTGTTTATTTCGTTTATATCGTTTATCATATTTAGCCTATTTATCATATTTATTTATTTATCTTATTTTTCTTACTTACCTTATGTACCTAGTTTGTCTCATTTACCTCGCCTATTCGTTTATCTCATTTATATCTTTTATCTCGTTTTTCAATTTATCTTATTTATCTTGTTTATTTTGTTTATCTTTTTCATCTTTTTCATCTTGTTTATCTTGTTTATTATATTTATCTTATTTGTTTCGTTTAATTTGTTCGCTTTAATTATTTTGTACTCAATTAAAATAAATGAACATTACGTTTTAATTGAAATAATTTATTTCTTTCATGCCAAATTGAATGGCGATGAGAAAGTACTGTCAAGGGATACCTAGGCTGATTTTTTTAACGATACTCTCGTCATATTAAATTTTCACAGAACCATTCATTACATTTAAATTCAATTTTACAGGAATATGAAGGAATATACTTTTCATAAGCAGTATCATTTTTTAAAAATTTCCGTTCAAAACTTTCTTTTTTATCCACAATAATGTGCCTTCGGGCCCAATCACATCTATTGCGAAAATAGTTTCTGCCTCTTTAAGTGCTAATTTAACAAACCGTTTTTATCAAAAAAACTTTAAAAAAATCTCAATATTATCTATTACCCTTAATAATTCAATTAATATTTGATATTTCGGAAACTTTTTTCCGAAAACTTCTATGGTTTATGTATCTCTTTCAAAGATTCTTTTAATATTTCAAAAAATAGTTCAATGGACATGAAGTAACGTAAGCAGGTTTTACTTTATCCACATTATTTTTCTTAAAATCCAAATATAGTAAACTTGTTTTACTATTTTTCATAAAATTTTGAATTCGATCATTTCTCGATATACCTTTCATTTTTCTTTTTTTTTTTTTTTTTTTTCATTACACAGAGTGATAATTAGCGCCCCTCGATTTTCTGGCTTTATTCATGTTGGCAAAAAAATCAAAAATTAGTTATAACTTCTTACCCCTAGAAATCGATTATTGCAATAAAAAAACAACAATCAATCAAAGTATCTCAAAAATTGTTTAAAATAAATATATTGTATTATACATTACTGAAATCGGAAACATTGTCAGTCTCGCATTTGACACCAGGCAAGGAAGCCGGCGAGATGTTGATGTAGAGTCAATCACTGACCTTCAGCCAAATCGTCTAAAAGCCCGAATCAGAGCTGCTTAACAGAAAAAACTGTTTCGGCAGCACGTTGATAAACTCCAGCATGGTGTCTTCTATAAGAACATAGAAACACTGGGTATATCGACCAGGCTAACATTCGCTTTCTGAGATTCGTTAGGTTTAAGTCGAAGACCGAGGGATACATTATGGCCAGTCAGGATGGTGTTATCAGCACCTTGGTCTACCGTAGCCGCATCTGGCGCCTAGAGATTCCTGATATCTACTGCAGAACCTGCCGTCAAGCGCAGGAATCGCTCATGCACATACTTGCCCAATATATAGGATTTAGGCCTACATTTACCGACATTACGCGGCATTACGAGCGCTATGTTACCATCTAAGGCACTAGTATGGGGTAGACTAAACATCAGTCCTTTGTTGAGAACAAGAAATTCCAGATTTACTGGAACTACTCATTCCAGGCGGTCAGGCTAATCCAAACTAACAAGCTTAACATAATCCTCCTCGATCATACAAGGTATATGTCATCGAGTTTTCGGCACCTGCTTAGAAAAATATCACCTTGAAGAAGGAGGACAAACGAACTAAATATCGCGATCTCCAGTACGAGCTCAAAATACTGTACCCAGGCTATTCGGTCAAAATGGTCGTTCTAATAATCGGTGTACTCGGAGGGATAAAGTTGCGGAATTGAAGATCATACCGGCCTGCTAAAAATCAGCGAGTGGCTGGCAGGCCAAATGCGGAAGGAGGTCATTCTTGGTTC
This sequence comes from Rhamnusium bicolor, assembly GCA_029963845.1. Taxonomy (NCBI): domain Eukaryota; kingdom Metazoa; phylum Arthropoda; class Insecta; order Coleoptera; family Cerambycidae; genus Rhamnusium; species Rhamnusium bicolor. The sequence continues at coordinate 68,483 of JANEYF010002505.1, forward strand.
TCTCCGTCTACTTAGGGAACATGATTCTGGAATCTACAGCCACTAACCCTGCAGGATATGGGGTATGGCTACAGCTAATGTGCTGGCGCGACTTCCATGTGGAATTGAGCCTGTCCAGCATCTGGAACAGATAAAAATATATAAATGATAATAGTACTTCTAATCATTAATATGATCATGACACATGGTATAAGACAAGTCAGAGAAGATACATTTAACACTGAAATTATATATAACTAAACAATTTGATATATAAATATAACCAAAGATACATATAATAAAAACACGGTAAATCTTAGAAAATCTGGCGCATAGTAATCTAATCAAGACGCCAATACCACATTCAAAATCTGACAGTGTTGTATACCATCATGCAACACTACCTAGATAGAATTCGAGCCCTTATGGTTATCAAGACAACACTGAAAAGGCGGGTGAGGAGTATGGAACAAAACACGTTGTTCCGTACGAATCCCTCCTGCATGTTTCAATAGCCACAGCGTGTTGTCGATAATCCGCCAATTATAGCAGATGGTTTACTCTTTTTAGAAGAGATCCTCCGGAACGACACGTCCATTCAATAGCGACACTCCAGCATTCATACACTTCGAGGCCTTTTGCCGCAGACATCTTGAGGAGCCAGAAGAAGTATGTCCGGTAATCAGTACTGAGTAAGTACAACAATCTCTTCTTGGTACTATCAACTTTGCTGCCCCAGACCCAGACGGCATAATCAACTGATGGTGAAAGAAATTTTCTTCCATTCTCGCCATCTGGCGCGAGTATTCTACACATGGTTGAACGAGGGGCAGCAGGTTCCAGACTGGTTTGTCAAGGGACGTAATGTGCTGACCCTAAGAATTATAGGCAGATCACTTGCCTCTACTCCTGATACAAGACTCGTATCTTGTACGATAGGACACTAAGGTCTGTTGATCCAGCTCCCAGAAGACATATTGGACAGCGTGGTGCTAAGAAGGGCATGGCAGGTTGCAAGGACAGCTTGTTGATAAACCACTGTATTAGCTGTATTAGATTTTAAGCTAATGTACGAGTGTGAGTAGACGTGCTAGTAAAGAGCTCTTGCAATAGCTGTGAATTTGTATGGTTATTTCAAAAAAAACAACTAATTGTTCGTGATTTATCCAACTAAAATATTACGGAGAATTAAAGTGGCAGTATAACTTTAAGAATTAATGTTGTAACAAATATTAAATAATTAACCGATTATCAGCTGTATAGTACTACAGTATTAATAAAAGTGTCGTCATGCCGCCTAAAATTGAGACGAGAAGTACGAACGATAAACACAACGAAGAGCTGGAACAACTGATTAGCAAGGTATGCACTAAGTTTGTAAATCAGCTGGATTCTAAATTTGATAAAAAGTTTGCAAAATTAAATGATAAAATTACAGAGGTTAATAATTCATTAAAAAAATATTAATATATCTGTAAATAATAATCAGAGATCCATTAAATTGTTGGAGGGCAAAGTTGAAAATGTTGAACAACTCAGTAAGAAAAATACGCTATGTTTTCATGGATTTGAGGAGGTAGAAGGTGAAAATTTAGCCGATATGATCACTTCATATATTAACGAAAAATTTAAAGTACCATGCACGATAAACGATATCAATTCGATATTTCGTGTTGGGAAATTTGAAAATCAACAACATGCCAGGCCTATTTTGGTCAATTTTGTTTCTAATATTAAACGTAACCAGGTGTATGCTTTGAAAAAACTGACCAAAGGATCAAATATTGCTATCTACGAGAATCTTACTAAAAACCAGTATCAACTCTTAAAAACAGCAAAAAATAAATTTGGAAAAACTATGGCATGGTCATATGGAGAAAGAATTTATGTATTGCGGGATAATGAAAAATGTTTAATTAAATGTGCAGCCTATCTATAACTTTATCGACGTGAAACAGCTATAATTTTAGTGCTATTAGTTCTTCATCGGATTATAATTTTTTGTGAAATATTTTTTGTTAAATATGTTTTCTCTCTTTTTTGTTTTATTTTTATCTGATGTTAAAGTAAATGTAAATTTAATAATATGCTATATGAATAGTTCTAATTTATATTACATTATCTAACTACGTAATATTAATTGTATGTAAATAAATTAAAATTTGTACCACGAATGATACAAAAAAAAAATTTTATATATATATATATGTATATATATATATATATATATATATATATATATATATATATATATATATATATATATATATATATATATATATAATTCTTTCTAGTTTAATTGAGAAAAATATGTTATAATATATACTTATACACAATTTGTATTACGAACTCCAACTAGCTTGTGTGATGTTTATTTGTATTTATAATAAACATTATTGGTACTTCATCTATTACTTATAAAAAATGCAGCTATTAAGCAATGAGTTCTTTAGTATGTATGTATATGCAAATATAATTATGCCGAATAAAAATAAGATGATTAACTTCGCACATTTCAATATGAGATCAATATTTACGGGGTTTGACATGTTTTCAGATGTTATAGCCAGCGAGGATTATTCTGTTGTAGGACTGTCAGAAACTTGGCTAGATGCAGCCACTCAGGATAAATTTGTACAATTACCAAATTATAAAATAGTAAGAAAAGATCGGGGTAGCAGAGGAGGTGGTGTAGCATTCTATGTTCATAATAATCTTAAGTTTAAAACTCTTGTACCACCTACTCCAAATGACTGCCCTCTAGAGGAACTATGGATAACAATAAAAGTTTCAGGCAAGAGTGTATGTTTTGAGACTTTATATAGGCCACCTACAGCAAATTTTAATTACTGTCTGGAATGTCTAGAAAATTCATTAATTACTTTTTTACCGGATCACGATATTATATTATTTGGGGGCGATTTTAATGTAAATTTTTTAAATCCAAACAATGCTGATACTATTCAGTTTGGTAATTTTTTAGATAAATACGGTTTAAGTCAGGTAATTATACAACCTACGCATATAACACAGCATGGTAATTATTTAATTGATCTAATAATATGTTCAGACAAAAATATAATCAATAATACAAATATTATAAATATGGATGGTATTTCAAACCACTCTAACTATTGTACTGTAAAAATTAACAATAACAAACAGCAACAATTATTTCATATTTATAGAGATTTCTCAAAATTTGATTATGATAAATTTTTAGTGGATTTGTTTCGTATCGATTGGCCTAGGATTTATTATATCGATTCCGTTAATGGAATAATTGAATTTTGGAACCAAAGTATAACTTATTTATTTAATATCCACGCACCTTATAAAACTGTAAGAATATCAAAACCGCCGGCCCCGTGGCTAACTGAAAATTTAAAATTCATGATGAAATTGAAAGATAAGGCATATGCCCATTATAAGAAAGTAAATACAGATGCGTCTTTAAATTATTATAAACAAATAAAAAATCTAGTCAACACATCTGTTAAGTTAGAAAAAAAGCTTATTTACAACATAATTCTAAAACAAACCCAAAAGAATTTTGGAAATCCTTAAAATATCTAAACATTAACTCCAAGGACAAAAATTTACTTTCTGATGTTATAATTTCTTTGTTGACAGCGTACCTAATTCAACACCTACAAACAACAGTATACAAATGTTAGAAAAAATATCACGATCAAAATCTAAATATCAATATTGAATTTAATTTCACGGAAGTCTAATGAGGAAGTGGAAAAAAATATTTAGAGGTATTAAAACAAATGCTAAAGGTGCTGATGGTATTGATTTAAAAAATGCTGTCATTAATTTTGCCACATTTAAGCGAATATCTAACATATATAACTAATACATGTCTTAAACAAAATGTTTTTCCTAGTATTTGGAAAAAGGCACATGTAATTCCAATTCCTAAAAATAGTAGCCCTACAGAATTTTCACATTTTAGACCTATAAGTATTTTACCCACCATATCCAAAATTTTAGAAAAGATAGTTGCAAATCAATTAAATGTTTTTTTTATCTAAAGAGAAAATTTTACCAATGATTCAATCGGGTTTTCGCGCCAACCACATTACTACAACTGCGTTATTGAACGTAACTGATGACATTTATAAGGCCAATGATGAAAACATGAGTACATGTTTAGTTCTATTAGACTTTAGTAAAGCCTTTGATACTCTCAATCACTCTATATTATGCAAAAAACTTAAATATTTTGGTTTAAGTAATTCTGCTATTTTATTTTTTGAAAACTATCTGTCTGATCGTTGTCAAAGAGTTACTGTTAATGAAAAGCTGTCAAATTTCAAATCTACCTTAAAAGGTGTTCCCCAATGGTAGCATTCTTGGACCTTTACTCTTCTCCATATATACCGCCGATTTCAGGAGGTATCTTACAAGCTGCAATATGCATCAGTATGCGGACGATACCCAAATTTATTTATTTTTTTTCCCAGATCACTTTAATGAAGCTGTTACCACAATAAACTTAGAGTTGGAACAAATTTCAAATGTTTCTAAAGCTCACGGTTTAATTTTAAATGAAACCAAGACCGAGGTGTTACTATTTGGAAAAAATAAGACCGAGTTATCACTTAATCCTGCCTTTAAAATTGTTGTTAATAATCAAACCTTAAAATTTAGTAATCATTGTAAAAATCTTGGCATTTATTTAGATGTGGACTTAAGGTTCAACAAACATGCCAGTAATCTCATTCAAAAAATCATATGGCAAATTAAAGCTGTTATATATGCATAAAGATATCTTAACAACAGATTTAAAACTTAAACTCTGTGATACTTTGGTCTTGTCTTCGCTTTCATATTGTAATACTGTTTTTTGGCCAGCTTTGTTAAGAAAAGATCAGGATAGTCTACAAAAGGTTCAAAATTCATGCCTTAGATTTAGTCTTAATATTCGTAAATTTGATCATATATCTCACAAATTTCGTGAAACTAACTGGTTGAATTTAAATGAAAGACATCAGCTGCATTTGGCCTGTCTTCTGTACAATTTAAATAAAAATGGCGAACCACTATATTTAGTAAAAAAATTAGTGAGGGGTACAGACACTCATAATTGTAACACACGCTCATGTGATCTGTATACGGTTCCCAAGCATAGATCAGCTCAATATGAAAGATCTTTTACTTAAAATGCCATAAAAATCTATAATAAATTATCTAGTCAAATAAAATCTCTTCCTGGCATTACATCTTTCAAAAAACATGTCAAATCGTTACTTTTAGAAAACCGAAGTTAGTATTTGTATTATTCTAACATTTTTATTATATTCGCTATGCACATATATTATTTTTATTAATATTATTATTTTTATTTAGTTATCGGATTCGTACTATTTACTGTACATATTATGTAAAATGTGGAGAAACTATATTTGTATGCTATTTTGTTATACCGGGGGGTTACGTGGAAGAGCAACCTAGTTGAACGTCGCCTCCTTTTACTAATTGTAATTTATAAAATTTGTTGGAAAAAAAATAAACACATTTTTTTTTTTTTTTTTTTCGGATTTCCCAATGCCGGTCAGTCCTCCCGTGGCCTCCGACGCCTCACGGGAGTCGCGCCGGCGCATCAATTACAGCCACTCCCCGCATCCCACAGGGTTAGTGACTGTAGATACCAGAATCGTGTGCCCTAAGCAGACGGAGAGAACCCAGAATGACCGCCTTCTGCATTTGACCTGCCAGCCACTCGGCTGGTTTTTGGCAGGCCGGTATGATCTTCAGTTCCGAGAGCAGCGTAGTCTTTATCCCTCCGAGTACACCGATAATAAGGACGACCATTTTGACCGAGTAGCCTGGGTACAGCACTTGGAGCTCGTACCGGAGATTGTGATATTTGGTCCGTTTCTCCTCCTCCTCCTTCAAGGTGATGTTTTTCTCAGCATGTGCTGAGAACTCGATAACATACATCACCTTGAGTTGATCGTCGAGGAGGACTATGTCAGGCTTGTTGGCTTGGATTAGCCTGACAGTCGGGAACGAGTAGTTCCAGTAAATCCGGCATTTCTCGTTCTCGACAACGGACTCAATATCTCCGGGGACGTAAGGCAGCACTGGTGTCTGGTCTACCCCGTACGAGTGCCTTAGATGGTAGTATAGCACTCGTAAAGCCGCGTTATGTCGGTGGATGTAGGCCGAAATCGCATATATGGGACATGCAGAAAGTAAGTGCATGAGCGATTCCGGCGCCTGATGGCAGGTCCTGCAGTTGATATCAGGAACCTCTACACGCCACACGCGGCTACGGTAGACCAAGGTGTTGATAACACCATCTTGGCAGGCCATAATGAATCCCTCGGTCTCCGACTTAAGCCCTGCTGACCTTAGAAAGGCGAAGGTCAGCCTGGTCGATAAACCCAGTGTTTCTATGTTCTTATAGAAGACACCATGCTGGGGTTTATCGACGTGCTGCCGAAACAGATTTTCCTGTTCGGCAGCTCTAATTCGGTCTTTCAGACGATTTGGCTGAAGTTCGATGACTGACTCAACATCAGCACCTCGCCGGCCTCCTCGCCTGATGTCAAATGCGAGACCGAGTTCATCTGCGGCTCTTTTTGCTGCCTTGAACAATACTGCTCCCACTCCTACAGTTTCGTGATGTTTTACGAACCGCAAGAGGGGATCTGAGCTCCTGAGTATGTTACATGCCATACTCAGTACTACTCTGCCATGCGTACACTCCAGGCTCAAGAGTCCTCGGCCCCCCCGTTGACGTGGGAGGTACACACGAGGAACGGACGATCTAGGATGAATACTTCTGTGAATATTCATCATCTTGCGGGTATCTCTGTCTAACTGACGCAGCTCATCTACCCTCCACTTTACTACTCCGAAGGAGTAGAGCAGAACCGGAACGGCAAGCATATTAGTTGCAGACACCTTGTTCTTCCCCGAAAGTTCGGAAGACCAAATCTTTCGGAGGCGGTGTCTGTACTTGCCGCGGAGAGAATCTTTTATTTGTGATACATCCTGGATGTGCCTTTGTTGCACACCCAGATATGTATAGGTCTCTCCGGCATCCAGATGTCTTAGGATGCTTCCGTCTGCGAGCTGCGCATCTTCAGGAAATTCCCCGCATCGTCCCTCTTGAGGTGGACGACTGCACATTTGTCCAACCCGAACTCCATACCAATTGCCCGCGTATATTCTTCGACCACCCTAAGAGCGTTTTGTAGTTCGCGCTCCCGGAGGCATAAAGTTTAAGGTAATCCATATAAAATAGATGGGTGACCTTATGCCTCCGGTCGCTGGGTGGCCCACATTGATATCCGCGGGTTTGGCGGAGCCCAACAGACAACGGCAGCAGTGAGATGCAGAAGAGGAGAGGACTCAGGGAGTCACCTTGGAAAACTCCTCTCCCTAAATGCCACCTGCCCTGTCGTGACCCGCTGTGCACCTGATGTTATGGTGAAGCGGGTCTTCCAGAGCGGCAGCAGCTGTTCTATGCATCTCACTAGTGGTGCTGGTACCGCAAGACATTCGAGCAAGTACAACAATAGCTCGTGCGATGTCGTATCAAATGCCTTGCGGTAATCAATCCAGGCCATCGATAGATTCCGCTTTCACTTTTTTTTTTTTCCTGTATTGCACAGAATCCTGTGTGATACAGCGGTCTCAGCAGGCTGTCCTTGCAACCTGCCATGCCCTTCTTGGCACCACGCTGTTCGTGTATCTGCTGGAAGACCGGATCAACAGACCTCAGCGTCCTAGCATACAAGATACGTGTAAATATCTTGTAGCAGGAGTTAAGGCAAGTGATCGGCCTATAATTCCTCGGGTCGGAAAGATCCCCCTTTTTGGGGATTAGCACAGTACGTCCTTCGACGAACCAGTCCGGAATCTGCTGCCCCTCGTTCAACCATGAGTTGAAAACTCGCGCCAGACGGCGGTGAGTGGAAGGAAATTTCTTCCACCACCAGTTGTTAATGCCGTCTGGGCCCGGGGCAGCAAAGTTCTTGGTACCAACAAGTGCTTGTTGGACTTCCTCCGTACTGATTGCCGGGCACACTTCTTCTGGCTCTTCAAGATGTCTGTGACACAGAGCCTCGAAGTGTGCAATTGATGGAGTGTCGCTATTCAATGGACGCGGCGTTTCGTAGATTCCCTTCCAGAAGATTTCGACATCTTCTACAGTCGGCAGATTCTCGACAACACGCTGTGGCTCTTGAAAGAGGCGGGAAGGATTCGTACGAAACAAATTGTTTTGTTCCATACTCCTCACCCACCTCTTCAATGTTTTCTTTATCGCCATGAGCGCTCGGATCCTATCTAGACAGTGCTGCTTGATGGTAAGCATCACTGTCAGATTGAGAGTATGGTGTTGACGTCTTAATCCGGCAGCTATGCGCCGGATCCTGGGAGTAAAGACTCTACCAGTCGTCTTATATTCCACCACACTCTGGATCCGTGAAGCGTGTTGTCTGGCCGACTGTATCTTGCCTTCGACTTTTTGTACACGCCGCTTGGCTTTCTCGACCCCGTGGTTGGTTGACCTCTCACGGGGGACGAGTTGCTTCGCGGCATTGTACACGGCACAGTTGATTTGCCAGATGTCTACATCTTCCGGAATTTCCTCATCGATGACCGCGTCCATTCTAGCCAGGTCTTGTGGCTTTAGGTTAGCCCTGGTGTTAAGGCTAACCCCTCGTCCTACACCGGTGAACTCTAAAGGATGTTCCCCATCAGCTGGTAATTGCCGCGGTGGTACTGCTGCTGGCAGTTATTCCAGCTGACGGGGTGCCCTTACGTAACCTGTCCTGAGCAGAAAGGATACTTGATCTCTCAGATGTTGTTGAGAGAAGGCGCGATGCTCTGGATGCATTTCGCACCAAAGTGCATGCATTCGCGCCATGTATCCCCTCCGCTCAGGTTCGCTACTCTCGCGGCAGGTCAGCAAGTCATCCCGAAGTTCCCTCGTCCACTTAAAGCGTTCGGGTTCAGTGCCTAGGTTGTCAACATTGAGACCATCCGGTAAGGCCCCTCCCAACTGTCTCTGACCCCCATCCGCTTGGGGTCGATTGTGAGGGGCCCTTCTCTGAGGTTATAAGGAACCCGAGTAGTAAGAGTACCAGAGTTGCCTCTGCCTGTCCAGGGTGCACCAACGTGGAGGTTGCCGGTCCTTGCACCCCATGGTTATTATTATTATTATTATTATTATTATTACACATGATTTTGTGCAATACAAGCGGAATCTATCAATGGACTGCATTGATTACCGCAATTCTTTTGATACAACATCTCACGAGCTATTACTGCATTTACTCGAATATTTTGCGATACCAGCACCACACCATCATAATATCTGGTGCACAGTGGGTCACGACAGAGTAGGTGCCATTCAGGATAGGAGTGTTCTAGATTGACTGCCTGAGTCTTCTATTCTTCTGCATCGCACTGCTGCCGTTGTCTGTTGCTCTACACCAAACTCGCGGCTACCAATCCTGATCACCTAACGGCCGGAGGCATAAGGTCATCCATCTATTTTATACGGATGACTTTACTCTTTATGCCTCTGAAGAGTGCGAACTACAAAACACTCTTAGGGTGGTCAAAGAATACACGCGGGCAATTAGTATGGTGTTCGGGTTGGAAATATGTTCAGACATCCACCCTAAGACTGTACAACAAAGGCACAACAAGGGTGTAAAACAAATAAAAGTTTTACTCGGCGGCAAGTACAGATACCACCTCCGAAAAATTTGATCCTCCGAACTTTCGGGGAAGAACAAGGTGTCTGCGATTAACGTGATTGCGGTTCTGCTCTACTTCTTTGGAATAGTGAAATGGACTGCAGACGAGCTATGCTAATCAGACAGAGAACCATAAGATAATGATTGCTCACAGAAATATTCATCGTAAGTTACTGGTGTGTAAGTCCTACTTCAAAGACTCTTGAGCCTGAAGTACACGCATGGCAGAGTACTACTCATGAGTGTGGTATGTAACATCCACAGGAGCTCAGATCCCCTGTTGCGGTTTGTGAAACATCATGATACTGTAAGAGTGGGAGAAGGATTATCCAAGGTAGCCAAAAGAGCCGCAGATATACTCGGTCTCACATCTGACATCAGACGAAGAGGTGCTGATGTAGTCAGTCAATAAGCTGCAGCCAAATCGTCTGAAAGCCCGAATCAGAAGTGCTGAAAAGGAAAAACTGTTTCGGCAGCACGTCGATAAACCCCAGCCTGTGTTTTCCTTAAGAACATAGAAACGCTGTGATTATTGATCAGGCTAACCAGGGATTTATTGTGACCTGCCAGGATGGTGTTTTCAACAATAGCCGCGTGTGACGTATAGAGATTCCTTATATCAACTGCAAGACCTGCCGTCAGGCGCTGGGATCGCTCATGCACTTACTTCCATCATGTCCCATATATGCGATTTCGGCCTACATTCGCCTATACAACGCAGTATTACGAGTGCCATATTACCACTTAAGACACTCGTACAGGGTAGACCAGACACCAGTGATGTTTTACGTCTCCGGAGATATTGAGTCTTTTGCCGAAAACGAGAAATGTCCGATTTACTGGAATTATTCGTTGCCGAAGGCCATTCCAATAGTACTGACATAGTTTTTTTCGACCATTAAGCCAAGGTGATTTTTCATCGAATTCTCGTCTCCTGCCGAGAAAAACCTCACTTTGAAAGAGGAGAAAAAGTGGACCGGTACGAGCTCCAATTTCTATACACAGGCTACTTGGTCACAATGGTAGACGTAATAACTGGTGTACTTGGAGGGATAGAGCTCATGTTGCTCTCGGAATTGAAGTACATACCGGCCTGCCAAAAATCTGCCGAGCGAGTGGTAGGCCAAATGCAGAAGGCTGTCATCCTAGGTTATTTACATCTTCTTAAGGCACACGATTCTGGTATCTACAATCACTAACCCTGCGGGAGTGGTTCTAGTTAATGCACCAACGCTATTCCTGTGACGTGTCGGAGTCTATGGGATTGTTCGTCATCGGGTCTACTGAAAAATAAATAATAATAACGTTTTCCAGGATGATTCCCTGAGCCCTCTCCTCTTCTTCTCTCGTTATCTGAGGAGCTCCACTTAACCCGCGGGTACAAATGCGGCCCACTCAGCGATCGGATGCATAAGGTCACCCATTTAGCGCTTCCTTCAAAACACTCTTAGGGTGGTCGAAGAACATAATCGGACTATTGGTACGGATTCGAGTTGTATAAATGTGAAGTCGTCCACCTCAAGAGAGGATGATGCGAGGAATCTGACATTGCCTTTCGGCTGCTCTCTGTTCCTGATATCAATTGAAAGACTTGCCGGTAATAATGGCCTAAATTGATTACCGAAATGCATTTCATACAACATCTCACGAGCTATTGCTACATTTGCTCAAGAACCTTATAGTACCAGCACTACGAGTGAGATGCATTGAACAGCTGTTGCTGCTATGGAGGACCCGCTTCACCATAATATCTGGTGTACAGTGGATCACGGTAGAGAATGTGGCATTCAGGAGAGGAGTATTCCAAGATGATTCCTTGAGTCCTCATCTCTTCTGCATCTCACTGCTGCCTTTATATATTGGGCTCCGCGGATATTAATACAGACCACTCAGTGACCGGAGGCAAACTATTTCTTAGACTTTTCTTTACAGTACTGTTTTCATATCTTAGCGATTTAAATTATCGATATGATTCTATTTTATCATTTACCAATGTTCTCTTTATGCAATAGATTTAATTTTAATTTTTTTTTATTAAAGAATAAAGCCTCGACCGCTAAGGGTCTTAGCTTGCGATATTACAGTGATACTATTATTATTCTATTATAATTTGGGACTGTAGACATATAGAAGCTATAAAACTAGGAGATAATATCGAGGTGGTACACGGCAGTTATATTTTATGGTAAATATCAATGTCCTTTAAGAATTTTATCGTATTAGATAGTTTCTTTGGGTTATTTCCTAAAGCGTCATTAATGGGCCCAATTTACCAGTTCCTCCTTGCTTCTGTGTACTCTGGACAATCTATTAGAATGTATTCAATGCTGACATTCTCCTAGCAATAATCACAAAGTAAGTAGCTATCTGTTGTTAACATGTCTGAATCGAGCCTGTAAATTTTAACCTGTTTCCCATGGTTTGGTGCAAGGTAGACGACAAGGACGATTTACTTCTTCGAGTCTTGATTTAACAACCGATCAAAAAAACTCCATGTTTGAGTCAACGCCAATTGCTAAGAGCTTTTGGTTTAGTGACTATTATTCGATTTTCGTTGTCATCGTTTATTGATCTTATTTTTAAAGACGCATTTAAGATCAGATTCCGTATAGATGTCGTAAATATCCACAGTATGAGATGTTGCTGCATCACAATCTGCTGTGTCGGCTGTTTCATTGCCTGGGATTCCTATATAGGATGGCACACTTAAGAATGTCACACTAACGTTTAGTAGATATAGGTGATATACTATCTGCTAGATCTGCTGAGATTTAGGGTAAATTGAGTATAGTTGTTTGATGTATTGGAGAGAGCTTAGTGAGTCCGAGCAGATTATATAGTTGCATTCACTGTAATTGTTCAGAATATCTATGACAGCTTACTGAATTGCAAACAGCTCTCCGGTATATACATTTGTACCATTTGGGAACCTGTTTGGTTGAGTTACTCATCAGGCGCGTCACCGAGTGGCAGATAGGAGAGCGGCTAGTTACTGGCCCTAGGCTGGTTCTGGTTAGTGATGGCTATAGGGAGGTCTGCGGCTTAATACCCGTATGGCACCGAAAGAAAACCATCGCCGCGAAACAACTCGTTACTCACACCGTAAATAACTTGTGGGGTGCAACGACTCCGGCAGCGGGCTCCCAAACCCGAGCCGGATAGTACCGACAAGGTGCACGGGGGTCTTGGCTTAATCGCCCGGACTGCATGGACGAGGTACCTTGGATATGTGCCAACTAGTTGGCGGAAGGTAAACGTGGCATTCATACCAAAACCAGGGCGTGATACCTATGCCCAGGCGAAATCCTTCCGGTCAATCAGCCTTACATCATTTCTCCTCAAAACCTTGGAGAAACTGGTTGATAGACATATAAGGGACTATGTGATGGGCCAAACACCCTTACATCGAAACCAATATGCCTACCAAGCAGGGAAATCGTGTGAGCTAGCGATACACGAGCTTACTCACAGAATAGAAAAGGCACTAGACAGCAAATAAACTGCCATAGGAGCATTTTTAGATATAGAGGGAGCATTTGACAATACCTCATTCAACTCAATAAGTGAGGCAATGAAGAGGTGCGGAGTCGGTCTTTCAATAACAAGATGGATCAACTCAGCACAGAATAAGAAAAATCCGATCCACGCTGGGAAACATGTCGAAGGAGGTGTCTGTAACCAGAGGATGCCCGCAAGGAGGGGTTCTATCACCCCTAATGTGGTGTCCGGTTATGGATGAGCTCACAGTACAACTGGAACAGCGAGGAATATATGCGCAAGGATATGCAGACGACGACGTCACGATCCTAGCAGTGGGAAAATTTGAGAGCGTTGCATCAGAAATGATGCAAAGAGCTCTCAACACGGTAGATTGATGGTGCACACGCTTTCTGTTATTCCAGGAAAGACCACGGTGGTGACTTTTACAAGGAAAAAAAACTCTAAAACCTGAGGAAACTACATCTTCGGGGAAAAGAACTACAGGTGAGCGATGAAGTCAAATATTTGGGAAGCTGAACTTCAAAGCTCACATAGACAAAGCCATGCAGGCCTTATTGACCTGCAGAAGTATGGTGGGCAAGAGCTGGGGACTTCAACCAAAAATGGTGCACTGGTTGTACCAAAGGGTCGTCGTACCAATAATAACCTACGCCTCCCTGATCTGGTGGCACAAGGCCAGAAAAGGAGAGGCGATGAGAAAACTAGGCAAGTTGCAAAGATTTGCATGTGTAGGGACCACGGGAGCAATGTCAACAACGCAGACCACAGCCTTGGAAATACTGCTATGCCTACCACCACTACACCTAGTGGTGGAGAAGGAGGCACTAATGGCAGCATACAGGCTGAAAATAACTGGGTATGGAACCATCCCAAGGAGAGGATACCATACTGAAGTATTCCAACATGTAGGAAAAAATCGTCTACTCGATATGCAGTCAGACAGAATCAGCACAACCTTTCACAACTTTCAGGGTAAAAATACCTGAAAGGGATGAAGAAGGAGGCAGGATGCAAAGATAACCAAATGATACCATCTGGTGTACTGACGGATCAAAAACGTCAAGCAGTACCGGAGCAGGAGTTGTGGGAGAACAACCAGGGACAGACTACAGCCTGAATCTTAGAGGTATCGCAACAGTGTTCCAAGCCGAAATTACAGCAATAGACATCTGTGCAAAAGAAATGATACGGAGGGCATACAAAAATAAAAGAATCCGCATCATCACTGACAGCCAAGCAGCCCTTAGAGCTCTGGAAGCAGTAGAAATACGATCTAAAACAGTAAAAGACTGCCTGGAGTCTGGAGAAACTTACAGAACACAACAGTGTACAATTGGAGTGGACACGAGGACACCAGGGAAATACGAGATAACGAAAAAACAGACATGCTAGCCAGAAAAGGCGCTAAATCAATTCTAACAGGTCCCGAAACAACCTTCGGGGTATGTTATAGCACCGCGAAAGGATCGGTAAAGGAACTATTAAGAGAGAAACACTACTCGCACTGGATAGAGATGCCGGGAATGAGGCAGTCACGCTTGTTTATCGGAGAAATATCTAGAGCAAGGACCAACGAAATGCTAAAGCTGAGCAGAAAATAGCTGAGGTGTGCAGTGGGAATATTAACAGGACACTGCATACTAAACAAATACCTAACCAACATGAGGGTGAAAGACAATCCAGATTGTAGGATGTGTGGTGAAGAGGAAGAAACTCCCCACCACATCTTATGCGAATGCCCAGCCCTAACGGCAATGAGACTAACAGACTTCGAGGGACCACTTGTAACCCCGGAAGAGATAGCCAGAGCTCTCATAAACTGTATACCCGCCTTCTGGAATAGAACGGGTCTTATGGAGTAATGAGACTATGGGGTACAATAAGCTTAAGCTTCAGTACAACGGGCAGTCAAAACCGCAACCCGTAAGTGTGTCGTTGGATGTAACAATTGCTGAACTTACACTATAATCTTGAGAGTTCAATGATGCGTCTGTGTAGATAAATTATGAGTTTATAAATAATGAACTCAGTTGACGAAAAGCACATAGAGTTATTTGTGGATGAGTGTCTTTTTTTGCTATATTTTGAAAGTTCAGTGTTAACTTTAGCCGAAGGGAGAATCCATGGAGGTATATTAGAGTGCATGAGGGGTAAGGTTGTGGTAGGGAAAAAATTGTTTAACTGGTACATGTATCTGTTTAATCCTCGTACAAAGGAGGAACGATGTTTAATTATAATCATAAATAAATTTAAAATGATTTGAAAAGGTATTCGTGTAGTTATTATTGTTGGAGAATGCTGATATTTAGCGACATATGAAGGTGATGTTGACCTTACTCGTTCGGATATAGTAATTTCGTCAACTAAACAGTGGAGGGATTCTATCGGTGTTGTTGGAAAGCTCCAGTAATTATTCGGTGTGCCTTATTTTTTATGAATTTCGCTGTCTTCAGATAACTTTTCGTGGATGTTCCATAAGCTATAACGCCGAAGTCAATTTTTGATCTTATTATAGATCGATATATGGTTAATAGGCTTGTCGTGTCTGCTCCCCAGCTATGATGTGATAGTACCTTTAGGAGATTTATATCTTTTACGCAGTTCTGCATTAGGAGGTTAGAGTGATTTTTCCAGTTCAGTTTCTAATCGAAGACGGCTCTCAGGATTTTATATTACTTGAAAAATTCAGATCTTCTCCTTTTAGAGATGATATTATTTGTAAGTAGTCCTTAACTAGATTTGTAAAGAAATAGGTTAATGAAGAAGTTAAATTTGAATTAGAATTGAGTGTGAAATGTTGGTCATGATGTTATTTATTGCAATCAGGAATAGAGTCGTGCTTAGCACCGATCCTTAAATATCATTTTGTAATAACTTTTTATTTGACAGAACGCCATTTATTCTCAATTTGAAGGATCGATTAGATAAGAAATTTTGGATGAATATTGTCTATAATGTTCCAGGTTTGAATTGTTTGTATTATTCTATATCTTCATGTTATATATAGGCTTTCTCGATGTCAAAGAAAACAGCTAATACTTTTTGTTTGTAAGCAAAGGCTTCATGTATTTCGGATTTTAAATGGATGATGTTGTCATTTGTAGACCTGTGTTTACGAAAGCTACTTTGGAATTCTGTTAGTAGGTTGTTTTTTCTAGGTACCATATTAGTCGTTGGTTGACAATTTTTTCCAGTGCTTTGCACATCGTACATGTTAATAATATTGGTCTGTATGAGGAGACGTTATCTTTGTTTTTATTTGGTTTTAACATCGATAGGATAAGAACCTCTGACCATGCTTCAGGGAATTTATGAGAGGAATCTATTTTATTGTTTTAAATATATTAAAGAAATTTGCTTTTTAATGTTTCAAAAATATTTTATTAGAAACTTTACACGTGTTTCGGCTTTTTAGGCCTTTGTCAAGAGTACGGGGGATACTGAACAGTAAAATTTGTGTTCATTGCTTATATAACCATATCTGGTACCTACTATAAAACTATTGTAAAATATGCTTTTATAAGTTGGACATTACTTTATTTTTAAATCTAAATTATTTTATTTAAAATGTGGTGGTAAAAATTTATTGTTCATTCGTTAAATTTTTATTATTTTTAACAGCCTTATTTATTTTTAATTGTTCTAACACATCAAGTTTCTATCCTTTCTTTTATGAATGGAGTAATTTGACATTATTTAAATCTATAAAATGACTGTTTTCTATGCACTGTGTTGACATTGTTTAAAATAATTTCTTGTATTCCTTGAATCGCTTTTTTACATTTTGTCCAGTTCAATGTATATAACATCACAGTGACTATATTTTAACTCATATACTCCTGTTCTTTGTAACTTTTCAGTTTTGTCTTTATTATTAATTAAGATTTTACCTAAATTATTTTTATTTACTGAAATTGTTCTACATCCCAGTTTATTAAGTTTATTACTAACTCTATTACTAATTTTAAGCCTATACTTAACACATGTATATCTCTTATTACATTCCTGTGAAGAACCGGCATAAAACTCTTTAGGTAAACTTTTCTTCTGTTTATTTTTTTTTATGATTATCTGTTAGGCTTTCTTTATAGCCATTGTTTTTTGCAATTTCTTTAATTGCATTAACAAATTTTTTAAAATTCTCTTTGCTTAATGGAAATGTTAATAGACGATGTATGTAGCTATGGAATGGTGCCATTTCTATTTGCAATGACTGTTTAGATTTACTATAAATTACTATATCTGTGCAAGTAGGTTTACGATAAATGTCAAAGTCAAGAAATAAAGTAATGTCCAATTTTTTCAATATTCCCTGTACTCTTGACAAAGGCCTAAAAAGCCGAATCACGTGTAGAGTTTCTAATAAAATATTTTTGAAACATTAAAAGGCAAATTTTCTTCATACATTTCAAATATTTAATAATGTTTCACAAGGAGCCAACCGTAGAATCAGTGCAGTGTATATTTTATTGTATAGCTTCAATAGAAATTGTCTTGCTTTAGCCGGCAGGTATTTTATGAAGTCATATGTGATGTTATCCGGCCGGGGCTGGAGTTTCTGGCTATATTCAAGGCATCATCGAGCTCCTTTATGATAATTAGTGAGTTTAGTGGATGATTTTCATTGACTGTATGATATATGTTGTGATGAGTTTCAATAGTGCTTTTATACTGTAAGAAAGTTCTATTATAATTATCATCGTTTGATGAGTTTGCGTAATGGTCTGAAAATGATTCAGCAATGTTTATGTCGGTAGTTATTATTGCACTAAAGGTAACTGAATATATCGAATTTGAACCTTTTATTTTCCTGATTTTATTCCAAATTTCTGATGTTGGCGTGGTGCTATTGATCGAAGAGATATATTGTGTCCAGGATTCTCTTTTACTTTTCTTAGTAATATACCTTGCTCTAGCTCTTAACTTTTTAAACTTAATTTTATTTATTGGTGTATAATGTCTTTTAAGTTTATTAAAAGCTCGTTTGCTTGCTTTGATAGCATTGTTACACTCGAGTGTGTTTCTATGGGACTGAATTATGGTTTGTAGGTGGTGTTGAACTTTTTGTAATGACAAACTTTTCTTATGTAATTTTGGCTGGTGATCTTAATATTGATTTTCTCTCGGACTCACAGAATAAAAAAATACTAAATGATTTATTTCTATCGTTTAAAATTAACATTACTCTCTCTGAGCCAACTCGGATTGCAAAAAGGGATAATGTTATATTACGTACGGCAATTGACTATATGGTGACTAATCTTCCTAAATCTGCATATTACTCGTATATATGTAACCCTTGCATTACAGATCACTTTGCCCAAATATTATGCTATAAAATTGACAATACTAAAATAATTGAAGATATAATTAATGATGATTCGACTTACTGGTATAGGAGCTGCTCTGACTATAATATTAAAAATTTCAAATATCTATTAAGTATAACAAACTGGGACCACGTCTATGTTGACTGTGTCAATAATTCTTTTGATAAACTTCTTGAGCTGTTTACTAATTGTCTTGATCTCTCTTGTCCATTGGTATGTAGTAATAAGACTAATGTTAATCTACCGTACTGCAAAAACTGGTTAACTCCCACATTACATCGAGAATGTAATGAGTTAAAAAATCTCTTTTGGCTTGCAACCAGAAGTACTGACCCCCAACTGCTGGACACCTATAAGCATTTAAAGCGAGAACATAAACACAACATTTACAAAGCTAAAAAAATGTATTATACCACTAAAATCAGGAATTCAGCTAATGGTACCAAAGAAATATGGAAACTTGTTAACGCGCAGCTTGGTCGTGTCTCTAGCTATAATAAAATCAGTATAGAAATTGACGATAGGTTATGGGATGATTCCAAATACGTTGCCGATTACCTTGCCGATTATTTCGCGAACATTGCCAACATTAAGTTAAAGGACTATTTTGGCGATAACAAATCAGATAATCCTACTACCAGCAGTCCGACTGAACATTCAATTTATTTAGAACCAGTTTCCGACTTGGAACTTGATGATATAATAAAAAATTTTAAAAATTCTAATTCGTACCGTACCGATGGAATATTTTCTAAATTTGTCAAGTTAGGCTTTGATTACATCCATGAACCACTTAGGTATATTATCAATAAATCTTTGCAAACTGGAATCTTCCCAACAGCTCTCCAAATTGCTATAATCATGCCAATTTTTAAAAAAGGTAATCCTAATGATTGTGACAACTATAGACCTATTTCCATCTTATGTGCTTTTAGTAAAATAATAGAAAAATTATATATAATCGTTTAATCTCATTCTTTTCCAAATTTAATATAATCTCGGATTGTCAACACGGATTTCGGAAAAATAGGTCAGTGCAGTGTGCATCAGTTCAGTTTTTACAATTTATTTATGAAGAACTTGACAAAAATAAACATGTTATTGGTATTTTTCTTGACTTAACAAGGGCGTTTGACACTATTAATATATCATTTATTGTTAAAAAATGTTCAATTTGGGTATTAGAGAGCCACTTAGTACCTGGATTGAATCATACTTATCTAATCGTAAACTTCGTGTCAAGAACGGCAATGTTATATCTGACGAACATGCTATTAATGTGGGTGTACCCCAGGGATCAGTTTTGGGTCCCTTGTTGTTTCTTTTATTTATTAATGACCTTCCTCAATTTATTAATCAATGCAAAATTGTTATGTTTGCTGATGATACATCTATGTCACTATCAGCAACTGACCCCATTATGTTGAATAAGACTCTCACTATAATTATAAGTGACTTTCAAACTTGGTGCCATAAAAATATGCTTATGCTAAACACTGACAAGACTAAATGTTTATATTTTTCGGTCAGAAAATCTATACCCCGAATATTTTGCTTGATAATGATGTATCATTCTCTGGTAGCACTAAATTCCTGGGTACCCACTTGGACAACAGGCTAAGTTGGGATACTCACATTGATGAACTTTGTAAAAAGATTAGAAAAGCCTACTTTGCCATCAGCCAACTGAGAAATACCTTACATGGTAGAAGCTATTAAATGTCTATTATGCTCTTGCTTATTCCCATCTTTCTTACAATATTATGCTATGGGGTCGATCTGTATATATTAATGGAGTGTTTGTATTGCAAAAAAGGATTCTAAGATTAATGTATAATATAAACACCAGGGATTCATGTAAGCCTTACTTTATACGCAACAAAATATTGTCATTACCCTCAATTTACATATATACAACTTTACTGTACATTAAACGTAACCTTAGTCAAGTCCCCATGAATTCTGATTGTCATAATTATGCCACAAGACATGGCGACTTGCTTAGAACGGATAACCATTGCACTGCTCTTTACGAAAAATAACCGCTTTATTTAGGTACTAAATTATTTAATAAACTATCCATGGATATCAAGAGTTGTACCAGTTTTCCTATATTTAAGAATAAGCTAAAAAACTTTTTAATAGAAAACTGTTTTTATAGCTTCAATGAGTTCCTTTCTTATTACGCAGCACCTACCTGTTTTAGTATGTCTGTAACTAATGACGTGAATTGTTATATACTATATGTATTGTAGTTTAATTTTTAGTGATCTATATATTTATTTTTTATTTTATTTGTTTTTTTTATGTTTATATTTCCACTCTAATTATGTTTGTTATTTCTATGTATGTTTGTTATTTACTTACTGTTGACGACCACATCTATTCGTTGTAATAGCCTAAGTGTTAATAAAGGAATTGAATTGAATTGATTTATTTCCGATGCGCCCCTGTGGTTGAAAGCCATCGTACTTTAGTATAATAACATTTATAAAAATTTAAATTCTTTTATTTAGTTGTCAAGTAAAAAAAATTAAACATTATTATTGTGCGGTCCTTAAACCATGTGAGATAAGCTTTTTGTAGCCTATCAGAAAAAGATGTTGAAAAAACTAGATAGGATAACAGATACTTTAATAAGGAAAATTAATTAGTGGAATGTTTAGGAATGTAATAGAATTAATATAAAGGATATTTTCCCACTTATAGTGTGTGCAGCACAATTAATTCACTAAAACTACAGCTTTGTACTTTAATTTTCACTATTATATTTTGTTAAGAACTTTCCGATTACGGGACATGCATGAAGATACGTCTACATCGCTGCGTCACTCTCCGTTGTTTAGAATTCAAGAATCTGTTGAGTTGAATAGGTAATTATATGATAAATATATGAGAATAAAAAGAAATCTTGATGTAACTAAGTGCCATTTCACATGAAACGTATGGTCAGCACTGACCGTCAGGACGTATAAGATAGGACCATGAGTTCAAATGGACATTTCCAGATGGAGCGCGTATGATCAGTCCGTACGAATAAATACGCCGGGCCTACGTCGAGCTCGTGCGGCGACGTATCGTCAGCGGACTGACGAGCAATGTGATTAAATGAGCTATTTCACATTTGAACTGATGGTCGGTTTCGTACAGATTCCGGTGTTGTCAGTTGTCGATAGTTCCGACTACTTGTGCAAGTAGCGTAATCTTGTATTCTGCAGTCTGCACCCCAAATAAATTAAAATATGTATGATTAAAAAACAACTGAAGAAAATAGAGAATAAATAATTAATTATATTTTAATTAGACTTTCAATTATTCGTCTATTCCCGTCACTTCCAGGTTCCAACACCTGCCGGATAATGGAGGTTCTACCATAACGTAGGTGCATTATTACTTACCTGAGACATACTGACAGTCTTTCCACTGATGAAATTGACACTCTAACTGTATCCGAAAATTTTAAACTATTTTCTAGCTTGTGATGTAATTCGTCAAAAGATTTGATTGACATACGAAAATAGTTAAAAAAATTTTCGTTCGTCTTCTCGTAAATTCGAACATAATGTAACAAAGGCACCTTTTAGATACCTCGCGCTAATAATAGGATATACCCATAATCTCTTTTTTTTCTCTCTTCTCCGTTTAATCAGCAAAACAACGGCAACAGCGACTGCCCGATGGCGAAGATACATTTTGATAACTGACGGCGTTTTAACTGCATGTGAAAGTAGTACGTCGAACGGGACAGTCAGCGCTGACGGTCAGTACTGACGGTCAGTGCTGACCGTACGGTCCATGTGAAACGGCACTAACCTGTCAAAATATTGCATTGTGGAACCAGAGAAATATTTTCTAAAATTAAAGCAATTTTGTTCTGTTCATTTATTCAAAACTAACTACTTCAAAAAACAACTAAATTGGTATTAATTGAAAATTACTTATTAATGCACATCCTTTCAGTTTCAATAAAAAATCAAAAAATTAAAGATTATGTAAAAAGATCTTATAAACCTAATATGCAAACTATTTCTTAGACTTTTCTGACTCTATTCACAGTACTGTATCCATGTCTCAACGATTTAATTTATTGTTATGATTTTATCTATTATTATTTACCACTGTTCTCTTTACACCATAGATTTAATTTTCATTTTGTTAGGTACTTTGGAATATTTATTTGAAAAGTTTACATTTGTTCATGGTCTCTCTTTGTAGTTTCTTTAATTTAAAGTAAACCAATTGCATTCGCTAATCGTGTCATTCGTCATATAGGTGTTACCGTGCAAAATCAAATGCTGATCAGTGTTACTTAAATGCTTTATTTATGACTATTTGCAATGACTGAATTGAATTGACTTATTAATCAGTCATCATCACTTTAAATTCAGTAATAAAATGTACATTATTTCCTTAAAAAGTATATTTTATTTGATCCATTATATTATAATACGTATTTAAATAAAACTGATACTCGATTTAAAACTAAACTATTCAATTTTATTTGAAAAATATTTAGTTTATGTTGTTATTGTTTATTTGGTTTTCAATTTAGCGAGCTCCATTGACCATGAGACAGCTGCCAAGTGCTAGTGTTCGCTGCTCCACCACTGCTATCCTGATTCATTCATTAAAATATTATATAAAATTACATACCTAGATATACTGCTAATGGTCGACTGCGCATCGGTACTGAGTTTGCAATAAAAGAAGATAAAGTATAGACACCATTTTGATGCAAAACGTAATTTATGTTATGACAGTTTATTAAAATAACCTTAGATTTTTAAATATTTTGTTGTTTTAATAGAGGAAGTGTAATTTGTGCGAGTTTTCATAACACAGGCTTACAAAAAAAAATACTGTCCTAGAGATCAGACCCAACTTTTTTCCATATATTTTGACTTGCTGAAACCGAATTTGGCAAAAAAAATTTTTTTGACCCGCCAATTTTTCAAGGGGTAAATTTTTTGAAAAAAATTCTAAAAAGGATTTTTTGGGTCACTGATCATGAATCTGAAGGCAATAACGAATTTTGACATAATGACAGCTGTCAATACGCTGTCAAATTTAATGAAAAATGTAAAAAGTCAATATGTCAAAGTTCATTTTTGACTTCCGATTCATGATCTGCGGCCCAAATAACTATACCAAACACCAAATATTGACTTTAAATTTTTCATGAAATTTGACACCTTGTTGATACCTGACATTATGTCAAAATTCATTTTTAACTACACATTCATGATCAGCGACCCAAGAAACTCTTATATAAATTTTTTTTCAAAAAATTTCCCCCTTAGGGTAATCTAGGTTATAGGGTGTCGTAGAGAAAAATTGGCACGTCAAATTTTTTTTTTTGCCAAATTCGGTTTCAGCACGTCGAAATACACGAGAAAGGTTGGGTCTGAACAGAACTGTGGATTAATCTAAGTGTATTCATAGACGATTATGTTTTACAAAATGACTTGTTAAAAACTGTAAAAGTGTTCGGAGGTTGTTAACTCCAGAATCAAAAATTTCGTTTCATCGGTAAGTTCATTTTACTTTTTATTTTGAAATGGTAAAATTACGATGTTATAGTTTTCCAACTGAAGAGGAAACTTTCTGGGGATGATTACATACACTTGGAAGAAAAATAAGGATATCTTGGAGTCGATCAAAATATATCTGTTCAAAACATTTAACACCTGAGGATTTTATAATTATAGGAAATAAAATTGCCCTTAAAAGATCCGCGTTACCACTTTGTTATCTTCATTAAAGTGAGAAACTTGCATTGTCTACCTCTTCGTCATTACAGACGACTACATTTAATGAAGTTCTACTTTTTTGTATCCGACACTCTCATGAACCACCTCACCTATGAAGAAAAAAACGAAATGGAGAATTCTCACAGCTATATATGAATGAATCTTCTCCATTACCTTCCCCAGTATCTCAATATGTAGGCATTGTGGTAGACTATTCAGGAAGTGATTCACATACTAGTAGAAAAAAAAAACAATTCAAGTTGGAGCACAGCACAGTTATTCGTAAGTATTCATTTTAGATAATATCTCATTCCATTAGATGAGACCCAATTGAAAGTGTTAAATTCAAATTTACGACTGAATTGTATTCAATGAAAAATAGTTGAATTGTAATCATAAATTATGTAACCATATTTTTTTTAGATTTAGTCCTGGGTACAGGTTCTAAGAAGACCGAATATATATCCCAGTCATAAACATAATTTTAGTTTTTAAATACAACAATTAATTGCTATTGTAAATTTAGACTGCATAATTTGGCTAAGAAGTACACAACAGTTCTTCAAGGTGATGGATGTAATAAAAAAAAAGAAAAGTAAATTAGTATATATCTGCATCTGTGAGTGTATCCAGTCGAACTTCTCTAATTCGAACCTCCTAAATCCCTCAAAACTGTTTGTGTTAGAGAAAATTTGAATTAAAGAAAATATTTCTAAAACAAATTATATATCAAGGGCACAGAAATATATTTACATAGAATTTCGACCGTATTAGGTACTTAGCGTATCATTATAATAACTAATTATGTAATTAAATATGATTTGAACAAAACAACTACTCAGCGGGCAAATACCCCGACCTGCATTGGATTGTACCTTCAAATCATGATAGATCGGTAGCCAATATCATTTGTCAATTCCTAACCAGACATAGACCGGCTTCGAACTTATTAGTTCTCCTCAGTATGCCATAGGTTATGGAACAGACAAATGATAGTGGCCAACCTAGTCATATACTGACTAAGGTAAATTGAGTAGTGGTGAGAGGTATGTGAAACCTCTCATATGGTCCAAATGCTACTATCTGACTGACATCATAGATGTCTCTGGCGGATAGCGACTTCCGAAGCAAGTACCGAGAGCGGCGACATCTAGCCCAGGTGGACTAACTACTGTTATTAAATATGATTTGAAAGAAACAACTACTCAGTGGGCAAATACCCCGACCTGCATGGGATTATACTTTCAAGTCATGATAGATTGGCTACCGATCTATCATGAAAATTTCTATCAAATAGCTTAACAAATGTAGTAGGAAAAACTACTTATAGCTTGAAAGACTCCTGGGAGTTAAAAAAATTTATTAATGAAATCAACATACCGGAAAACTATATATTAATCTCTCTTGATATTACATCACTATATACAAATATACCAACAGACTTGACAATAGAAGCCATACAAAATAAATGGAATGATATCAAACAATTTACAAGCATAGAAGAAAAGGAATTTATCTCTACCCTAATATTTATATTAAATTCAACATACTTCTCGTTCCATAAAACCTTTTATAAACAAACAGAAGGACTAGCTATGGGCCAACCACTATCAGCAGAGTGTGCAACAACAACTAATACCGACGCTTTCAAATAAAATTGCATTTAATAAATGATACGTAGACGATTGTCTACTATGCGTTAATAAAAATGAAATACAGTACATATTACAGAAATTTAATGAACAACACAGAAAAATAAAATACACATTAGAAACAGAAAATGAAAATAAAATAACCTTCCTATACTTGACTCTAATTAGATCTGTCAGTAGAATTAAAACCAATTGGTATCAAAAAAGTATCAGTTCGGGACAATATACCAACTTCCAATCAAAAACTAGTAATAAATACAAAATTAGCGTTATAAACAGCCTCGTGGACAGGGCCACTTTACTATCAGATAAACTGTTTCACAAAGAAAACATAATTAAAATTAAAAACATTCTTTTAAATAACTTCTACCCATCACCTTTCATAAATAAGTATAATCAAAAGAGAATACATATAATAAATAACAAAAACAATAAAAAGTCAAGTTACAACCTAACTGCTTAGGATCCATATTTAACAACACAAACCTGAACAAAAATCAAAACAATCCAAATAAAGACATAATATACATATCGGCACCATATATACCACAATTATCAGAAAAAGTTCAGAAAGAATTAGGTAAATATAATATACAATTAGCACATAGCAAATGATAATAGCATAAAAAATAAATTATATTCAAAACTAAAAGATCCAATAGAAAAATTAAATCAAACCCATGTTATTTATAAAATTGATTGCTCAGATTGTGATAGGTGTTCAATGGGACGAACCTAACAATATTTAAATAAACGTAAGAATCAACATAAATTATCAATTATAAATTCCATAGCAACTCCTAATACATGCAGCACAGCATTAACTGAATACGCCGTAAATAATTTACACAATTTTAACTTCCCAGATACAACTATACTGCATAAAGAAAGAAATATCAAAAAACGTAGGTATGTTTTTGTAAATGGCCGAAACACAAAACAACAAAAAAAAAACAGTAAATTATCAATCAGATCTGCCTAACTCTTCGAACTACCATACATTACATACCTACCCAATAAAAATGATGAAAAACAAAATAATACCAGCCCATACAATGATATTAATTTATATTAAGTAAGAAAACACTTTTTTAGATATGTATTCTGGAACTAATCTAATTTACGAATTATGTAAAACCATTATTTTTAGCTTTTAACATTGAAAAAGTCCGAAAACTCGGACGAAACGTACAATAAATTGTCCATGTATCTGGCTGAAAGTCCTCTAAAAATAGAAAGAGAAAGAATGATTTTTCTGTTTTTTATTGAAGAAATAAATTGGGATTTTAATGTTGTTTAGGGTTAATGTTCTATTGTCGTAATCAAGTTTGACTTTAAATTTCATAAAATCTTTGGTACCTATTAACGCATCAAAACATTTATACCAATTAATAATTCTCATTTTTATCGGTTGATTGATACCTAATTCTTGCAATACACGGATAATTAAATTTTGATTGGAAGTTATTGTTTTATTTAAGCTAGAAACTGAGAAAGGTTCTAAATGTAAGTATTACTGGAAATTTTGAGCTATTTCGGGATTTATGATAGAATGTGTAGCGCCTAAGTTAATTAAAATTTTCAAATTTATTTGTGGAAGAAAGAAGAAAGGTAATTTAGCTTGAGAACAAATATTATTTAAGTTTACCCTCGTTCTTGTCTGAAAATTTCCTGACATTCTAAATCGTTATTAGATTGTAATTCTTCGTAATCATAACTTTCATAGTTTTGATCAGAATAATTATTGCATGCTAATTCTGAATTTTCAAAATCTTCGCAATGATTCATGTATGAATTGGTCTCGGAATGATGTAATTCTTGTGCGATAAATGTGAGTTTGTTTTGATTTTGTGGGTAAAAATTGATATTGGGTGAAAAATTCGGTTTTGAAAAAGAATTTTTTGTTTGAATAGATATAGGTGTAGGTCGATTAGAATATTTATGTATACTACTACCTGGCTTGGTTCCGAATACTTGTTTATTAGTGAATGTGGGATTTTGAGGTAAAGGTCTGTTAATATCGTATGGAAAGTGTCTTGGTGTTTGGGGGTTGATATGAAAGTTTTGATTTCGTTGGTTATTAACATTAGGAAAAAATTTATTGAAATTGTAAATTTTGCTGTGTTCTATTTATTTGAGGTTTATCTGTTGCATTATTTGTAATGAATTTTGTGTCTTGTAAACGTCTAACATAATTAATATATTCCCTCCTATAACTTATTATCGTAAGCACGACATTTATTTAAACCATCTTCTAATCTGAGTACGTCAAAATTCATTAAATGCGTGTTATACGGTTCGCTTACTCCTACTAAAATGCAGTATTGTTCTTGGTAAAATGCTTTTTTCAGTTCCCGAGCAATTGGGTCATTTTCATGTAATTGTACATACTGAAGTAAATCATTTTGTGCAATTAAAATTTTATCATAAAAATCGTTAAAATTTTCTTTACGATTAATAACTTTTCATTTCTTTGATCACCGTATTTTCTTAAAAGAGCTTCTTTTATACCGGACCATTTAGTTTTATTTTGAAAATTTAGATAATCTCTAGCTTCTTCTTTTGCTTTGGATAGAATAGAAATGTTAAATATATCTGAGTAAATGTTAATTTTTTTCTACAAAGTTTATCAAATTATCTACAGCACTAATAAAAGTTGATAGATTGCTACCTGAGGAGAATTTAGGTAGAGTGTTTGTTAGAGCTGTAAGTTCGTTCATTTGAAAAGCTTTTTAAGCTTGTTTTTCAATTTATAAATATTTTTATTCTATTAAATTTAATTCAAAATAAATATTTTCATAATTTTGTTATAATAAGTATTTCGAATTGGTTAATGAAAAACGAATGTTTATTTCAGGAATTCTCTTGATTTTATTTCTTGTAATTAAATAATTATTTATAAAAATAAATTATATGAATAAAATTGTTTTTTTTCCATCATTATTTTTTTCTAGAAGAATATTTACTATTAAAGTTATACTAATGGAAATAAATTTTAATTCTAATAAAAATATTTATTCTCATTAATAAATTTGTTTCTAGATAAATTTGGCTTAGGCAAACGGTAGGCATTAGACAATTCAAAAAATTTCCCTTTCGCTTGTGTTAAGTTTGTATCCCTTTCGGTAGACTTAGTTTATTAAAAATAGAGGGCTGAAAGCCTGAAAGAAACTTAAATTAATTTTTAATGTTTGTAGTGGTAATTTGTTTATATAATATTAAAGTACCTAACCTAGCAAAAATTTAGTTTGAAAATTTTTTCAGAGTTATTTATTTTTGTTATTTTTTTAATAAATATTGTAAATATTTTTCATATATTTAATTTTGTTTACCTTTAAAAATTTGTTTGTCTGTATCTTATTAATTAAAAATTAAATAAACAATGTAAGGAAAATTGAAAATTAATCTTTATTTGACTTTCTATATTATTTCTAATTATTATTTATTGTATTGAAAAGTTCCAGTTAATAAAAAAAAAAAAAAAAAAAAATTGTCGAAATGGTTAGAATGTTCTTTTTTTTTCTTTAAAAATAAATATTATTTTTAACTAGGTTTATTTATAACTGTTTTTTCATATTATTATTATATTTAATTTTGTAGTAATTTTATTGTATTATTTTTTCTGTTCGTTTACGTTTATTTTAAAATTATATCTCGCATCAATTTAACAAAACTTTACTGGGATAAGGGTTATAACCTCATTTCTGTATTAACATCTAATTTTCTTAAAATGAAAAATCAATTTATATAATAAATTTGAGGTTTAATAATTTAATAAACAATTATTAAAAAAATTAGAACTTTATTAAAAAACAGGAAAAGAAAATAATATTATTTTTAAGTTCTATGAGTTTAAGTTTATTCATGAGTTAATTTTATCTATAGTTTTTATCTAATAAATATTAAAAATTAATTTATATATTAAATATATTTTATTATAAAAATTGAAAATATATTTTTTAATATAAAATAATTTTTTCAAATATATAAATAAGTTGCTTTAATGAAAAAATCGAATGAAATGCCGGTTCGCTTTTCTTTGAAAATTATTTTTTCAGTTATCAAAAAATGAATGAATATTTGAAATATTTTAATAAAGTTATATATAAATAAATTTCTTTGATATTTAAAAAATTGAACTTTATTTCCCTCTGAAAAATAAAATAATGTTGTGGATGATATGTTTAAATAAAAAATTTATATAATTTTAAAAATTGATTTTTTAATATCTATAATACATAATTTTTTAATATAAATAAATTATAGTTGAATATAAACCAGGTAAGTAAAATTTTTATATATATTTTTTTGAATAGAAATGTTTTTAATTTTCTATATTCATTATTTGTTGTTCCGTATATTTGTCTTCGAATTCTTTGGGTATTAAGTGCTTTCTTATAAATTGTTTATATCTTTTTAAATAAACAGTAGAAAATTGTTCAGATTTCTTTTCTCCAAAAAAAAAATCTTGGCGAAGATTTATTTAAAAAATTCTTTAAATAATTTAGATTGAATACCAAAAGGTAGGAGAAATAGTTTTTTATTATAAAAAATTAAACAATATTAACAAAAATTAACAATTTATTTAATATTAATAATATACGAATTTCATTTTTTAAAATAAATATTGTTCATATAAATAAATTAAAAATGAATTAATTTCCTAAATTAATTATTATAAAATATATTCTAAAAAAGTCTATTAAAATAAATTTAAATTAAAAAAATATTTAATTTCAAAAAAATTTAATTTCAAATAAATATTTAATGTTCAAAAAAATTTTCTTAAAATAAGTATTTTGATTTAATTGATAATTTAAATATTCGTTTTAATCAAATAAATCTTAATTCTCCCAATTAAATGTTTAGTTCGCCAAATAAAAGAAATATTTATTTGGTTGAAATTTTCCCAAAATTAATGTAATGTGGAGGAGCTCCAAGAAGCCCTTTTTACAACCCATTCCCCTTACCATGTCTTCTCTTGCTCCCTATGAATCTTTCCGACTTCTGATGAAGGTCAGGATGTCACTATTCGAGGAGCTCATTCCTCCCTTAAACCTCAAACAAAACTGTGTCTCACCCAAATTCACATTGTCCAGGAAGTGGTAAGATGTCTCTTCATCACTCCTGATCTTGGACATGTAGGGTTTCCTCAATACCTATCAATATAGATGCCTCTTAAGTCTGCAGTGGCCTGTCAGAAACCGATTAAGAGATTCAGAGTCTTACGACTCCGTCCCAGCAACCAGGCCGATCTCGATTTGTTCGGCCCCGTCTCCCAACTAAATCATTCTCTCAGTGTGGTATTGGTACACTGGGCAATGCGGTACCTGGTTCCTGTTGAATATTATTATTAATTTTTCTTGTATAAGGTGAAAATCTATTATTTATTAATGAAACACTTGTTTTGTTTAAGTTTTCTATTAATTCGATTTCTACCTCTGAGTCTGAATTAGACATAAAAATTTGTAATGATCTTAAACTAGTGACGAAATGGCATAAACTCACAGGAATAAAAGGAGAAAAATTTTCAACCCGGAAGATTCTGCGTCGTTAATTAACCAATTCCTAGGATTTGTGGTTCTTGAATTATCTTCCTTAAGGTGTTGAGACACGCCGACAGATTTTTCACTTGGGCTTCTTTTTCCAATTGTGATGAACTACCGTAGGAGGATCCTGTTCGCAGCGCCAGTTATGTTTCTTGACTAGGAAAACACGTTTTTGGAAATTATTTTAATTTTCTAGCCTTGGATACAATAAATCTTTACTAAGTGACTTATTAGTAGGTAAAGGAATGAATGGTTTAACAATATTTGAGAGTATATATAGTTCCTGTTGGACATGTTTAGTTACTAGCTACGTGACTAAATGAGGCACATAACTATATATTCCATCAACTCATTCTTGAGAGGCAACTTGATCTCGAAAATTATGTTCTAGTATTTTTTTAATTTAGGATAAACTATAGAACTAACTACTACTAGTGTGAATGATAAGGGAACGTTTCTAGTAAATCAATGGAAATAAAAGCAGATGTTAAATTTTCAGTAAATGGAAATGACTAGCATATCAAGATCTTTATTTCGGGCGAAATGTATTAAATGTAATTAAATAAACATGATATTAAATAATGTGTAAGTACTGTAAGTTGACTTGAGAATTCACATACGTATCTGCTTTATGAAACTTTTGTTTGCTCCAAGAATTTAGTTCAGGATGTTATTCCTTTCTCTACCACTTTTTGAAATTTTTGAATGTAATTGTTGAAGTGGCTTATGTTCAGATCAATGAAACGATACATATAAATGTGTTTTTAATCTATGAAAATATAGTTTTTAAACAAGGTAAATACTAGAAATTCTTAAATTAATCTTTTTAGTTTACAGTGATGACACCTGTTCATTTATAATTAACAATTATTAAACAAATTTTTCGTTAAATTTATCTCAAAATGCCCACAATTTGGGATAACATTATTGCCAACTTAAGACCGAAATAATGTTGCACCTTAACTTTGCCATTGGCACTGAAATATTAATTACCTTTATACACAGAATGATCAGAAAATTAAATGTTTTCAAAGCATTAAGTATTTCATAATTATTATTAATTTAAAGAAAACAATGAAAATACTATTTACATATTCGTGATACCTCACACCAAAATGGTAAACAGAATATCACTTTAAAAAATACGAATAGTTAGTTTTAGAAACAAGACTCTAATTAGATGTTAAAGTATTCAACAACAAAAGTGTCCTTCAAACTTAAGTAGAATTCGTTTCTCATATATTAACACCATTTTAATAATTAATGGCTTATATAAGCAATTAACATATTTTTCTAATGTAGTATCATGCAAAATTCTCTATTTAACCTAAACTACAACCGTAACAATAACCTATATGAAGTGGAATATACATAATGAGTAGGTAGCGGAAATATTTGCTAATTTTCAGGGCTGGCAGTAATATAAAAAAAATTATTATAGCTATATAAATAAACACCACATAAAAATAATGTGATGTGTTTATTTACATACCTGTAATATATGCAACTAGTATAACCAGTATTTGGGCAATAAACCGAAATAGAAGTATATAGTATTATAGGTAAGTAAGTTTTTATGTGACCAATTAGACCGCGTACGGAACGGTATTTGGCATATGATCCGCTGACATTCTTGTATAAAGCGTTCTTACCAATATTGCCGGTACAATTACAAAAGGGGAATTTTTTTATGATTTGTGTCATGTTTTTTGCCTGTATTTCGTCTTGGAAGTTAGTCGACAATGCTGACTTTAGTGGTTTCCTTGCAAAATACATCGTCAGGTTCTCCTTTACTTGGTAGTCATATATTGCGTAAAACATATTTACCAAGTTTGTATAAAAATATTTTGGACAATATTATAGAGGACGTACCAAATAAATTGTTGCAGGTAACAGTGGATGAAATAGGTGTAATAAGGTTGTTAATGTTATACTAAGAATTTTTAATGTTTAAAAAGCTTTATCTTCGATATTAATAGACAGTAAAACGACTACAAAAACCACACACAGTAGAAGTAGTAGTGACACGTGCATTATCCAGTAAGTGTTCAAAATAATAATGTTCCAGTAGCGGCTGGTGAAGTTTGGTTATGACATATCTTAGTATTGGAGCATGAGGCCCAAGCGATACTTCATGGCATAACTATCAAGACTAAATTAAGAAGTTATGCAGAAAACTGCGATTGAAATTTCCGAAAAAAAGTTATTTTATTTTAAATTCCTTTTTCATTGCAAATTTTAAAAATGTGTAACTATAAAAACTCAAATTTTTTATAAAATTATAAATCTGTCAATACATTTTTCACCTGATACTGAAGGAAAATGTTTTGCAAATATTGAAAAAAATTATCTAAAAACAACCTGGAGTGGCACACAATTCTGACAGCGTTATTTCGCAGATTTCAACAGGAAGACAGGAACTTGGGATACAAAACAATATGTAAAATTCGTGAAAATTATCTGAGCGGTTTGTCAGTGCCCTGTACCTGCATACTCATATGAACTATTTAGAATTTTCACCTTTAACCTCGGTAGATTTGGAACTTTCATTTATCTTGTATAAACACATGTACAGACCAAATCGCTCAAATTTAACGGCAACGAATGCAGAAAGAATATTTAGTTGTGACTATGAATGCTAATGCAATGGCAGATTTCAGTCATTCTGAATAATACATTGTACTTTCACTTCTATTCGTCTACGAATCTTCTCTACGTCCTTCTGTCAAACATGAGGCAGTAGTAGCTGCTGCCGGTCATGAACTTTGATAAAGATTCTTCTCCCTGATAATAAGTGGAAAAATGTATATCGGGCTACTATTTTTGTTTGACAGTCAGTAGAACAATAATAGTAGTAATAATAATAATAATAATTATTATTATTATTATTATAAGGGGTGCTAAGGACCGGCAACCTCCACGTTGGTGCACCCTGGACAGGCAGAGGCAACTCTGCCTGACAAATGCCGGCCGGGAGTACCAGGGCTAACCTCCCTGGTACTCTTACTGCTCGGGTTCCTTACAACCTCAGAAGGGCCCCTCAAAATCGACCCCAAGCGGGGGTCAGAGACAGTTGGGAGGGGCCTTACCGGATGGTCTCAAAGTTGATAACCAAGGCAATGAATATGGACGCTTTAAGTGGACGAGGGAACTTCGAGATGACTTGCTGACCTGTCGCGAGTGTAGCGAACCTGAGCGAAGGGGATACATGGCGCGAATGCAGGCACTTTGGTGCGAAATGCATCCAGAGCATCGTGCCTTCTCTCAACAACATCTGAGAGATCAAGTATCCTTTCTGCTCAGGACAGGTTACGTAAGGGCACCCCGTCAGCTGGAAGAACTACCAGCCGCAGTCCCACCGCGGCAATTACCAGCTGATGGGGAACATCCTTTAGAGTTCACCGGTGTAGACTTAAGGACGAGGGTTAGCTTTAACACCAGGGCTAACCTAAAGCCACAAGACCTGGCAGATGAACTCGGTCTCGCATTTGTCATCAGGCGAGGAGGCCGGCAAGGTGCTGAAGTAGAGTCAATCACCGAACTTCAGCCAAATCGTCTGAAAGCCCGAATCAGAGCTGCCGAACAAGAAAATCTGTCTCGGCAGCACGTCGATAAACTCCAGCATGGTGTCTTCTATAAGAACATAGAAACACTGGGTTTATCGACCAGGCTGGCCTTCGCCTTTCTAAGTTGCCCCCCCCCCCGTTTTTTTCCCCCCCCCCGCCCCCGTAGCCGCGTGTGACGTGTAGAGGTTCCTGATATCAACTGCAGGACCTGCCATGAGGCGCCGGAATCGCTCATGCACTTACTATCTGCATGCCCCATATATGCGATTTCGGCCTACATCCACCGGTATTACGAGTGCTATACTACCATCTAAGGCACTCGTACGGGGTAGACCAGACACCAGTGCTGCCTTACGCCCCCGGAGATATTGAGTCCGTTGTCGGGAACGAGAAATGCCGGATTTACTGGAACTGCTCGTTCCTGACTGTCAGGCTAATTCAAGCCAACAAGCCTGACATAGTCCTCCTCGATCATCAACTCAAGGTGATGTATGTCATCGAGTTCTCGGCGCCAGCGGAGAAAGCATCACCTTGAAGGAGGAGGAGAAACGGACCAAATATCACGATCTCCGGTACGAGCTCCAAGTGCTGTGCCCAGGCTACTCGGTAAAAATGGTCGTCCTTATAATCGGTGTACTCGGAGGGATAAAGTCTATGCTGCTCTCGGAACTGAAGATCATACCGGCCTGCCAAAAACCAGCCGAGCGGCTGGCAGGTCAAATGCAGAAGGCGGTCATTCTGGGTCCTCTCCGTCTTCTTAGGGCACACGATTCTGGTATCTACAGTCACTAACCCTGCGGGATGTGAGGGGTGGCTGTAGTTGATGCGCCGGCGCGACTCCCGTGAGGCGTCGGAGGCCACGGGAGGACTGACGGGCATCGGATATTCCGAAAAAGAAAAAAAAATGTATTTATTAATTTCAGAAAACTACTTACTACTAAGTAAGTTTAGGCCAGGCATAAACAAGTGAGACTGGTATGGGTCCCGGGACATATGGGAGTTCCAGGCAACGAGAAGGCCGATGAATTGGCTAGACTCGGAGCCGAGGAACCCTGTCACGGGCATGAGCCTATGTTAGGTATTTCAAGAAGGCAGGTCACAACGGCCCTCGATGAGTGGGCCCACGAGACACTGAGGACGCACTGGAGGACCAACAGGGCCTGCAGGCAAACCCGAGATTTTGTGACGGGGCCGAACAAATCGAGATCGGCCTGGTTGCTGGGACGGAGTCGTAAAACTCTGAATCTCTTAATCGGTGTTCTGACAGGCCACTGCAGACTTAAGAGGCATCTATCATTGATAGGTATTGAGGAAGACCCTACATGTCCAAGATGCAGGAGTGATGAAGAGACATCTTACCACTTCCTGGGACAATGTGAAGCGTTTGGGCGCCTGAGACACAGTATCTTCGGTTCTGAGGCGCTTCTAACGGAGGAGATGAGCTCCCTCGCAATGAGTGACATCCTGACCTTCATCAGAAGGTCGGAAAGATTCGATGAGGGAGCAAGAGAAGCACATGGCTAAGGGGACAGCTGGGGGTTGGTAAAAAGGGCCCATCTGTGGCCTACTTGCCAGGCGTCAGCCTCCCCCACCATTACCATTACCATTACCAAGTAAGTTTAAGAAATTTCGTCATCGTACAACAGAAAATATCGATACGATGAAGAAAAAAAATGAGAAAAAATAAAAAATTTTGCAATTATTGTATACCATAAAATTTGAACATTAAATCTTAAAAATTTGATAAGTTGTATCTCTTATATAAAAAATTATCTAAAGATTTTGATAAAATTTTTACAAAGTAATTATAAATATTTGTATACACACACATATAAACATATACATATATATATATATATATATATATATATATATATATATATATATATATATATATATATATATATATATATATATATATATATATATATATATATATATATATATATATATATATATATATATATATATATATATATATATATATATATATATATATATATATATATATATATATATATATATATATATATATATATATATATATATATATATATATATATATATATATATATATATATATATATATATATATATATATATATATATATATATGTATATATATATAGATTTAATCTTTTCCGGCAGCACATTGAAAAATTTACATCCATTAAAAAAAAGACTTTTTTGATACAGAGCTGTCTCATGCTTAGGTGGTAAAAGAAGGTTTTTTTTTCTGGTATTGTGAAAATGTTGTGTTTTGTTTTCCAAGAAAGTTAATTTGTTTTTATATACGAAACATGTAATTTCATAAATATATATTGATATCCTGGTGAGAATATTTAATGATTTAAATGAATTCCTGCAAGATTCGTTTTTAACTTCGCAATGATGCGCACTGCTTGTTTTTGTAAAAGAAAGACGTCATGCGCTTCAGGTGATAGGCCCCAATGTACTATTGCGTTGATGCCAGAATGAAATTAAGCGAAATATAATTGCCTTATAATGGTTGAACTACACTGTTTAGATTTCAAAGCTAATGCGTAACATACCTTTGACAATTTAGTGCATACATCTTGAATGTGACTAGACCATTTAAGGTGACAATCTATCCTTAACCCCAATATTTTCGTATTTAATGAGTAATTTAGTAAGATTAGATTGTGACGTTCTAAAAATTATGAGTGCTGTTTTTTCGTGGTTAACACATAATTTGTTTTTTTCAACCCAATTGTTGATTTTTGCATACGTTAAGATTGCACAATTCTCCGTATCAGACAGATTTTTACACTTTATTAAAATATTAGTATCATCTGCGTATGATACTATAGAACACAATGGATGCTCTAAATATTTCAACATATCATTAATGAAAATGATGAACAATGTTGGACCCAAAATTGATCCCTGAGGAACTCCTGTATTGACAATAACTAGACTGGAAAATGATTCTTTAATTTTCACCTGTTGAGGGCGATTTGATACCACATGAAATTACAACCCCCTTTATCCCTGAAGGTCTGAAATGACTTTGTGTGGGAGAGGGCTACACATTTAGAGACAATGGACACACACCCAATATCCGAGTATACTACGATTAATCTCTCTCACAGAAAAATCCCAGTTCCTCGACCGGGAATCGAACCCGGGACCCCGAGGTTTCGAAGCAAGTACGTTACCTCTAGACCACGGAGCCATAAATATGAATTAAACCATTTAAGAGCAATACCCCTAACTCCATATTTTTCTAATTTCGTTAATAGCATAGCATAATCAACACAGTCAAACGCTTTAGAGAAATCTACAAAGAGCCCGATAGCAATTTCTGATTTGTCTAGTTTACTTACTATTCCATTCACAAATTCGCTAAGTGCTGAGTCTATACCTTTTGTTTTGTAAACCAATGTTGATTTTGGGAGAGCATCTTATTAATTGTAAGAAACTTTACAAGCTGTAAGTTAATTGCAGATTCAAAAATTTTTGATACACTAGGAGATAGACTGATTCCTCTATAGTTGATAATTAATTTTGGGTCACCCTTTTTGAAAAGAGGTGTTACATTGGATATTTTCAGTTTTTTCTGGATATATGCCTTGTTCGAGCGAGACATTGATTATATATGTGACTATATACACACCAATAATTTTTAACAGAGTGTTAGAAATCTCATCAACTCCAGAAGAATTTGAGTTTTTTAACTTTTTTATTAGTTCTAGAACATCCTCCTCTGTTAGGGCTCTAAGAAATAATGAATTCTTAGAGGGCTTTACACATGATCCTAGAAACTGATGATCTATATCTTTTGACAGATTTGTGGTTAAATTTTTTAGAGGCAGATATAAAAAAAATCATTGAAAACCTCAGCACATTCAGCCGAATTCAGAATCTTGC
This sequence comes from Rhamnusium bicolor, assembly GCA_029963845.1. Taxonomy (NCBI): domain Eukaryota; kingdom Metazoa; phylum Arthropoda; class Insecta; order Coleoptera; family Cerambycidae; genus Rhamnusium; species Rhamnusium bicolor. The sequence continues at coordinate 107,432 of JANEYF010002505.1, forward strand.
CATTATCATCTATTTCGATATGTAAGTTACTTTTTTTGGATTTACCTAAACTGTTATTTATTATATCCCACATGGCTTTACTTTTGTTTTTAGCTTTTGATATTAGCTGATCATTTTGTTTTATATAAGTTGCTGATAATAAGTGCCGATATTCATTATTCACAATTTTAAATTGTTCTTTAAATTGTTCATATTTCCTACTAAGGTCAGCAAAAAGTTGTACTCTACTTCTGGCAGCGATTATTTCAGGGTTTTTTATGCATGCTTGTGTTTTATTCATTTTTTATTATTAATTTTATTATTAATTTTAGATATCGGAAAGCAAATTTCAAAATAATGTGAAATAGTGTCCATGAATGAATTAAAAGCATTGTTACAGTCGTGAGTGGCCCAAACATCATCCCAGCTTGAATTTTTTAAATATGCACAAAAGTTTGCTATGTTGTTGTCGTTAAAAAAACGTTTATAGTGAATTTCATTTTCAACCGCTTTATTTAAAGAAAATTTAATATACTGGGCAAAATGATCTGACAAATTATTTTTAATTTTATTTGCTTCAGAGATTACTTCTTTGTCATTAACTATAATATTATCAATACATTTACTAGATGTAGAACTAACACGAGTTGGCTCGCGAATGGTCAAACACATATTGTTACAGTTTAGGACATTTAAGAGTAGTACTGAGTATGGCATGTAACATACTCAGCAGCTCAGATCCCCTCTTGCGGTTTGTGAAACATCACGAAACTGTAGGAGTGGGAGCAGGATTGTTCAAGGCAGCAAAAAGAGCCGCAGATGAACTCGGTCTCGCATTTGACATCAGGCGAGGAGGCCGGCGAGGTGCTGATGTGAGTCAGTCACCGAACCTCAGCCAAATCATCTGAAAGCCCGATTCAGGGCTGCCGAACAGGAAAATCTGTTTCAGCAGCACGTCGATAAACCCCAGCATGGTGTCTTCTATAAGAACATAGAAACACTGGGTTTATCGACCAGGCTGACCTTCGCCTTTCCAAAGTTGGCCGGGCTTAAGGCTACTCGGTAAAAATGGTCGCAAGTAACATTTTATTATGTATTTCACAATTAATTATAATATACCTAATAGCAATTTTTCTAACGCGCAACTTTTTGCTTCTTGCATATCACGTGATCTCCTTCTGATTGAACATTTAACGCAAAGAAGTTGAACATGTTTAACTTCATCGAGTATGTTACCAATCAAAAATAGGCGACGGGAGACGCAGAAACCAAAAAATCGTTGTGAGAATGTAGCTTTAAGCTATTTTTAAGAGAACCATGTTCATCAACTGTTTCAAACTGTTTTCAATAGTGACGTCATTGTCTTATCGTATCGCTAAAACGAGTAGTTTTTAAAAATCGGTTCATCCAAACACTATTACTGTCAAGTCTTAAATAAATGGTAAATACATATTAAGAAAGAAAAATAAAGTAAATATTGTGTTTAGCATATCACTGATGATATTAACACCAAACATGCGTCAAAACACCAATATTTCTTCCTCACCATCAAAACTGTTTCCGAACCACTCTATAGAGAATGGTTCAAAACAATAAAAACACAACGAAACGGTTTGAAAAATGTTCGTTCGTGACATCACTCATTTGACGTTGACAAACGAATGGTTTAAAACATTTCAAAGAGTAGGCTAGCTAAAAAATAATTTTAGTTGCTGATATACAAATGTAAATTTAGGTTAGGTATTCAGAAACTCAGCTGGTTTAACCCAAACAGTGTGAATAGTATAGTTGCGGAAACCTATATTTTGACGGGACGTGCAGAACAAGACACGACATGTGGGCGGGAAATGTATAACACTTGATATCTTCCGTCTTTTACACCGCATACATTAAAGCGAGAACGATGATTGTTGTTTTTGTTGGCACGCGAACGAGGCGGAGTTTAGCTTATATGCTGAGATACTTCAGAGCCGCACTACATTTTGTTACCGATTCGTTCTAGCAGTGCTGATATATTGCAATAATATAACATAAATAATAATAATAATTATTTAATATCTGTTTATTTGTTGTCGTGTTTTTGAAAATAATTTAAGAATGTTATCGTGTTGCAGTGAGTTGTGTAATAGTGTAATATAAGTAATAATTATTTCATATCTCTTAATTTGCTGGTGTGTTTTTGAAAATAAATTAAGAAGGTTATCGCAGTGCAGTGAGTTGTGTAATAGTGGAATATAAGTAATAATTATTTCACATCAGTGTATTTATTTGCTGGTGTGTTTTTTAAAATAATTTAAGAAGATATTTGGCCTCTACGTCTGCATCTTATTGTGTTTGTAAAAATGAAAGGATAGTGATTACAGTGATAAAGAAAATCAAAGTTCATTAGTGTTTTCAGTAAGAAAAAATCGCCTACATCTGAACGAGTAAGCGAAACAAATTTGTCTTAATGTTTATAATAATCTTTTGAAGCGACGAGCTAATGACCCTAATTTGTATGATTTGGATGTACTAGGTGAAAAACCATCTCTGACTAACGTTCCTCGTTCCATAGTACACAAACTGGTGAAAGAAGGTGCCCTCCCATGAAAACAAAGATCCAACGCCGGTCAATCGAAAACTCTAGACACATCGTTAGCAAAACTTTTAAGAATTTTAGTTTACGATGCGTATCAGAAAAATGAAATCCCAACTATTGACGTGGTGGACAAAATATTAAAAGAAATGGATTATCATCTAAAATATACTAAAAGAACTTTAGGAACTTGGCTGAGAAACATTGGATTTAAATATCAAACTATTAACAAACGCATAGCGATTATGGAACGTAGACGACTAGTGGATTGGTGAAATTCATATCTAGAAGAGATAAATGAACTCAGAAGGGAAAATAGACCAATTTATTATTTAGATGAAACTTGGTATGATACTCATTACACCGTAAAAGAAGAATGGACTGATGGATGATAAAGGGACTAGGTTGATTATATTACATTGTGGATCAGTTGATCGATGGGTTGAAAATGCATTGAAACTGTGCGGAAAAAAACATGGAAGACTGTAACGTGGATTACCACAAGAACATGAAGGGAGAATTATTTGGGGAATGGTTTGAAAATACCCTAATTCCAAAATTAAAAGCGAATAGCATTATTGTTCTTGGACTTGAGTCCGTTGTCGGGAACGAGAAATGCCGGATTTACTGGAACTACTCGTTCCCGACTGTCAGGCTAATTCAAGCCAACAAGCCTGACATAGTCCTCCTCGACCATCAACTCAAGGTGATGTATGTCATCGAGTTCTCGGCGCCAGCGGAGAAAACATCACCTCGAAGGAGGAGGAGAAACGGACCAAATATCGCAATCTCCGGTACGAGCTCCAAGTGCTGTACCCAGGCTACTCGGTAAAAATGGTCGTCCTTATAATCGGTGTACTCGGAGGGATAAAGCCTACGCTGCTCTCGGAACTGAAGATCATACCGGCCAGCCAAAAACCAGCCGAGCGGCCGGCAGGTCAAATGCAGAAGGCGGTCATTCTGGGTTCTCTCCGTCTTCTAAGGGCACACGATTCTGGTATCTACAGTCACTAACCCTGCGGGATGTGGGGAGTGGCTGTAGTTGATGCGCCGGCGCGACTCCCGTGAGGCGTCGGAGACCACGGGAGGACTGACCGGCATCGTATATTCCGGAAAAAAAAAATAATAAGAGGTGCAAAGGACCGGCAACCTCTGCGCGGTGCACCTTGGACAGGCAAGGGCAACTCTGCCTGACAAATGTCAGCCGGGGGGAACCAAGGCCAACCATCTAGTACCCCTACTACCCCTGGTTCCTTATAACTTGAGAAGGGCACCTAACGATCGACCCCAAGCGGATGGGGGGGGGTCAGAGACAGACGGGAGGGGCCTCACCGGATGGTCTCAACAACGATAATAATGGCTATAACACGGACGCTTTAAGTGGACGAGGGAACTTCGGGACGACTTGCTGACCTGCTGCGGAAGTAATGAACCTGAGCGAAAGGGATACATGGCGCGATTGCATGCACTTTGGTGCGAAATGCTTCCAGAGCATCGCGCCTTCTCTCAACAACATCTGAGAGATCAAGTATACTTCTTGCGCAGGTCAGATCACGTAAGGGCACCTCATCAGCTAAAAGATCTGCCAGCCGCAGTTCCACCGCGGCAATTAGCAGCTGATGGGGAACATCCTCTAGAGTTCAGCGATATAGACTTAAGGATGAGGGTTAGACTTCACACCAGGGCTAACCTAAAGCCACAAGATCTGGCTAGAATGGATACAGCAAGATACAGTCGGCCAGACAACACGCTTCTCGGATCCAGAGTGTGGTGGAATACAAGACGAGTGGTAGAATTTTTACTCTCAGAGTCCGGCGCATAGCAGCCGGATTAAGACGCCAACACCATACTCTAAATCTGACAGTGATGCATACCATCAAACAGCACGGTCTAGATAGGATCCGAGCGCACTTGGCGCTAAATAAAACATTGAAGATTCGGGTGAGGAGTATGGAACAAAGCAATTTGTTCCGTACGAATCCTTCCCGCCTCTTTCAAGAGCCACAGCGTGTTGTAGATAATCCGTCGACTGTAGAAGATGTCGAAATATTCTGGAGAGAATCTGTGAAACGATGCGTTCATTCAATAGCGACACTCCAGCAATTGCACACTTCAAGGCTCTGTGCCACAGACATCTTGAAGAGAAGAAGTTTGCCCGGCAATCAGTACGGAGGAAGTCCAACAAGCACTTGTTGGTACCAAGAACTTCGCTGCCTCGGGCCCAGACGGCATTAACAACTAGTGGTGGAAGAAATTTCCTTCCACTTACCGCCGTCTGGCGCAAGTTTTCAACTCATGGTTGAACGAGAGGCAGCAGATTCCGGACTGGTTCATCGAGGGACGTACTGTGCTTATCCCCAAAAGCGGGGATCATTCCGACCAGAGGAATTATAGGCCGATCACACGTATCTTATATGCTAGGACACTGAGGTCTGTTGATCCGGTTTTCTCAATAAATCTTTTAATCCTAGCCACTGTTGAATGATTGATATTTCGTTGAGGAAATGTGTTATTAAATTCATGGGCTACTTGCCGTGTTGTACGTTCGCCATGTCCTAAAAGTTTGAAACTTTTTCTTGTAAAGTCAATTGACCAGCCATTTTCACAATATTAAACTAAAAACTGCAACATTTACGTTGAACGATGTTTGACATCAAATGATTGACATTAATACAGAATGTAATATTATTTTTTCCAACGCTTACTTTTCAAAAAATTAAAACAGCTCCTATGCAGAATAATAATTAAATATGCGAATACACAATGTGAACATACGACACGGCAAGTAGCCTATCAATTAATTTAATAATATAAATCTTCAACATGAAGACCGCAACAGCAAGACATCAATCACACAACAGTGACTAGGATCAAAAGACTTTTCTAGGAAACAGGGTCCGTTTCAAGACGAAATGAAAATCAAGATAGAATTAGATAGAATTAGAAATAATAATCGATAAAACATCTTAAACTATTTTAAAAATAATGCAGCATCCAGTATCTGTAAAGTTTATTTAAATATTCATAAATACTGTATTTGACGATATCTGAAAAAAATAAAAATAGTACCATTTGAACCAAAAATATTTCACACTTCAGCAAGGAGACGTAGGCAGATGTTTCGAGTTATGGTTGTGGTTGCAAGGAAATTTTCTTAACACTCAGATTTCTTACGAAATATTTTACAGTGATGTATCACATTTAAGCGCGACAGCGACATCATGGTGTTCTGGCCTGAAGATGATCAGATTTGATGAAACTTAGTGAAAAGACGTTTTAAGGGATCCTGAATAAGAATGTGTAATAAATTTTTTGAAAAAAAAATCACTAATAGCAATTAGCAGTTTTTGACGTTAAAAAACGCATCCCAGTTGGCAGTGTATTGCACTAATAAAAACCGGGACCGATTTTGCTCCTCAACGAACTCAATCTCTTCCTTGACCTCTAGAATGTGTGTACCAAAATTGAAAGCTTTGTCTCAAAAACTGTAGCTGCTATCGCGAACCAGACAGAGAGACACAAAGACAGAAATTTTTTCTGTCTGAAATTTTGTGTATCGTCATAATTCGTCGAGATTCGTCCAGAAATACAATACAAATTTTCAAAATTTTTTTCACGAATACATAACTTCCTTACTTTGAGGGATGAGGAAGTAATAAGAAACAAACATAAACCGTAAAATATAATTTATTTCAAATTAAAAGTAAAATTAATAGAGTAATTTTCACAGTTCGCAATATTTGGTAATTAGTAATATTTAGTAATATTGAGCAATCTAAATGTCAAACAGAAATAAATAAAAAAATAATGTCAAATAGTCTTGCATGAGACACGAAACACTAAAACACCATATACTGAACTCATCTGAAGATGAATAAAACTGTTTTAAGCATCTCCAGATGCCAACTTGAATAGCGAAACGAGGTTTTTCTTTTTCTTTTTTGGGACTTACTACCACATGAATAATTCTCCGCTATCTAAAAGGTGTAGTTAGTTATCCAGTATGTTATTAGAAAAATAAAGCGTGAAACTTCACAATTCTAAAAAAAGTTAAATAACTTTTAAAAAGGAACCAGAATCGCTTTCCGAAACGTTAGGGAATTATATTATTATTTTTGTATCTCATATTAGTGGTCAAAAAACACCCACTGACTAATTTTTTGACGTAAAGTCAAAATCGCAGAGGTTTATTTTTCCAGTAACATACTGGGTAACTAATTATACTTTTTAGATAATTAATAATTATTCATGTGGTAGTAAGTTCCAAAAAAGAAAAAGAAAAATCTAGAGAATGCCACAAATAACGTTCAGACAGTATGTGGTATTAAAACAGTATTAATCATCTCCAGAGGATGTCAACTTGGTTGACGAAACGCACGTTGAATGCAATATATGATGTTTTGACGTTTCGTGGAAAACTACGTAAGTGTTATATTCACATCAAAGGTTTCAACTCACTTAAGGACAAGAATATCTAAAAAACTTTGTGGTCAATTACTATTCTTTAGTTTTTACATTTTATTTCTTTGAAATAATAATTGTGCCCGCTCGTGGAGAAATGTTAAATGTACCTCGGGAGTAAAGTATGTTTTAGTCCCTAGCATGAATGCTGGGACTAAAATACTCACTTACTCCTTGGCACATAAATAACTGTTAATACATGTACCATACACATCAGCAGGTCAAAAGTGACCAATAGTTATTACATCGATAAAAAATTGCACAATGTATAGAACGCCTGGGGAGGTGGGGTCTACTTTACTTACAGAACCGAGAAGCGCGCGACTAGTAACCTCGCTAATATGGGATGGATGGCGCTACTAGTGCCGATTTTACATCTTTCATCTTCTTACGAATCGCTGGTTACACTAGCAAAAAGTAAACCACTTGTACTAGCTGGCGCCCGGGGGCCAAACAATTACTTTGTTATTGGAAAATAATTTCCTACAAAGGAAAATGAAAAATACATTGTTTCAGTTTGCAGTTTGGACCCCCAGAAGTGTTTGGCCCCGTCGGTAATTGCCGACCTGCCTACCGGGTCAGTCCATCCTTGAGTCTCTACACTATATGCTTAGGGAGATTGGACGTTTGCGCAACAAAAAAACTGGCAAAACCATGAACTCGAAATGCCATTCAATCATTTATTGATTATTGTTTGGTTTTCTGTATTTATAGTGCGATTTCTTTCATTATATGAATTTTTTGCGACTTTCTATGACTACGATTTTAATGATTTTTGTGTAGTGAAAATAATATGGTTTTTTATTAAGTGCAAATTGTATTTGGTACTTTCGTAAAAAGCATTTGTAAACAATATGTCTTGTGCATTGGAGGGATGCCCTAACGTAAAACGTTTTAAACCTAAAGGGATCACATTTCATATGTAAGTTAGTTTTGATCTGTTATTTTGTTCAATTATACAAATTACGTGTTTTAGATTTCCTAAAGGAGAGATATTGGATAAGTGATTGGAAATTCTTGGGAAAGACGAGCACAGGTAGTCAGAGAATAAATTTATTTGCTCCAAACACTTCAAAGAAGGTGATTTTATAAATCTTGGACATACAGTTTTCAAGAAAGTTGATGCAGTGCAAAATTTGCAGCTTACAAAAGAAAATGCGACAGAAATTCATGTGGGCCAAAATATTTATATTGCATCTACAAGTAAACAAAGGAAAAAATAGTCTACAACAAGTGTCAGCTGTTACTAACGACGTTTCACTGACGACACAATCATCCTCTTTTAATTCTACACAGACATCTTCATGATGACACTGTTCGATCTGGAATGAGATTGAAGTTAAAAAGGCCTTTATTATAAGATATTGCTTAAATATAATAAGGTATTATGTATTGTTAATTTATGTACTTAATTTTAGCAAAATTAATTGGTGACGATACTGACAGTATCACTAAAAGGAAGAGAGTGAAGTTTATTCAAACTATTCATAATTATGGGTAAGTTTTTTTATATAAATAAGTACTTTATAAATTTGTCATTAAATAAATTATTTCAGTGTTTCATCTGGGAAGATTAAAAAGAAATATACTGATTTACGAAAGTTGAACGGAAGTCCAGAAGTTATATTATGCCACGAAAACTATAAAGAATGTGAAAATGAAAAATAACTACCTTGAAAACATTTGTGCAAGAATATTATGTAGTCACCCATAATAACTACTAATTTTATAATATTTACAACTATATTTTTTTTACTAGGTTAATTTTAACGTACTTTTGGTATGTATACAATATTTCAGTGTAGGTAACATTTTTTATTTTCTTATTTACTGTTCATTTCCTGAATTTATTGGAGAACAAATTAAAATATATTTTGAGTTCAGTTTGTTTAACATTATTTATTATAATAGCAGTTTATGTAATAAGTCCATAATATAAGGCTTTAATTAGTAAGTTCAGTTTATATCTGAATGAGCGTAGTGACCAAGGCCATAAAGAGGATAAATTCAATAAAGCATTATTATAGAGGAGTTGCATATAAAGCTTTATGCTCGACTACTAAAATTGGCTCACTATGAGGAAACATTCATTTTATAAATTTTGTATCAATTCTATGCGAAACCATTGAAGTGTGTTGTGTACTGTTTATGACATAGTTTTACAGCGATAAAGTACCTCCTTATAGTACTAGTATAATAAAGTTACTTTATTCTACTAATAATATAAAGAGGTACTTCATGGCCGCAATACTATGTCATAAACAATACTTTATAACGTAATCGTGATTTGAATTTATAAACATAAGTATTAAATTTTAGTTCAGCTATATGTGAAATCCACGAAAATATTAATGATATCTAGCTGAAAATTGAAAACAGTTTCATGGAAGTCTTACTTTCGCTCCTGATTTCATATAAATGTTCAACCAAAAGTAAGAAAAATCTATAAATGCAATAAGAAAAATTCTTTTCATAATAAGTGATTCACTTGCATTGTCTACCACTTTGTCATTACAGTCGACCACATTTAATGAAGTTCTACTTTTTGTATACGACATTCATCAGCCACCTCATCGACAAGGGAAAAACGAAATGGAGAATTTTCACAGATGTATATGAATGAATCTTCTCCGTTACCTTCCCCAGTATCTCAAAATGTAGAAATTGTGATAGAATATTCAGGAAGTGATTTACATACTAATAAAAAAAAAAACAATTCAAGTAGGAGCACAGCACAGTTATTCATAAGTATTCATTTTAGATAATATCACGTCCTATTAGACGAGACCCAATTGTGCTTCTGTTAGTATAAAGAAGTGAAATTGTTAAACTCATATTTACGACTGAATTGTATTCCATAAAAAATAGTTAAATTGTAATCATAAATTATGTAAACATATTTTTTTAGGTTTAGTCCTGGGTACAGATTCTAACAAGACTGAAGATATATCCCAATCATAAAACATAATTTTAGTTTTTAAAAGCAACAATTCATGGTTACTGTAAAATTAGACTGAATAATTTAGCTAAGAATTACACAACAGTTCTTCAAGTTGATGGTCGCAGTAAGAAAAAAATTTAGTAAATTAGTATTATATCTGCATTAGTGAGTATATACAGTTGAACTTCTCTAACTTGAACCTCCTAACTTATTAGCCCTGAACTCTGATGCTGTTAATAATTACCGTTGTATATTTATTAGATATTTTGTATTTAATAGTCAATGTTTTTATATCTATACTATAATATAAATCTATCTTTTACATGGCTTAACTACACCCTCTTTAAGTTAAGGTTGATTTATTCTCATTGAGCTAGTAAAAGAAATTAATTTAAATAAATGTTGAATAAGAGAGTTCTGTAATTTATTCTTAATAAATGATTATGTTATACAGGTTTTATTGAGACCGGGCATAAATTAAATTTTATGAATTTTACTATCAGTTTGAGTTGAATAACTATGGCTAGATTTGCCTGGTAAATAGTGTTATATTATTATTAACACTGCATACTGAATTTAGCTACACAATATGTTACACCGCTGCCATAGGAAATCACTGGTAACTAATTTATGTATAGTCCTGATCAGAAAAATTGAAAGCAGTGTCCAGGGTTATTTTCCTTATTTAAAGTAAATTGTTTTTTTACATATCTGTAGTAAATACATACCCTTAAAAATTTAAATGTTTTTCTCCATTGTACTGTTTTCCTGTAAATAAAGAAATAATATATTTTCAAAAGTTTCTTTTAATTTTACTAAATCATTATTAATAATGTGAAGTAAATTTGCTTGTTCACGAAAAACCGGTCACTCCAATAAAGGAATTTTATGAGAATTTTTAAGTTTGTCTTATCATAAATCATTATTAATAGTTTTCCTAATTTAAAATAGTAAACAAAATGTGCCCATTCTAAAAGTTTGATATAAATGGATACATTATTCATTTTCTGCTGTATTTATGTTTGAGCTTAGTGACAAAACTGAGCTAAAATTAAAAATAAGAGAATTGTTGCTGACAATGTTTTCTTCCAAGGTTTGCAAATTAACGTTATGCTTAATTACAACTCAATTTTATCGATAAATCAATGCTAATTTATATAGAAGTCAAGTAAAATATGTGTAAGACATGCATTGAATATAGTGCAAAATTCTTCATTTTAGATTAAATAAAGCAAGAGCTGATGATCACTCAATTTACTTCAGCTACAATTTATGAATATGACACACAAATTATTATTTTGTAATTGTTTTATACTTCATCCTTGGATGTGGGCAACCAATGCTACAAATATATGTATATTTTGCTGTGCCATTTTATACTTTTAACTTGATGTGTGCTTCTGCCAATATTAAGAAATTCGTGGCTATTGTGCGTAGTGGTTCAAATTGGCGATCATCACCGTAAGACAAAGTTCTGTTGCAGAGTTGGTATTGAAAAGAGTGATTGTTTATATTCTTCGTTCGGTTTCTGTTACAGTGTTTTTTTTCATTAGTATTGCAGTAATAACCATATATTAATGAACTAGTCGATATTAAGTTACAGTAAATATGTCGTCAATTTCTGTACTTGGAACGTTTTCCAAATGAAGTGCACCAAATGCCGCATGATTTGTATCCCCTTGTACAACGAGCAAGCAATATTTCTGAGTTATGGCTCCGTTGAGAACGTGATGGAAGTCCTGCTAGGTCTTTGTGGAATTTAAACGCTGAGAACATTTTAATTTTGGTAGAGGCGAGAATCTAACTTTAAGTATGCGTGTTTACATGTACGTCGAATCGAATTGTATGGAGCACCCTGCGGGGAAATCAACTGTATGCATTTTCATGTACAAAGAGTTCATTCACGTTCTACAACAACAAGATTCTCTTTTTGTATGTTGATGAAGGATGTGGCAACACTGAACAGTGATTGTGAAATATAATGTGTGTTGAGACATGGTCATTCAACTTCGATTCTAGCAGTTCTCAACATGTTCGCACTTTTTGACATGTTCGCACACTTGTCTTCTATAAGAACATAGAAACACTGGGTTTATCGACCAGGCTGACCTTCGCCTTTCTAAGGTCAGCAGGGCTTAAGTCGGAGACCGAGGGATTCATTATGGCCTGTCAAGATGGTGTTATCAACACCTTGGTCTACCGTAGCCGCGTGTGGCGTGTAGAGGTTCCTGATATCAACTGCAGGACCTGCCATCAGGCGCCGGAATCGCTCATGCACTTACTATCTGCATGCCCTATATATGCGATTTCGGCCTACATCCACCGGCATAATGCGGCGTTACGAGTGCTATACTACCATCTAAGGCACTCGTACGGGGTAGACCAGACACCAGTGCTGCCTTACGTCCCCGGAGATATTGAGTCCGTTGTCGAGAACGAGAAATGCCGGATTTACTGGAACTACTCGTTCCCGACTGTCAGGCTAATCCAAGCCAACAAGCCTGACATAGTCCTCCTCGACCATCAACTCAAGGTGATGTATGTCATCGAGTTCTCGGCTCCTGCGGAGAAAAACATCACCTTGAAGGAGGAGGAGAAACGGACCAAATATCGCGATCTCCGGTACGAGCTCCAAGTGCTGTACCCAGGCTACTCGGTAAAAATGGTCGTCCTTATAATCGGTGTACTCGGAGGGATAAAGCCTACGCTACTTTCGGAACTAAAGATCATACCGGCCTGCCAAAAATCAGCTGAGTGGCTGGCAGGCCAAATGCAGAAGGCGGTCATTCCTGGGTTCTCTCCGTCTGCTTAGGGCACACGATTCTGGTATCTAGTCACTAACCCTGCGGGATGTGGGGAGTGGCTGTAGTTGATCCGCCGGCGCGACTCCCGTGAGGCGTCGGAGGCCACGGGAGGACTGACCGGCATCGGGAAACCGAAAAAAAAAATAAATAAATAAATAAATAAATTACTTTATTAAGGCGGGGCTCAGCCAAGGCTGCTTTAGCCCAACCTGAAAGTTGTTTACATATGCAATTTACAATGTGAATTTACAAGATATAACATAGTTAAAAAAAATAATAATATTTATTCTAAAGTATGAGGTATATAAAATGGAGAAAAAAGTGAGAATGTTCATAGCTCAAAACATGGTGAGAATTTTATTTCATCAAATAAATGCACTAATTTATTTGTTTATAAAATGTTCTTTTACTTTTTGACTTAAAAATACCAAAATTAGTTGTATTTTTAATCGATAAGGTCAGAGAGTTATAGATATATGGTGAATTATAAGAATAAGAGCCTTTAAAGGAAGAGGTCGAATGCCTAGGGATATGCAATAAGTGGTTATCTCGTCTAGCTCGATTATATATATCATCGCTAAATACCAATTTAGATTTTAGGTAAGATGGTTTATTTGTCTGTATGATTTTATGAATGAGAGAGCAGTAATGAATATCTCTACGGATATTCATTTTAGTCCAATTATGCTTGTGAAAATATGGGGTAATATGATCCCTGCGAATAACATTCGCTAAAAATCTCATGCAAGAATTATGCACTAGCTGAATTCTATGTTGATCATACGCTGAGAGGCACGGCCCATAGACCACATCGCAATAATCAAAAAGCGATAAAACAAGTGAATCTATCAGTTTTAATTTAATTGGAGTGCTCAACACAAATTTGTACTTGTACAAACCTTTTAATCTATAGTATATCAAGATGTACTTATCCTCAAAAAATAATTCCCAAGTTTGCAAACACCCTGTCTATATATATATATATATATATATATATATATATATATATATATATATATATATATATATATATATATATATATATATTTGTGTGTGTGTGTGCAACTTTTGAGGGACTCGTTTAGTTTGTAAATGAAAGAATGTGGAAGGCTATACAAAATAAAACACTACTGATTTAAAAACGTGACTTAGAGACGAGCCCTAATTCAACAGAAAGTAAAAGGAGAACAAAACGGGAAGCAATAAGCTTGTAAAATATTTTCATTAGTGTGGAGTGGTGCACTGGCGTTGCCCTGGTTCATATTGGCTGCATTCCTTCTGCGAAACTGATGGAAAATCTCTTTTTGAGTATACTCTAAAACAAGAGCACAAAGTACAAAGCAAAGCAATGCAGTACCGAAATCACCAGGCAACGATCCCGTTGCCGGCTCGAGTTATGCTTTCTATATTTTCTCTTTTTACTGGAATTCGGAAATATTAAAATAATCTAGAAAGCATACGAATATATATTTGGAGAAAGTCTAGAGAAGAACTTGAAATTAGTATTGTTTAAAATTGTAATTTATTTATGTATTTAAATGATTAGGCAACCCAACACAATGAATTTACACTGCATTTTACAGGGTTGCACCATAGATACAATAGAAACTAGAAACTATAATGTGCTTATGCTGTTAAACTAATCTAAACCTAAATTCAAATTATTAATCGTGTGAAAGAGTGAGAAAACAATTTCGTAATTAGTGCTAATAAAATTTATAGATAATAGAACAAAAAAAATATGTATATACACACACGCACACACAATTGTTTTTAATTTAACCAGGGAATGCAGTCACGTGATCAAAAAAGAAAAACTCTCTTAAATTCAAGATTTCGAAACTTTATTGTTTCTTCTTCAGGAATTCTGTAGAAGTTTGTGAAAATTACAAACTATTATAATAAAGTGAAAGATACTTACTAAAGTGAGGTTATAAATGAAGCATGAACATTAATAACAGGAAAACTAGTTCCTTACATTATGAAAAATATTTTTACTAATGGTTAATTATGAAAATCATTAATTTAATCATTAATTTTTAGATTGTTGAAAAATCAAAATTGAAATAATTAAAACAATTTGAGACCACTACCACGATATCACTCTACAAGAAGCGAAGGAATGTTATTTAAGAAATACAAAAAACCTCTGCTCTGTGTGAGAGAGGGATAATAGTAGGTTATTTGCCAACTTACAGTTTAAATATCTACTCATTCTTGAAATGCCCTGTATATGGTGTTTTCTCTATTATGGTTGTTCATATAAGAATGTATTAAATAACTTAGATCTTCTATGTCTGTTCTGGCATTCATCGTTTGTGGTTCATTGAAGATGTGACACATTTCTAAGCAACTTCTCCTTCCCAGGATTTTTTTCATAATCCAAAATTTCAACTTCATTGTAATTAATATTATGATTTTGTAATAATGCATATTTTGCTAAAGTACATTATTCTTTATTGTGTTTGTCATCACTTCTGTGTAATATACAGGGGTCCCATTTAAAACTTCCGAGGTCATTTTCTAGAAAACTAAAAAGATATCTGAATTCTGTAAAAGTCATTCACTAGATCTTTCTTCAGATTGAGGTATAGATGACGTTGCTTTGCAAAAAACTATTCGATCCCAGGAACCTTGAAAAGAGGCGCACTTGACAGGACATTAAATTCTAAGCAACGTTTATGATGTGGACAACTTTCGAAAAATCACTGGTTTTCGAGATATTTGAACTTAAATTAAATTTTTTTTAAGTAACAAAAATCGCCATAACTTTTTTAAAATAAATTTTAGATGATTATTATTATTATTATTTGGAATGTTTTTTATAGTAAATCAAACTGATTTAAATAGTAATGAAACAAATTTAATTCAACTTCCGGTTCGACTGGAAATTACATAATTGTTCATTTTTGATTCAAACACTGTACATTTTTATGAAAATTGAAAGAAAATATTACTTTGAGCATGTTTCTATATGTAACAATTTGTCTATAATTGATATCAATGTTAATAAAACAATTATTAATAGATGATTTATTTTTAGTTAATATCTATTAACTAAAACAAAGGTGGCTGTAACTGTTGTTTGGAAATAAAGATTTTGATATTTCTGTTTATTGTTTATTGTCTAATTTCTGTGGTGTGTTTATGTTTATTTTATGTCCGACTTGATACTGTAAATTCATTAATTATTTTAATCACCATCAAAATGATCGTTCACATTAATGGAGATAAATTCAATATGGTAATAATTTATGGCGAATGTCGTAAAAATTCAGCTCAGGTGTACGCACTTACGGATTACGTTTTCCAGAAAGACTCAAACGAACTCCCAAGACTTTTGTAAGTTTAAGTGAAAACTTGAAAAATTATGGCATTTTTAAAAAGTCAAAATGTACCCGAAGGAAAAATGTAAAAACTGAGGAAAACACGGCATTGGTACTACAAACGGTCAATAAAAATCACCGTACTTCTTTACGGCAGTTAGAGACACAAACTAATATATGTAGAAATTCTTGCCAGAGAATATTAACAGAATATAAATATTTCCCTTACAAAGTGCATCTAGTTCACCGTTTAAAACTAGGTGATCAGCAACGTAGAATGGAGTTTTTTAATTCTTTATTATGATGGAGGAGCACGACAATCTGTTAAATAGAAAATCATGTGGAGCGACGAGAGCAGGTTTCACAATAATGGTGTAGTATCCAAACAAAATTGCCGATACTGGGTAGAGGAAAATCCTCGATGGATGAGGCAGACAAGAAACTAAACCATCTTTGGAGTAAATGTTTGATGCGGAATCGTGAATGGGTACATAATTGTAGTATTTTATTTGCACCGATGGTCAGTTCACTTGATCACATTTGATCTGGTTATATGTGACTTGCACGAATCTCAAATAAAACGTGCAGCAGCCTCGGATGTCGAGCACACATGCGTATTTGAGAGGCACACGTTTATTTTATATATTTATGTTACATCGGATTTACGTAGGTTCTTATAAAAAAATCCTGAAAAAAAAAAATGAAAACAGATGATCTAGAAACCAACTGGACATTTTCTTTTTTCCTTTCCTAAGATCTCTATTATTTTTATGTTATGAAATATAATAATTGCAAAAACGATATTTTTTTATGAAAAATGTGCAAATTTATTGTTGTGACATGCAAACCTGATTATACCGTCAACCGTTTACCGCTTTTCTTACCCCACTACATTACTGATAAAAGGTCACATGTGATTCTTTCATTCGAGGTGGAGCAGCATCGTAAGGGGGGAACTGACTTGGTCACTTTTGATTTCAGATAAGTTGTAAATAAAACATGTAATTAGCTGACCTAATTGATCTAGATCAGAAGTGACCTAATCCACAATCCAAATAAAATACTACTAATAGGTCCACACCTTTTTCATGACAAATTAAATGGTCAACGATGTTTAGATTTTTTAGAGAACGAGTTACCTCGCGGTTATTAAATAATATTCCAGTTGAGTTATCTAATATTTGGTTGCATCATGATGGCGCGCCAGCACATAATGTTGGCACCGTTAAGAATTATTTAGATCGTAGATTTCCAGAAAGATGGATTGGCACGAATGGTGTTGTCAGGTGGCCAGCTCGGTCACCTGACCTAACTCTATTAGACTTTTTTTGTGGGGTTATTTGAAGAGTGTTGTATACAAAGAACCCATTGAAGATATGGCTGATATTTAGAACAAAGTTTATGCTTCCGCAGCAGCAATTAATAGAGAGACGGTATTAAAAGTTTTTAGAACTGTACTTAAATAGACATAATATGTGTATTCAGAATGATCGAAATAAATTTGAACATTTAATGTGACTTTTTAGTTTTAGTTTTTGTTTATCTTTATTTTAATTATTATCATCTAACATTATTACCTATTTTGTAGTTTGTATTTAGTAAATACATAAAATTGTTCATTATCATACATTAAATAAAATAAAAATAAATCATATATTAATTGTTTTATTAACTTTATTGATATCAATTATAGACAAATTGTTACATGTAAGAACATGCTCAAAGTAATATTTTCTTTAAATTTTCATGAAAATGTACAATAGAGGGTCTGAATAAAAAATGAACAATAATATAATCTCCGGTCAAACCGGAAGTTGAATTGAATTTATTTCATTACTATTTAAATCAGTCTGATTTGCTACAAAAACGTCCCAAAGGACATATCATCTAAACTTTATTTTAAAAAAAGTAATGGCGATTTTTGTTAGTTAAAAAATTTAATTTAAGTTCAAATATCTCGAAAACCAATGATTTTTCGAACATTGTCCACGTCATAAAAGTCGCTTATAATTTAATATCCGGTCACGTGCTGTTCTTTTCAAGGTTTCTGGGATCGAATAGTTTCTTTGCATAGCAACGCCATCTATACTTCAATGTGAGAAATACGTTTTTGTCCAAACCTGAATTTATTTATATATTCTAATGAATGCCTTTTACAGAAATCAGATATATCTTTTATTATAATAATTTCCAGACCACAATTTAAATACTAAGACAAATTTTGGGTTAGGTCAATGTATTAAAACTTTGTATTAACTTGCCGAGTTTCGGTATTTACCTCCTCAACAGTAAATAAATTGTGTAAGTTATTTTATAACTATATGGGTGTAATTCTATCCAAACTAATATGAAGAAAATATTGACATTATTATTATTCTAATAACCCAAAAAAAATTTGTACTTAATATCTTTTAGTTTTCGAGAAAATGGCTGCGGAAGTTTTAAGTGGGACACCCTATATGCTATCTTTTATTTTGTTCAAGTTTAATCTATGTATTTTTTTTTACAATCTTCACAAGGGATGCCAATACACTACATTGGAATAGTTCATAATATTATGATATTTTAATTGGGTGAAGAGTTTATTGACGGTTTTATTTTTGAGGTCTAATCTGATATTCGTATAATGAGAAAATATTTTTTCAATTTTTATGTGTGTAATGTTGTAACAAAAAATAAAAATGTTTTGTACATTCTCTTGATTATTGTCTATGGGTTGTCTTATTATTGTTAAGGTTAAGGCCATTTTGATCTCATATGTGGATCATCTGATAAAAATTAGGTTTTTTTTACCAAAAGAAGGAGGATACCCATAAATTATAAACAAATCTGAAAGTTTTTTTAGATTACTTAATATTAATAAGGGATGTGAAGTAGCTGTCGCTCTACTATTCGTTCTCAATAGTAAGCTGATTTTTTGCTCTTCAGAATGGAACATTTCATAGTGTAAGTATCATCCCGATTAGCCTGTTTTAGAGTACCAAGACATTTTAACAGTGTTATCACCTCTTCTTATAAGTTTAGTATCTAAGAAGGGGACACTGTGGTCTTGGTCTTCTTCTTCGATGGTAAATTGTAATTATTGGTTGTAGTTGTTGAACAACTCAATCAATATTCTTTACTATTTTCAGTGATATAGAGAATGATACCGTCCACATATTTTTTTAAAAAGATGTATCAAAATCGATTAAGCTTAAAACGATACTTTATCAAATTATCCATCACATTGTGCTAAAATTGGTGCTACTGGTTTCCCTATTGGCATGCCAAGAGGCTATTTATAAACTTTATTATTTGTAACTAAAAACAGTTGTACTAAATAAAAGTACAAATAAAAATTCTATTAGTTCTAAAAATCTTTTTTTTTGTGATTTTACAGCTAATTCAATCGTAATATTGTTAAACAGTGATTTTACATTTAGACTAACTATTACCTAATTGTCAGGTAATTGATATTATTGTATAAAAGTACAAAACTGAAAGGATTCTTTGACAGAAAAGTTGTTATTAGTATTATACGAGATGGTAAGAATATTTGTAACAAGTTGAACTATGCCCCTACTAGGGCTATTAACTCCCGAAATGATCGGTGTTAAAGTTAAAATTGGTTTATGAAATTTGGGAAGGCCATAAAATTTGTTAATGGCACTGTTATAATATCTATATATACTACCTTATTGTGCAGAAATCATTTTACTTTTTTTCTAGTTGTGAAATTATGTTGTTGGCTTTACTTTGTATTGTGTTACTATGTCTCTATAGAGGAGTTGATAATAGTTAACCGTATGTCAAAATCTCTGTCCAGAGTCTGTCATATTGTTCGTTGGTCACAATGGTTGTGACTTTCATTTTATTAAATTGAATGATTTTCAATTCCGGATGTAATTTTAAAAAGGAATTGCAATTTAAGTATCATTATAAAATTGATTAGGAATGTTAGTTATAATGTTTGTGGTTTGTGTTAGGAGAAAGTTTTTTTCCTTAATACTAACATTATTGATATTCTTGACAATATGATCGATGTCTGATAGAAATTCTCATATTGTACGACACTGGACTGTATAGACTGAACAGATGATGCTGGAATTGTTCGAGAACAGCCGGGAATGTTCTGGAATGTTCTAGACCGCTTTGTATAAATAATACGCACAGTAGGCCGAGAGTCAGTCTTAAGTTGAAACTGAACGAGTAGAGAAGATACAAGAAAGAGACTTATAAAGTGTTTAATTCTGATTATAATTAATTTACCGTTGTTAATTATTAATTAGTTAATAAAGTAGTGAAAAAGTGTTACCTGGACTTTCAGTCAATGAATCTACGAGTATAGGTGTTTGTGGGAATAACAAACACGTAACAATTTAGTGTCGGAAATGGATTGAAAGAGAAATTTCAGTAATATTCGAAAAGGTTCTACAGTGTTCTTCTCAGGAATTAGTGGTGACACGAAAAATAAACTACTAGAGAGTATTTGAGGATTATTTCTGGATCGAATAGTAACTTTAAAGTGGATTTTCGAGAAGTTTCTAGAACAGTCAATTTGGAAACAATAGAAGTTACGTAAATTGTGTTAACGGGAATGTGTTATAAAATCAAAATAAGACTTATTAGTGCAGTTTCGGGAAATTTCTAGAATATTCTATTTAGAAACAACAGAAGATACGTGAATTGTGTCAACGGAAATGTGTTATAGACTTAAAACAAGACTTTATAGTGACATTTCGTAAAATTTCTAGAACATTAAATTGCAAGTTATTGGAGATAAGTGAATTTCGTCAACTGGAAGTAATATAAACTCTAAATAAGACTTTTTTAGTGCTGTTTCGAGATTTGTCTGGAACATTCCATTATTAAAATAGACGTGATAACAACATTTTACGGGCTTTATAGTGAAATAAACTTTATTCTGAACTGATTTACGTGTCGTGAGTTAATGCCGACAACTATAGATGCATGGCGGAGAAACAAACACAAGACTTACTTGCAGCATTGATGCAACAAATGGAAGAACAGAAAAGAGAACGCCAGGAAGAATTAAGAAAGATTGTGGAAGGTCAAGAAAGAAAGCGACAAGAAGAGAAAGAGGAACAAAAGGAAATCATGGAAGATCAAGAAAGAGAAAGGCAGGAAGAAAAAGATGACTTAAGAAAAATGATGGAAGGCGTGGAAACAAGACGACAGGAAGAAAAAGAAGAATAAGAAAAAGGCAAGAAGAAAAAGATCTCTTAAGAAAACTGATGGAAGGCCGGGAATAAGACGACATGAGGACAAAGAAGAACAAGAAAGAAAACGTCAGGGAGAATTAAGAAAAATGTTTGAGTAATAAGAAAAGTGGCGACTCGAGAAAAGAGAAGACTTCAAAAGAAGCGTATATGAACAGCAGGCAGCTATTTTCTCCCTCACTGAAAAATTTAAAGGAGATGTTATCGAAAAAGTCAATAAAGTCACAGGGAAAATATGTGAGGTCGAAGGACAAGATAATGAATTTAAAAAAGACGTAAGTAAAATTAAAGGAGAAGTAAGTAGCCCGACTCAAACAACAATTAAGAAAGAAGGGTGGCCAGTCAGGACTGTCGTCTTGTTCCAGGTTACAACCCCCAGAGACAGTTCGAGACAGCTACACGATCAAATAATTGGAACGACGAAGAGAAAGCAACAACGTTGGTATTAGCACTGAGGGGCCAAGCATTAGACCTGCTTCAAACAATTCCTGCAGTACAGCAACAAAACTTTAGCATTCTGGAGGCAGCATTAGAACCAAGATATGGCGACCAACATCAGTGTATCAGATAAAATTACGCAGACAACAGAGTGGAAAAACAGCAAGGGTTACTTATCGTTAACAACGTTAAAAGGTTCCGAATAACTGGCCAAAAGAGACATTAAGGGAAGACCAGGTAAACGATAAAGAAACTGGTCCTATTCTGGAATGGAAAGAAAAATGAACTCGACCCTATTGGAAGGACATTTCAGAGAAGGCGGTAGGGCTGAAGGCATTGTGGGCACAATGGGGCTCCCTCAGAGTAGAGGATGGACTATTGAAGAGAGCTTGGGAAAGCCTAGATGGAAAAAAAACTACGTTGAGATTGCCCCAGGTTTCGCATACCAAAAGTACTTCAGAAAGTGCATAATAGAATATCTGGCGGGCATTATGGTATCTATAAAACTCTGACAAAAGTACGCGAACGATTCTACTAGGTTAGCAGCCACCAAAATGTGGATGCTTGGTACTGCAAATGTGAAGTTTGTGCGGCAAGTAAGAGACCATGGACAAGAAGTAAGGGCCAAATGAAACAATATAACGTCGGGGCTCCTTTTGAACGAATTACGATCGACGTAGCTCCTTTCCACATGACAGATGATGGAAATAAATACAGAAGATGTGTCGCTTACTGGGAATTTATAAGACAAGGACAACAACCCTACACCCATCATCAGACGGAATGGTGGAGAGGTATAATAAAACCATGGAGAAACACCTAACCAAAGTGGTTGAGAAAGATCAGAGAGATTGGGACCATCACTTACCTCTTTTCCTTATGGCACACAGGGTCTCAATTCATGAAACAACAAAGCAGACGCCGCATCGCGTGATGTTTGGACGTGAGATTAGACTGCCATAGCAAGTGATCGCCTGAAGGCTCGTTATAATCTTAAGGCGAATTCAGGAGAGTTCCAGGCTGGAGATCTGGTTTGGCTATATAACCTACAACGAAAGAAAGGCAGATCCCCAAAGCTTCACTTGCCCTGGGAAGGGCCATACACTGTCGTCACCAGACTAAACGACGTTGTGTACCGAATTCAGCAAAGTCCAAAAGCAAAGATGAACGTGGTGCATATAGAGAGACTTCCTAAGTATGCAGCGAACAACGAATTGCTCGACGCGGACGTCAGGCTTAAGGAAGGGGCAGTGTTACGCCACTAGACTGTGTAGACTGAATAGATGAGACTGGAATTGTACGAGAGGGGCCGGAAATGTTCTGGAATATTCTAGACCGCGTGAATGGATGTATATATAAATAAGATGCACGGTGGACCGAGAGTAGTCTTAAGTTGAAAGTGAATGAGTAAAGAAGAAATAAAAAGAAACACTTATA
The DNA here is from genome assembly GCA_029963845.1 of Rhamnusium bicolor. Taxonomy (NCBI): domain Eukaryota; kingdom Metazoa; phylum Arthropoda; class Insecta; order Coleoptera; family Cerambycidae; genus Rhamnusium; species Rhamnusium bicolor. Next base: position 130,612 of record JANEYF010002505.1, read on the forward strand.
AAGTATTTAATTGGGATTATAGTTAAGACAGTCATTAATCTATCGTTAATTATTAATTAGTTAATAAAGTAGTGATTAAGTGTTACATGGACTTTCAATCAACGAATCTACGAGTATAGGTGTTTGTGGGGATAGCAAACACGTAACAGTATGTTTATGTCCTTCGACATAGGATCAATATTAATCATTGGACCTAGTGCTCGAAATTTGAGTGATAAAAGTTTCAGAAGCTGTAGGAGCTGTGTCATTGTAGGAGATATTTATTTATTTTTAGGAACCATTATTAGATTTTTTTTAGGAAATTGACTTTAATAATTGTAGCAAATGACGTTGGCTGTCCCCTAGTTATTTGAAATTTTATGCAGCAGTAATTCAATTTTTAATAACGTCTAATAGATTTTTCTCAGTGTAGAGGCAGCGATAGTTAAAATACGTAGAGATTTAAACAAAGAATTGGATAGTCGTTGTAACATACAAGATAAAATATATAATGAACGTTTTGAAAAACAAGAACGGAAAATTGATGACACTAGAGCAAATGTTATACAGCAGGTACAAAATGTACAAACAAGTAGATATATACCTATATAGACAAATGCTAACACAGAATTTTTTTATTTTTTTTGGTGATGCTAGATACATCCTAAAATATTTATAAATACATTAAAACAACAGGTTAATACATTACAAACAGAAACCGATATTAAGTCATACATACAACATACGATAAGGGGGGAAGCTGAGTTATAGGACCAAATTGTCGAAGACAAATATCAAAATTTTGAACAATTCGAGGAAATTTTCCTTAATGGTTACTGGGAGGAGTATAACCAGTCTAAACCTGGAGTGGGTTGGAACCTTTGATGTGAAGTTAACATTGACGTAGATTTCCACGAAACACCAAAATACTATTTACTGCACTCGACGCGCATTTCGCCAACCAAGTTGGCATCATCTGGAGATGATTAAAACTAAACTTATGCTAACAATCTACCCTATTTATACCTAAACTATTGTCACGGTTCACGGAACCGTCATGTTCAGTAAGCCGTAACGCACTAACCAATAAAGCGGGCTATTTGGGATAGGCCCTGTGTCACTATTCATACTATTTTTATGCTTTATGATTTTCAAGCTTCCAAATGCATCCAGCTGTCTATTACTTGTTACATTCCTAATTAATTTTAAATTGCTAATATCTATTTTATGGTTGTTCTCAAACGCATGTTGAGCTACACTAGACTTATGTGTTCTACCATATTTGAGATGGGCCATATGCTCTTTGAATCTAGTTTGAATTGATCGTCTGGTCTGTCCGACATATTTTTGATTACAGTTCTTACAGCTAATTTCGTAAATCCCCGACTTTTCGTTTGTTTCAATTTTGTCTTTTGGATTGCCTAAAAGTTGTTGTGGTTTATTACCACACTGTCATATCTACATCTTTAAATATCTTACCAATACTATGGATGAATCGAAGATCGAATGGAATCGATACAAATTTCGGATTTTCTCTTTCATTTTGAGAGGTCGAAGAATTTCGAGGCGACTCTTTCAACTTTCGTTTCCTAATTATTTTATCAATTAAACTTACAGATTATCCATTACTCGCAGCTATATCCTTAATTAATGCCTTTTCTTTTTCAAACCTCTCCTTATTGAAGGAGCAGCTTAATGGACGATGGACTAGAAAATTAAAACTCGCCATTTTGTATTGAGCACAATGGTAAGAGTCCTTAGGGATATATCTTAGAGTACTGGTATATTTGCTGTATAAGTCAAATTCTAACTTATTTTCACTATTTCTAATTATATATATATATATATAATACATCTAAAAATGGTAGTTGTCCAGAGTTTTTAGTTTCATATATGAATTTAACTGACGCGAAACGACTGTTTAATTTAGATAAAAAGTTATCAATATCAGCGACTTTTGTATCGAACACTGCAAAAATATCATCCACATACCTAAGCCAAACCCTGGGAAAATACTCGAATTCTTCTTTTGCTTCCGTCTCGAATCTGTTCATGAAGAGACTGGCAATGAATGGTGACAAAGAGTTACCTATTGCTATTCCTTCATGTTGTTTGAAGAAATTATCGTTGAATCAGAAACAATTTTGTTTCATGCAAAGTTTAGTGAGTTTAAGATATTATTTTACTACATCTTGACTGAGATTGTTTAATTCGAGTAGATCCTTAAGGTCTGTGGTATCGGAACACTTGGAAACAATGAACAAACGTTAAATGAGATCAAAATTTCACCTTCTTGCAACTGAATATTTTTCATCTTATTAATGAAATCGTTGGAATTAAGCACAGAGGAACTAGGTGGTGCAACAGGTAAATTTTCGAACTCTTCTGTTAACCATTTTGATAGGTGGTAAGTTGGCAATCAGATTGCTGAAACAGTAGGACGTCCGGACTTTCCTGGTTTATGTATCTTAGGCAAGCAGTACAATCTAGGTACACTTAGATTAGATACATGTAACTTCCTATTGAAAGCTGAAGTAATACGGTTGTTGCAGGATTTAAGTACATTTCTTACTTCAGTAACCATTTTTGGTAATGGATTTCTAGAAAGTTTTTTAGGACCATTACTAATCAGATTGTCTATCCTTTCATAATAGTCCTCTTTATCTAAAATAACAACCTTATTGCCCTTAGCAGCTTTTAAATAAAAACAATCATTTTCATATAACCGTTTGATAATTTTTCTGTCTTTTGTAGACTTTGACTTTTTATTTACTTTAGTGACAATATTTGTCGAGATTTGATTTTTGCAAGCTTCTCTGACAAATCCTTTAGAGGGATCAGGAAGGTATTGAATTGAACTTTCAACACTTGCAACAATCTCATCTAAAATGCCCTCAGAGGCAGGTAAAGCAAAATTTAATCCCTTGTTAAGAAGATTAATTTCTTCTTTATCAAACAACTGTGAGAAATGATTTTCTACAATGCTGAGAACTTTTTGAGGAACAGTTTCTCTTGAGTACTACCGATTAATTTTTTGAGTTTTTTATTTTGTGACGACGACTTTCTTAATAAATTTCGCGTTAATTGATATAAATATGTTCCTCTGAAAGTCACACCATTGTTCATCGGGAAACAAACTACAACAACTTTTAGTCAATCCAAAAGACAAAATTGAAACAAACGAAAAATCGGGGATTTACAAAATTAGCTGTAAGGACTGTAATCAAATATATGTTGGACAGGCTAGACGATCAATACTAGATTCAAAGAGCATATGGCCCATCTCAAATATGGTAGAACAGATAACTCTAGTATAGCCCAACATGCGTTTGAGAACAACCATAAAATAGATATTAGCAATTTAAGATTAATTAGGAACGTAACAAATACTAGACCGCTGGATGCATTTGAAAGCTTGGAAATCATAAAGTGTAAAAATAGTATGAATAGTGACACAGGGCCTATCCCAAATAGTCCGCTTTATTGGTTAGTGGGTGACGGTTCACAGAACTGTGATGGTTCCGTGAACCGTGACAATAATTTAGGTATAAATAGGGTAGATTTTTAGCATAAGATTAATTTTAACCATCTCCATATGATGCTAACTTTGTTGGCAAAACGCGTGTCGAGTGCAGTATATAATGTTTTGGTGTTTCGTGGAAAATTACGTCAGTGTTAATCAGTCTAAAGTTAGACATAATTTGTTCAATGGCAAATATAATGATAATTTGGGTACATCAAGAGAAAACTATAAATGTGAAAATATTATAACATTTGTCACCTTGAACCAAAATTTACTGAACCAGAAGTCGTAAGATATCTCAGTCGTCATTTTGAGGAAGACATTAGGAAGGTCAATGTGACGCAAGGGATTGTTTTAGTTGAATCATTGTTAGAATATTTACGGGAAATTGATGATGCCCGGGTAAGATGGAGGAAACCTTTACCTCAAAATGACAACAAAAGGTACTTTCAAGAGTCTAATGCAAATAGGTACAAATATCAAAATGATAACTACCGCAACTACCAAAGAATGAATGATAATAGGCCGCAAAATTATGAACAAACAAGACGGTATGACAATAGGTATGATGGTACGATGACAGTTGTGATCAAAACCAAGAAAATAGTACATCTGTACAGGTGGCAAACGTCAATAGAAACATGAGTGAAGGGTAAAATTCACAGGACATCATACATAACGTATAGACAACTACTCAATTAGAACGAAGGACTGCGAATCAGGATTTTTGTTAACAAGTAAACCAAATGTAAGAACATATTTAAACATATCTTATCAGCACATGCACGAATTTATTGAAATAGGTAACGAATCTGGACAAATAGAGGAAACTAAAATAAGTAATCTACCATTTATAAATATAAGTATTCAAGATTTAAAACTACAAGCATTGGTAGATACAGGGGCTGAACTAAGTCTAATAAATAAAAATATCACTACTGCCTGGTTAATTTTGAACAATTAACCACTAGTTAATTAATGCTAATTTTAGTTAATAATCAAATGATTAATTCTGTTTACACTATATAGACCACCTTGTTTTTTCTGAAAATAATAAGGATCATATTAGCCACTTAGACACAATATTAAATGCGTTAGATACTGCCGATTTAAAATAAAACTTGGAAAAAATGCCAATTATTTCAATCAACAGTACTTTACTTCGGATATAAAATTTGCCAAGAAGATATTAGCATCGAAAAGGAACGAACATCTGAGATAAAAGATTACCCTCGTCCAAAAAGGTTAAGGATGCTAAGATGATTTTTCGTTATATTAAATTATTACAAAATGTTCATCCCAAATCTTGCACAAATAGAAGTACCATTGATACAGTTATTATGTGAATGTATAAAGTGATTGTGGAATGAAAGGAGAGAGTCTGCTTTCGAAAATTTGAAAAAAAGTTCTCATCGAAATTTGTTAATATGTACTCCGGATTTTAATTGTGAATTTGTTCTTCATACTGATGCGTCTAATTATTCCATTGCTGCGAAATTGGCACAATTACAAGTTGGTATAGAACTGTCGATATGTTTTATTTCCCGAATTTTGAAACCACATGAAGTATTCCATTATTGAGAAAGAAATGTCTACGGTGGTGCGCGTTAATAAAATTGAAATATGACCTCACTGCTTCATATTTTATACTGGAAACTGACAATTCAGCTTTAGTTTTTCTTGTGACAATTCGATTTGCAAACAGCAGAATATAGCGTTGGTCTCTGTTAATCCAAGAATATTCTTTCACAATTCGACATTGTCCAGGTAAAAATAATATCAGCTGTTATATTATAGCCTAACAAGAAACAGGATGCTGAAAGTGACCAAACCAGACACATTCCTAGTCGTTTTGAATATGTTTACATCCACTCATAAACTATATTCTGAAAAACAAATTATTAGGAGTCAGAAAAATTTGGTAGAATTAAAGCAAATTCTACATAGAAAACAAAGGGTATCCCCTGTATACACAATGAAAGATGGTTTTATTATTAAAATCATAGATACAACGGAGGTTTATGTTATAGATGAGGTGTTGACAAAAACAGTAATCTCAAATTTACCACATCGATACGGACATGTTGGCTTAAGAAAAACATGGCTAATATTTCGGGAAAATTCCTATGTGGAAAAAGATTTACAAACAACAAAATGAGTAATCGGTAAATGTCAAGTATGTTGTTTGGGAAAAAACAAAAGTCATGTAAATAAAAATCAAGCTTGTAATATCGTAACAAACCAACCATTAGAACACATAGCCATTGATTACGTTAGTAATTTAATAACAGCATGGGGGTTTTAAACATAGTATACATATGTTTAAAACCCCCATCATAGACATATTTTCAAAATTTGTTAAAGTATATCCTACAAGAAGATGTAATAACGACTTATTACAGTATGTTAGAACGATATTGTAAAACATTTGGTAAACCTCAAAAGAATCTAGCTGATAATGCCACATATTTTAATAACGAACGGTTCACAGAGTATATAAAAATATAGGAATAATATTTTCAATGATCCGGCATCGACAAGCAAACCCAACGGAGAGATACATACAATGCGGGCATATCCAATTATGCAATTTTTCTTTATTGGAATGTAATGATCCCGCGTTATATTTTTATTTTCTTAAGAGTCTATATCAGATGCAAGTGAAATATAGTCTCGATTTTACCACACCCCGCGCAGGCCACGGTGCATATATACAGACAAACCGAAATTATCGCGGCGAATGTCGAAGGTGGCCGATGTTCTAGTTACAGAACGGCATAGTGGAACATTTCAGATCGGGAGATGTTGAATTATCAGAGGCGAAGTACTAGAGGTTTCGTACGACATAAACCGACGAAAAAATTGTATTGCGTCAAGCTTATAAGCTAAGCAGTAGCTAACCTTACCCTTCATGCGTCCTTGTCCTGCAATTAATATGTAAAAACAATAAAAAAAAACCCGAAATTATTTTATTTACTTTGTTTAAAAATAGCTAAAGAACTAAACAACAAAACAATTAAATCGTTAATCTACAAAAAAAATTTCCATTTTACCGTTTCTTATTAATGCATAGTATTATTTTAAAAAATTTTCCTATAAAATGGAAGTACCAATGTGTGTCATATCATTCAACTCAGAATGGAAAAGGCGATGAAATAATATGAAAAATATATTAGTGTTATTTTAAATTTAAACTCCAATATTTTTATCAAATATGAAAGACTATGATGATGTTACATATATTGCTGAATTCAGAAAGAAATTTTTTAAATTGAGCCGAATATACAGGATATATAATTTGGAAAAAAAAAATATTAAGGCAATTTCCGGTCAAACCGGAAGTAAAAGATATGTATGTGACGCGCATATTTCATCAGTAATCGGAATGTCACATGTCCATTTCCGCATATTAATGCGGGGGTGTAATTTTTTTATTTTTCAGTTTTTTCGGCGTTTTCTTTTTATTTGACATTCAATTGTTTTTAATTTTCGGATTCCTTAGAAAAAGGCACGTAAGTATAATTTTTTGAAGTTTTTTCCTAGGTTAAAAATACAGCAGAAAAATCGAGTAAGGTGCACTTAAAATGATCACCCTGTACATGAGGTTACTGCGCTTAAAATAAATCAAAAATAAAAATTATCATATTCACCTTTCATTGAACCTTTCATTCTCCATATCAATATTTAGAGACGGCAAAATGGGAAAACTTTCATTTATATTAGTCTCTCTACAGAAATTACCGGAAATAAAAAGAAAATTATTACTTTTATTAATTTACGAAAAAAATTCCATTTTCACTAGTACTTACTTTTTATATTTTCTCTTTTGGGCTAATGTTCGATTTTTCGGTTTTCTGCTAGGGTATTTACGCTTATGATATGTTTTTATTTTTCCCATTGTTCTTTCACTGCACTAATAATCACTCTCAATAACACGTCTACTTAGGTGTACACTTGATTTCAAAAAAAAAGAAAACTGGTACAACTCTTATAATCGAAAATCTTAATAGTTTAGTTGTGTGCATATGTCTGTAAATAGGGCTGGCCAGGCATGTCGAGAGGGGGGTGGAGAAGAAGTGATTTACCCCGGACCTGGGTTTTTTGGAAGAGGTCGGTTTTCTTTGTGTTTCTAAACTTATTAAACCTTTCTCTTTTATTTTCTTCAAATGGAATTTTAAAAAATAATTAGAAAATAACTTTTTCAAAACATTTTCAAGCCTGCCATATTATTGTTTAAAAAAATAATATTTGTTACGGATAATTCTACTAATGGTTGTAATTAAAATACTAACTGAATAATGATAATTCTATTTTTAAAATAAGAACACAAAAATACCACTTGAGATTAAAAAAAATGTAAACAATGCAAACTAAACATAAAGATACAATAAAAAATAAAATAAATGAACTTCAATTACGTAATACAGAATTAACTATTATTCTGTCATTGCTCCATTAGCGTCTAAAACTGCCTGAAGTCTTGCAGGCATGGACAAAATCAGATTTCTTGCAAAGTCAACTTCTTGCGACAAGTTCTCCCAAGCGTCTTCAATTATCTCTTCCAATTCTTGGGCATTATTTGGATGGTTATTTAATTTTCTTATATGTTTCACCATTAGTCCCCATACATTTTCAATTGGATTTAAATCCGGAATTTTAGATGGCCATGGTAACAACTCTATGTTTTTATTAAGAAACCATTGCCTGACACGATGGGCCGTGTATATGGAGCAGTTGTCTTGGAAAATAAAATTATTTTCCGGAAACACCTCTATTACTGACGGCAACATAATATTGTCTAATATTTCAATATATTTAATGGAATTGAGATGACCACCACTGTTCCAACACACACCTAACCCGTTTAGGCTCATCCAAGCCCAGACATTGACTGAAAACCTTCCTAATATTTGTGGATCGAAAGTATATTTTTCGTCGTATCTAGTGGAAGGAGGCCTATATACACGAACATGTCCATCGTTACAGGATTTAAAAACCTTTTCGTCAGAAAAGACAACTTGTCCCCCGAAGTTTTCATCATTGATTATATGGTTGAGTGCAAAAATAATCCTACCCTGTTTCTTTTCTTCTGAAAGTTTGTATTTTTTAGCCGCTGAACAACTCTTCAAGTCGCTTTGTAGTTTTATTCTTCTGCAAGCAGTAGATACCGAAGCAGGGAAATTTGTCTCTGAAATTGCATTTACTGCAGTCTGAAAAGGGTTTTCTATTAGGTAATTTATAAGATTTTCATCTTCTTGATTATTGCTCTTTCTGGGCCTACCGGAACTAACTTTACGGGATACCGTTTGGTTGGTTTCCCATTGTTTTTTAACACTCATTATCGTGGTTTTACTCACATTGTATTCAGCAGCAAGTCTTCTTATGGACCAACCATCTTCAATTTTAGAAACAATTCGAAATTTTTGAATATCTGTTAGATGTCAAACCATTTTTAATAATGACGCCACTGATTAACGTCAAAGTGACATTTGTAAGATTATTAATATCAATCAAAGAACGAATGATTTACATAGCTAAAAGAAAGTGTACCAGTTTTTATTGAAATCAAGTGTACCCACTTTATAATAAATAAGTAAATTTGAGATATCTCTAGAATACACACGCCACTGTTGTTTACGCAAATCGCAACGTGGTTCCTAAGTGCCCGATTCCCCCTCCCGCAAACGAGTCCAGTGTATGCAAGTGCATCCGTGTTTCCGAAATGTCATGCGAGATGGCAGCTATTATCGGAATACAGATATGCAGTTTTTAGTTTTCTAATATTTATTTTCTAATAATTATTTTCAACTAATCCAAGAGTTGGGTCACATGAATATAAACGTTACAAACAGTGACTAATGTCGGAATGTTAAAAAATTTGGATACAAAATATTTAAAATGCACAAAATTTGACGACTCCAAAAATCGCACTCAAATCGGATAAGTTTTAAACGAGATATTCGAGAATTATGATTTAATAGGGTTTATAAGACTCTTAAATGAGTTTTTAAAAAGGTTTATTTAATTAACAGTTAACGTTGACTCTGAAGAAATAATTGGTTTGAATATAAAAGATGTTTATTAAAACATAGTGAGTATGAGTTCACAAAGCATGTGATGCTAATTTATAAGTTTTCCAGTTAAGTTAAATAAGCGTTTCTCAGACTTGGAACAAAGCAAGTGCTTATATAGACAATTTGTAATTCCTAGGAGAGAATTTATTATTTGCAATAACTGTAATATGATACTCTGAGATATTATGAAGTAAAGCCAAAGTCGTATATAAGTTAATATACAGTGGCGTAGATTTTATATAACAACTTCCCCCCTTATTAAAAAAGTGAGTGTTTATGCAACAAATTTTGCAAAATGAAAGACATGGTATGAAAAGCATGAAATTTAAACATGTAAAATATTAATCAAATGAAATTTAAAACTAAACATTTGAAACACAAAATATAAAGGTAGGTTATAAGCGTAAAGGTGCAAAAATAGCAATATGTAAACATGTATATTGTGAAAATGCAAGATAATATAAAACGTGATAAAAATTAAATATAAAATATCTGATGTGGCCAGCACATAACTTTCTTATACCAGTATATATCATCCTGATCTAAAAAATCATTTTATTGGATTCTTCACTTCTCTCAATTAATTTTTAAAGTCTACCTTAAAATGTTTCATTAAAATTTTTAAATAATTGATTATCAACATCATTCGATACTGTCAATAATAATTCATGTCATATATTTTAATAATTTCTTCTTATTGACATTGACATTTTTGTAAATAAATTAGACATTTCAAACTGTTAAATTTATCATAATCCCATTTTATGACGTCGTATGTGTAAAAAATTTCAGTTTACATCAACTTTATTTAAGTACTTGGAAAACATATTTTATTGGCTTATAGTAGACATGATTTATAATCTTTCATCAAGAATATATTTTTTTGTAAAGGCAAATACAAAAAAAGTTTGGGTTGCGTGGACCTCCTTTCGACTGACCAATGTTGCTTATCACCGAATTTATCATTGTTTTTGGCCTTTAGAACATGTGTACCAAATTTGAAAGCTTTGTTTCAAAAACTGTGGCTACCATCGCGATACCACAGACATGCAGACAGATTTTCCATAAAGTTGTTTTATTAATTTTTTTTCCCAATTGTCTTGTTTTCTTTATGTATAATGATTTGAAGTCCCATAGTTTGCTAAAAAGTTAGGGAAAATTTAAAAAATAAAGAAAAAATTAAAAATATAAGGTTATAAAATAAAAGTGATTAAAGTTTTTTAAATTTTAATTATAATTTTTAGGTAATTAAAAAGTAGTGAGTTCTTATTATCTTAAGAGGGGGTAGGACAAGGTTCTAGGTCGTGAAGTGGAGGTGATGTAGTGTGTTGAAGAGAAGTAGACCAAAAAGTGTGTGATTATGAAATATGTGAACCTGGAGATGTTTGGAAATAAACAGTTCGTTGATTAAGTCGTCCAAGTCCTTCGAGTATTGAATCAATTTATGCTTGGCAATCTCGAGATCTTCCTTGTGTAGATTGCTTAGTTTCAGTGGCTTTAATTTTGGTAACTGAATTTTGCCTGGAAGTTAGTTACAGCACTCGTATAAAATTTGAATGGGATGGGTGTTATCCTTAACATCTAATACTTCGTTTGAACTTGCTTAAATTTTGGTTATACCAACGAAAGTTTTTGGTAATGATTTTGGTTTTTGAATTTCCCTTTGGAGAGTAGTTGGTAACATGCAGGGGCTCTGCATTGATTACTAATCAGGTGTTTTCCTAAAGTTTTTGGACATTGTGACCTTAACTTATAATGAAAGAGGTTTGGCAGTTTTCAGGTAGGACCCTAAGATTTTTGAAAAGCCTAGCTTCGCAGATGACACTGTTGTCTATCGAGCACGCGAACAAGTTTGAACATAATTTGGTTTCAATGTTAAGTTGTCTACATTCTTTCAAGTCCGGAATAGGTATGAACATCAAAGAATCATCATCTCTCGCAATATATTTTTCAGAGACTGACGAAATATGGTGCAACCCAGTTCTATTATCCAGGATCGGAATGGGATATAATTGATAGGCTGTATAGATTTGGGGGTTTACCAATGGTATGTTTAAAAAAAATTAAACTGGAATCAGTTTGAAACTCTCGGAGTTCCATAATATCCAAGTTTTGAGCAACTTTTCATATTTTTATCGGAAGTGGCAAATTACTTTTGTGCAAATTTTGTGAAATTTCCTGTAATGAAGTGATCTGGAGTAATGATGGAAGTATGAATAATTTTTTAGAGTGCATATGTTATTGAATTTAGAATATCATTCAGATTGTTTTCAATGTACAAATAATAAGCCATTAGTTGTTCACAAATTTCTAGGAATTTTAATTCTTTTCTGACTATTTGTGTATCATGTTGCGTATTTAAGTTAATATCCTTAATTTCTTTGACATCATCGTTAAATGTTTCTTGACTATACTGAAATCGAGGTTAACTTTCAGAATAGGGTTTCGTTTTGTCGAAATTTACTTTAATTGTTTGGTTAGTATCAGGGTTGTTCAAGATTACTGAATTTTGAAAAATCTCGGTTATTTCGAAAGGACCGTTAAAGTTATTCTGCATTTGTTTTTAATTTGTGATTCTTTTACATATACTTTATCGCCGATATTATATTGATAACGATTTTCAAGGACTTGTTTATCAAAACGTGTTTTAACTTTTTTCTCTATTATTCTGAATACTGCTACGCACTATTTTATAATAATGCAATATTCTATTATTTAAATCTCGGACGTATTTAGTTATTAATTTTTGTTTGGTTGTACAAAGTTTTGGAAAGTCGATTTGATGTATGACCAAAGACTAATTCGTATGGAGTAAAATCATGTGATTTGTTTGCCGCATTATTGTAATATCCGCATATGGCAAAATGGTAAACAGATGTTCGTTCGGATTTTCGGTTTTGTGAACTCGTACCATTTCTGCAAAAGTTGCATGAAATCGTTCCAATGAGCCGTTTGACTGTCGGGTCCTAAACTCGAAAATGTTAATTGTATGTCATATAACGTACAAAAATCTTTTAATAAACTATTGTCAAATTCACGATCATAGTCGCAATGTATCCTTAGTGTTGGAAATATATTAGCAAAGTATTAACAACGGATTTAGCGGTTTTATCTGGAATTGCGTAAGCTTAAATAAATTTTGTTAATTCGTCGCGAATAGTAAGGTCGTGATTTCGTGTGGGTGATTCAAATATATCAATATTATTTCTTTCGAATGGCGTTCTCGGGGTTTCCGTGATTACTAATGGATTGCTAAGATTCTTACGACAAAATTTTGAATTTTGACAGGTTTCACAATTTTTTATGAAGTTGTCGACGTCTTTAGTTAATCTGTTCCAATTGTATTTTCCTTTTAATTCTTCTAATCATTTCATTTATACAGCGATGCAAATTATTTTTACTTGAGTGATTTTGATCTAATATGATTGGAATTTTATCTTCATCAGGGACTCGTACAATATTCTGACAAATTACTAATTTTAAAACTTTTTCTGCAAAAATTAATGATAAAATTTCTAATATTGGCAACTCTAAGTTATTTTCTACATGATACGTTTTCGTGAGGTCAAATTCGTTTTGATATTTAAATAGTGTAAAAAATAAAGTTTCAGTAACAGATTCTGTGTCGAAAGGTAGAGGAATGATAAAATATTTCCGTATCCTGACAATTTTGCTTGAGACAGTGTTAATTTGTATATTTTGGAAATCAGGGTGAAAATATCTTCAATTATTTTATAATGAAGATCTTGTAATTTATTTTGTTGAAAGAACGTAATAATATTTTTATTTTCCCCGTCTAGCAATTGCTTGTTAGAAAATTGAATTTTGGAATAATCAATGTGATTTTATTTTACATAGATTATAAAAGGTGTCGAATTCGTGAGCGATTTGTTCGTCTGTAATTTCTTTATTTCTGTTCTCATCGTTGTCTGTATCGTCCTTATTTGAAGCTAAAATTTTAGAATTAAATTTGAAATATTCCGAAAAATGATTTATTTTTATTCTAAATAAAGTGTCCGAATTTTTGTTAATTTTACTGGGTTTATACACGATTTCATATTCGTACTCATCGAGTTTTAAACGCCACCGGGCTAATCTACTTCCCGGGTATTTTATGAAAAAAAAAACAGGTACGTGGTCGATGGTCCGTTATTAGTTTCAACCTTCTAATAAATAGGTATGGCCTAAAGTGCTTCACTGACCAAACTATGGCTAAAAGCTCATGTTCTATGGTTGTATACTTAGTTTTGGCATTGCATAAAATTCGGGAAGCATAAGCAATGGGTAAATCTTTAGCAATAGGTCCCTGTGAGAATACTGAGTCGATCACGAACGCGCTTGCGTCCGTAGTTAACATGAAAGGGTCATCGAAATTTGGATAAATTAAAATGGGTGATGTGGTCAATGTTTGTTTAAGTTTGGTAAATGAATTATCAAAATTGAAGGGGACGTCTTTTTGTAAAAGTCTGGTCATTGGTTTAGTGATTTTAAAAAAGTTTGGAATGAACCTGCGATAATAACCTGCAAGTCCTAAAATTGATTTATTTCCTTTTTAGTCTTTAGGTTGTGGGAAGTTTAAAATAGCGCCCTTGTTTTTAAATATCCTAAATATGCGACTTTCTTGCGTAGAAATTCGCATTTGTCCGGTTGTATTTTTAAATTAACGTTTTGAAGGCGTTTGAGTACCTCGATTAAGTGAAGAATCTGCTCGTGGATGATAGGTCAATAAATGATAATGTCGTCCATATAGACAAGACTTCTTTCGTTTTGAATTCCAAGTAGAATGTTATCCATCACGCTTTGAAAAGTTGATGGAGAGTTCTTTAGTCCAAAAGGTATGCGAGAGAATTCATAATGGCCGTTTTCAACTGTGAAAGCCGTTTTTTGAATATCCTCGGAGTTGATTTCAATTTGGTGAAATCCTGATGTCAAATCTAAGGTGGTAAAATATTGACATTTTCCGAGACGATCTAAAAGATCCGATATATTGGGCATAGGATGTTTATCGCCGACTGTTTCAAGTTTTTTGGAAACTACCCAAACAGGGGAGGACCAGGGTGAGATTGAATGTTGAATGATACTCTGATTTAACATTTTTGATACTTGATTTTTACTTCTACTTTGTGAATTTAGGGATATCGATAAGATTTTGTAAAAACAAGTTTTAATTTTATTAGTGCCAATTACGTGTTTAATTTCGTTCGTGAAAGTCAGATTATCTCCTTCTAAGTAGAACATGTCTTGGAAGTCTAAACAAAGCTGCGTTATTAATTTTCAGCCTCTTCCTCGTTTAAATGATCTAAGCGTAATTCATTTTTTATTTGGAAATGTCTGTCCGTCTGTATATGTGGGTCAAAATTTTGAGTATTTAAATTAAAAATTGCTTCAAATTTTTGAACTGGTTCGAGGTTTAAGTTGCAAAAATTAATATTTTTGGTAATTACGTTTGCGTTAATCACTGTTGTTAAAAATTCGTCATTTTCGTCAATTTTTACCAGAGCATTAGGTAAGAGTACCTTTTCAATTTCCTGTGCTAGCATTATAGCATCAGTGTTAACTAAATTACATTTTAATTTACATATTTCCTCTGTACGAGGTTCGATCGAAATTTCGCTTCAGATAGAATTTTGAAATTTATTTTGACATAACGTGGAAATTCCAAGTTCTGGTAAGTTTTCTGTTACTTTAAAAGCTGATAAGTTTTAAAATTGGTTATTAATTGTTTATTTCTAAAATCAACGACACGTTCGTAATGTTCCATAAAGTCGAAACCTAAAAGTCCATCAAATTCTATGTCCAAATCATAAATGTAAACTTTATGAGGATCGCTGGGTATAAACGGAATTAAAATCGATTCATTAATAATTAATTTTTGATCCATTATGCCTTGAATTAAAATGTTTTTGGGTATCTTTTTTGTTTTACAAGTATTTGGTTTAAAGATGGATATTCCAGCCCCGTTATCGATCAAAATTTGGAATATGTTGATAGAGTCCTTAATATATTATAAGTTTTTTTGTATTTATGGTATAAAGCGTTGTTCTTCGTCCGGGTTCCGTAGAATCATATTTTGTATTTGGTGGGATATTTGCTCGATTTGTGTTGGAGTATCTGTTGGATACTCCGGACCTATACGAAATTCCTGAGGATTCGCAGTATAATCCTTACATAAATTTTGAGAATTAGCGGTATAATTCTCATGCATATCTTGAGAATTAGCAGTATAATTCTCATACAAATCCTGAGAATTAGCAGTATAATCCTCATACAAATCCTGAGAATTAGCAGTGTAGTACTCTTATGCATTTTGCTGGTTAACAGAAAAATCGAAATTTTGAGGATAATAATTTTCAAATTGCTGATTATTACAATCGTCATACTGATTGTAAAAGTCGATAGTTTCGCATTTTGGTTGATTAAAATAATCGTTCAAATTTACATGGTGTCCTTCGTGGGTTAGGACGATAAAATTGCTATTTTGTTGATTAAACGTTCTATTTTGAAAATTTGAATTAGGCCTTATTACTGAGGGTCTATTTTGTTGAGACGGTCCTGGTTGATGAAAATTTTGTTCTGGCGTAAAGTTTCTTTGAGCATTTTGATTGGGGAAATTTTGAAAATTAGGTCTTGGTTGATTAACGTAGGTAGATCTGAAATTTTGATTTTACGGGGCAAATTGTTGCCTCGTACGGCACTCATTGGAGGAGTGTCCATTTCGTTTACAATAAGAACAGAATAGTTGTTTGTTAAAATTAGGTCGCTTGGGTAGATTTTGCATAGGTTTATTTACTGTTTTATTTGTAAATTTTTAAGATTCAAATTAAGATAATTGGAGTTCTGTTTTGACACGGTTTATCGCTTCAAGCATATTTAAAGGGCTTCTGGCTCTTACAATTTGTACTATTTTTGGTTCTAATCCGGTTAGTAATGTAGTTAGTGTCATATTTTCAATAAAATTATATTGCGCAGTTTTTTCCTCAAGAGTGAGACATTGTGTTTCCACAGCGGCGTGTATTTTTGCGTTGTGAGTTGGCTATCTCTAAATGAAAGTTAAAGCGGTCTCGTTCGACAATTGGTGAACACGCTGTAAGTCTTGTATTAAGGCGGGTCAAATCCGGATCGCCAAAATGAGCATCGAGTAATGCTTTGATTTCGCCCCATGAATTTGTATTGTGTGAATTTACTAATTATGCGGCTTTACCGCGAAGTTTATTTTGTATGTGCAAAGTTAATAAGATACGTTAATCGTCTACAGCCATGCCCTGGGAATGATTACAAGCATTTATAAAATTGTGTAAAAAAATTGGATTGCCATCGAATTCTGGTAGAATCGAGAAAATTTCACTTAATTTGTAGGGTTCGATACTAGTACTTTCAGTTGTGAGAGACATGTTTAGACATATTTTAGATTTTATCGAAAATAAATTAAATAAAACAAGGTAAAATAAAATAAAAAGATTAAAAATAAAACTTTAGTTTGCTATAAAAATATGTTTTCGTAGTGTTAATATTGATTGTGATAGATATTTAGTTTGCAATATAGTATGGGACTTGCATATAATTGAAATAAATATTCACTTATGTTAAAATTAGTCGAACTGTACTTCACGCTCACCTCTACATACGTATGTGTAGCGAGTGGATACAGTAGAAATATCAGCCAACTATGTAAAGATAAAATTGTTGGTCTTCAAGTCGAACTGTACTTCACGCTCACCTCTACACATGTATATGTAGCGAGTGGATACAGTTAGAAATATCAGAGCCAAGTCAAAAAATAGAATAAAAAAGTAAAAATGAAATAAAACAGTTTGATACTTGATAAAAATTAAAAATGACAATACGAGATGATTCTTAAATGAACTTACGTAAATATTTTCTTCATAAGGTTCTTCTGTTAAGGGATTTGGATCCGCCAATGTAGTGCTCCTTGCTCTCGTAGGCTCACTTTAACTAATTAGGTACCTTCTGCAGATATTTTCCTTGTTCTAATGCGTTGCACTACCAGTTAGGTTTCTTGTTCTACGATGTTTACGGATTCTACCGACTGCGCCAATTCTTATATTTTTATATTCATAAATGAGTTTTTAAAAAGGTTTATTTAATTAACAGTTAACGTTGACTCTGAAGAAATAATTGGTTTGAATACAAAAGATGTTTATTAAAACATAATATGAAACTGAGTTCAAAAAGACTATGATGCTAATTTACAAGCTTTCTAGTTAAGCTAGATAAGCGTTTCTGACTTGGAACAAAACAAGTGCTGATTAGATAATTTGTAATTCTAGGAGAGAATTTATTATCTGCAATGTAGGTGTAATATGATACTCTGAGATATTATGAAGTGAAGCCAAAGTTGTGTATAAGTTAATATACAGTGGCGTATATTTCATATATATATATATATATATATATATATATATATATATATATATATATAACAAACAATATGAGTTAAGGAAATAAAATATTAAAGTAAATAATCTAAATTGGTCTTAAACGAGTAGAAAAAAATGGAAAAACAAAGAACAAAAATACACACAGAGCAGACTTTTCCACTATGGTCCGAGGGAGGTAAATCAAAAAACCAAGAAGAAAGAAATAAAAGAAGGGTTTATTACATTACAGTAACAAACAATATGAGATAATAGGTATATAGAGAACAAATTGCACGGTGAAATGCAAAAATTGCAAATGGCAGAAAGATACAAAAATTTATATATCTGCCATATATATATATATATATATATATATATATATATATATATATATATATATATATATATATATATATAAGAAAAGATAATAATTTTGAGGTTGCAGTCAAAAGGATAAGATATCTAGGCCGGAGCAAAGAAAACTCTTTGTTACTTGTCGAGCTTTCGGAAAATTTTATTTCCTTCTTCAGGACATCTATAAAGTTAAAATACTTATATAGAAAATAATTACAAAAAATTATTTATTAAAAACTACTTACTAGCTTGAGGTTATTGTCTATAAAACATCACACTGTTAAGAAATACAAAGACTTTCCCGTCGAAATGAAGAAAATCAAACATTTACACAGATTTCTATATAACAAACATTAGTTGTTATATTCTACAAGATGTTGTAGTTTTTCCAATGAAAGTAACTTTAACTTTTAACCTCACTTTCGTAAGTACTTTTCAGTTTTTAGATAACTTACTGCAATCCTCCGAATAAAATTAAAAATAGTATATGTATATATATATATATATATATATATATATATATATATATACATATATATATATATATATATATATATATATATATATATATATATACATATATATATATATATATATATATATATATATATATATATATATATATATATATATATATATATATATATATATATATATATATATATATATATATATATATATATATATATATATATATATATATATATATATATATATATATATATATATATATATATATATATATATATATATTATCACATTTAGCAATGTTATTAATTAATTTAAAAAAAGTTTAATAAATATAGTAGCATGCATACATTAAAAATGAAATTTCAGAAAACAGTTTTAATTTAGTTGTTAAATATCTATAAAATAATTAAAATATTCATTATAAAAATATAGTTAGTTGTAAGAATTTGAAAGAAATTGAATATAAAAATTAATGAAAAACAAATAAATAAAAGAAAAAGGTGTCAAGTCGAAGTCCTGGATCTCCATGGCAGAGCTGACGAGACACCTATTGTGTATTTCCTGCCATCAAAAAGGTGTCAACAATGTAGTCCCAAATAACAATTAACTCCAGTAGTATTAAAAATTGAGCAAATTTCAGGGAAAGATTTCACCTATAAAAGAGACAATTATAATATGACTTAAAAGGAGAAATTTATGAAAATCTAGTGTAAAATGTAATTGAACTTTATACAAAAGTTAAATAAGCAACAATCAATAAACAGGGGAAAATATTGTAAATTATCTTAAAACTTTCATAACGAAACATAAAAAGTGCATGGTCTGTAAAAGTGAATATAAACTGAAATAAAAACTTACCAAACAGGGGTGCAGTAATGTGTTTAGATCAATGCCATAATAATTTTTCCAATATTGGGGTTGAAACATAAACATTTCTTGATTTTTGTATGTGTGAACAGCATAGTTGAACTATATTTTCATAAAAACTAAACAGGAAATCCATTGATGTGCAAAGATATGCCATGAGAACAAAGGAGAAACTCAGTGCTTCGTATGTGAGTGGGGGTAGTTCAAGACACAGTGAAAGTGTGGTAAAAGGGGTGAAACCAATTTCGACAGCCTACAAAATGTAGAAACAAAAATATTAGTTTTGAGTAAAGATATGTTAACCTAGATATGAAAAGATTTGTTATCAGTAGTTATTTAGTTCTAGTTATATAAAAAGGAGTTTGTTTAAAATGATAGGGCATTTGTTAAGAAAATTTTGAAAATGAGATGTGAAAGATAAAAATTTTTATACTGAACGTAACACATGCAAATTTACAGAAAATTCTCAGGAAAGTATAAAAGAAAAGAATATTGTTTTAAAAAAAACAACAAAAAAGTAGTATAAAAGTTTTTATTTTTCAAAATTAAAAATATTTTGACATAAAAAAAATAATTTGTGACAACTAGTCAATTTTGAAATTTGGTGATTTTACTATATACAAAATTAAAGTAAGCAGAGAAAACAATGGATAGTGGGTTGTTATTGATAAAAATGGAGAGTTTTTGAAATTTTGGAAGAGAAATTAAAAAATATTTTGAGAATTTGTAATTTGATAAAACATACTGAAATTAAGGATAAAATAGTAAGAAAACAAGTTAATATATGATTTAATAGTATAAACAATTAATATAAAAGAGGTACTTACCCACCATTGTATGAAATCCAGTAGTAATATCAAAAAAGTAATTCAGTCGTAACGTGCATCGGAAAAAAAGGGGTCCCAGGTAATCAAAAAAGAAAAAACCAAATTATATTCACAAATAAGCACAATAAGAAGCAAACACAGAATCAGAAGCCATATTTCGAGGTTAATCACAGCATTCACAGCTGATAGCGGCACAGGTGCAGAGAATACAGAATTTTGCAGAGCAGGGAGATTTTTCAAGAAGCAACCGGTCAACCGTACGGTTAAATAAGGTAAAATCTCGAGATTTTAAAAATTTTGGTTGGGTAAATGTAAGTTAAAATTGTAAATATTTGTTAAAAATTTAAAAAAAAACCTATATTAAAAACAACTCCTTTATTGTTTTCTGAAAGTGTTTAGTTTTTTTTTATGTGTACTGATTTTGTGATTTTAAATTTTGAAATTATACTATAGAAAGAACCAAATTGAACCTGCATCCTGAGTGAGAAAAAAAAGAAAATAAAAGTAAGTAAAATTTGTAAATTAAAATCTGAGCTAGTTTGGGTATACAAGGGCATAAATTTTAATAAACCACAAAATTTTCAATTTTTTACATTTTAATAAAACAAATTCAAATTTTTTTAAATTATATAAATAAATAAAAATACAACAATACAACAATCCTCAATATCACAATAATATGTATATATATATATATATATATATATATATATATATATATATATATATATATATATATATATATATATATATATATATATATATATATATATATATATATATATATATATATATATATATGTATGTATATATGTATATAAATAAAATGATAATTGTAAAATATATTAACATATTTCTCAAAAAAACTGTATACTGATAAAAGACATGAATAATTACTAAAAACCTTCTACATAAGGAAATCAGAAAAGCTGACTTCTGCAACTATAATTTCCATATTTTTTTTACATATAAACGAAGCTGCTTGCGATGCTGCAGAGCGAACTAATAGTATAGAAGTACTTTTCTTATATTTAAAAAATTCACCCTTCTTAAACTCAGGGATATACAAGCGGCAGAATTTTTGTAGTTGTTTCGAATGACTTAAAGGAAATCTCTATATAAGGTTGATAGACGAACAAATCGTTTATTTTTGGTACATCAAAGATTGATGAAAAAACATTAATTATTAATTAACGCAGAGACATACACTTCTGCAAACTACATTTATATTAATGTTATATTGACAAACAACTTTTACAAAAAATTGCAGAAACGAACAAATGATTTAGGAGAGCGGTTTTTTTATATTTTTAATTAAGTGTTAATTGAAAACACAGAGATGTCGTAATTTCAGAAATGGTATTTTTTTTATTGTTATATCCTCATACTTTTTAACTTCTGCCGCATGAACAAATTATTTAAAAATTCCTGCCACCAGCTCCCTAACTATTTTCACTGGTCGCTGACCTGGAACATTTTCTAGAATAATGCAGTGTAATGTTTTATAAACTTTGTTTCTAGATTTTTCGGCGTCTTCATATAGCTGTCCAAGAGACGAAATAGCATTGTATCTAATTACTTTCTCTCCGTAATCAGAACTTTGGAAACCGAAGAGAGCATGTGGTACCTATATTAATACGCTTACATAAAGTTCAGCTGTAGTGCGTGAATACTGTGTTAATCTTCAAATTTTGTTGCATTAATTTTCTTACCATAAGACATAGTTTAAAGTATGATATGGAAAAACAAGAAACAGTGAATTCTAGCCACTAAAGGTAAATCTGATTATGGGCAAACATTTTAAGAAAGAAATTATCAACAATGACGTTAATGTTAGAAACCTGTGATACTACCTTGCTTCGGAAATTTTTCATTTTCACATTAAAATGCAGTATGGATCTTATTGCATTGTATAAGTATATAGATTAGCTGTCACAAGCTGTCACTTGATTCGGGCAGACCCGGAAAATAATTAAAAGTTTATTCAAAATAATTTTCTTAAAATTTTAAACATGGGTATGAAAAAAAATTGTGCAAAAAAAGCAATGTATCTTAGAAATTAAACAAAGAATTTTTAAAAAGTAAAAGAAATGCCATTTCCATTGATGTATGACACGTTAATAAAAGTTAAAAATCTATAACTTTATTTTATCAAATTTTTGAGACATGCACTCAGACCTCTTTCGCGAGTAACCGAAAATGTCAACTTTAAGGCCGACTGCAATAATAGTGAAAACTTCAAATAATAAAATATTTGGGTAAAAAACTTCAACCTATCTACTTTATTATAAAAAATACTTTTCATTTTCAAGGAAGATGTTAGCAAAAAGCATTTTTGGTAGAGCCTTATATGGAGCGGAACCACTGTGTCTCATCGTCGGATTCTGAATTCTAAGTAATTGGGGTGAAGCTTACCTCGCTTAAAATACTCCTCAAACACCCAGCTCAGCGTGCTGTAAGTGTTGTCAGTAGAAAACTGAATTGTTTTTCTCTGCTACAGCGATTCTATTTATACCAAAACTGTGGCCTTGGTGACGTCTCATATTTCATGACGACAGGAAGGTACGGCGGCACATGCCAAACGGGCATTGCAGAAACTGTAGTATTAAACATATGCATGAATCATTATAGGGGCAAGAAGTGCGCGGTAGCACAGGACAAACGGGATTTTCCGAAACTATAGTAAGGACATATGTATGATTCATTACATATTCATGAATCATTACACGCCCCTCGTACGTCAAAGAGAAAAAAGAAATGTAGTTTACTTATTGCAAATAAGTATCTACAAAAAAAACTATCAAGGTCAGGTCCACATTTGACATTACAGTGAGATGTTTTTATAGATCACCCACTGGTAAATTAGTGGATGGTGAATATTTTGCCTCTAATATGGATGCTTTGTTAAATTCTGTTCATAAAAGTAACTATTCCATTTTTATTTGCTGCGATTTAATTTTAACTTTGACGACAATGTTGAGAACACTAATGCAAAAAAACTATGTAACATTTTTAGTTGTTATGGTCTAAGCAAATCTATTAGTGACTATACACGTATACACGGTGAATCCAAACGGTCATAGACAACATTTTGTCCAATGTCGATATTAACCCTTTACGAACGGATCCGTTTCCAACTATTTTGCCATATAGACGGGACTTTCTGCGATGACATACGGCCGGTTGACGGATATAACCGACGTTTTGTAAATCATTGTGAAAGCATATAAATAAGTCTGAGGTTCTTATAAAATATTTATTAAAAGAGAAAAAAACATTGGTGAAAACAGAAAAAAGAACAAAATTTGTTTAAATATAAGATACGCTATGGTATATTTTAAAACACGGAAAAACGCATAAACCAACATCACAATCCGGACACATGTATCTGGTATTTCTTCTTTTTTTTGGCCTTGTCTTGTGTGGGAACAAACAAAACCTCTTTTGAAGCTTTTTTGTTATTAGAAGTTTCAGGCATCAATGCTAAAAAATTTCTACCTGACAACCTATCGCAATTAGGCACTGTGAGAATATATTTGCGGTGTCTATCGATATTACATCTAAAAAAAAAAGAAACAGAATTAGATTGTTTTGTGGAATGAAAAATAGTACAAACAAACCTTATAAATATTTGACGTATAAGATTCAGTTGAAATTTTGCGATGGGAATTAAAGTGGTATGCCTTATTATAAACATTGCGTGAGAATTGAGTAGGCATATATGCAATGTGTGCATAAATACTTTCTTGTACCACTTCATACTCTTTCGTACACATTCGATGCTACTGATCATCATGTCCGACTTATCCGCTGCTCCCATTCTTTTATTGTACTTCACCACACACAAGGGTTTCTTTACATGTTCCTTAGTAGATTTGTCAATTTTTTCAAGGGCGACTATTTCGTTGTCATGCATGGTCATTATCATAGTCACATCCCTCCTATCTTTCGACTTCAACACCATCATGTGGCCACAGCTTTACCAGGATGTCTCGTCTTTTTTTCAGCTTTTCCTTCAAGACTGGCATATGCTTTCTATTGGCGCGAACAGTGTAACACATGTGTGTAAAGGTATTGTGACCAAATCGGACTACTGTAGTAATTGTCAATAAACAGACTATGTCCTTTGTTCAGGTATGGGTCCATCAATTTACCTACAATGGATCCTGAGGAACTCAACCCCTTCACATCTTCAGCTTGATGGTGGGTTTGCTGGCCCACATATACAATAAAATCCAGGACAATGCCATTCTTATACAAAACATATAATTTTATTCCGAAACGATGTCGTTTTGTTTTCATGTATTGTTTAAAGCTAAGTCGTCCTTTGAAATGGATACTGCTTTGATCTATGACAAGGTTCTGAAAAGAATGGAATTCTGATTGGAATTTATCTTTGATTTTTCGTAGAACTTCTCCTACTTTAGACAAGCGGTCGTTAGATGGGAATTCTTCATTATTCACAAGATGCAGATTTCTAAGTATTTGTAAATATTTATCTCTTGAAATTGTCTTACTAAATATTGGTGAATTGGGCAGCGGATCTTTTGATCAATATTTTTTCGTGTCTAGCTATTTATTTCTAGTCATAAGTATAGTGATGCCAATAAATACAAAGAACTCGTCCAATTCAAAATTTTTCCATTTGTTAACATTTTGTTGCATAGCGTACCTGTTTGTCTCTCTAATAATGTATTCAGCTATATTTTCAGTGAAAAGTTTTATAAAAAAAGTCGATTTCTAGAAAGTTTTCGTTCAGATGCACATTTCTGAGGCCACTATTGTTGTCATCGAATACAAAGTTTTGTGGAATAAAGTTGTCATTTGTCCATGTAATATTTAAATCTCCATGATTTCTACTATCATCACCACTCTTCTCAAGAGAATCATCATTTCGTACAGGTTCCGGTTCTATTTCGGCTTCTAATATTTCGTTAGCATCGCTTTCTTGTTCACTTTTCTCACTGTCGGATGGTAAATACTCGCTTCCACTATCCTCAAAAGGCTCCTCTTCATTACTACTCAGATACATAACTTCTTAATTGCCCACAGCCTTTATTATAGTCTCCACATTATGTGAATCTAACCCACAGTAACCTCCACTTTGATTTTCTAACCTCAATTTTATTCGCGATGGACCAGCGTCTTCTCTCGAAGCCATTTCAGACAATGCTGCAGGTGTAACGATAAAATTATCAACTGCAAACAGTAGATGTTACCACATAGACGGCTGTCGGAAATTTCCGTCAGTGACTTTTATTTCCGTCAGCAGTATATTGTGGTGTGTTTTTCTCAACTGACTTATACGGCAGTCGTCTTTGTGCTTTATCAAATTTTAGAAGGTGCCGTATATATCAGGTAACAGTCCACAGGCTCCGTTAAACCTATGTCGGATATATCCGTCAGTCGTCTGTGGTCCCAAACTTGGTCTGTCGGTTATATCAGACAACTGCCCTCAAAGGGTTAATTGTCTTAATCCAAAAATCATTTATTCTTTATTATTGCAAACTTAATAATAATGAGGGTGACTGTACTTATCACCTAAGACGATTTTTTTAATAACGAGGAAAATTTAAATTACTTTAAATATTTACTCTCAGGAAAATTGGAGTTTTATGATTGAGGATCAGAACGTTGAGAAAAGTTTTACAAAATACTATAACATCTTTTTGGAACTAAAGGATAAAGCTTTTCCATTAGAAATATGTAAAGTAAAAAAACCTAAGAGAAAAAAACCATGGATAACGAATGATATCATAATTGAAGTATTTTTTTAAGGGATTTGCATAAAACTTGTAAATTTTCTGGTGACAATGAAGTACTTTTAGGATACAACATAATTAAAAAAATCATCAAATTAAAATTGAACAAGTTAAAAAAAAAATTACAATGAGTTTAAATTTCTTAATTGAAATAACAAGTCAAAAGCAGCATAGCAAATTATCAATAACAAAAAATGTGTAATTGACCCTACAAATCTTGTTGACTCGGATGGCAATAAGTTCAGCAACTTACAAAATGTTGCAGATGCATTTAGTACTTGTTTTATTAATTCCATAAAAGATTTAACTGATAATATGTGTTCTTCCTCGAATGAAAATAAGCAAGTTAATAATAACAATACCAATTTTTTGAACCCGTTGAGGAGTAATGAAATGCTTAATATTATAAAGGCTCTTTCAAGAAAAAATTTATCTTGTGACGACGACATACCCTGCTCGCTCTTATTGAAAGTAGGTGAATATATTATTAAACTAGTAATGTATCTTGTAAGCTTATCATTTTTACAGGGTGTCTTAACTGCTATTCTAAAAGAATCTTTAATCAAACATTCACAAAAAAATGACAAATCCATTATCTCAAATTACAGAGGTATTGCACTTCTATCACTTTTTTCAAGAACGTTTGAAAAATATTATATTAGATTAAATGATTTTATAATTAAACAAAACTTGTTATCATTATATCAGTTTGGCTTTCGAAAAGGTTTGTCAACCAAACATGCTGTACTCTCGTGTTACAATTATCTTTTGAATAATTTTGAAAACAAAATAAACATATCTTGTTTGCTTTTCGATTTAACACGTGCTATTGATTGGTTGATCATAAATTACTCTTGAACAAAATTAAAAATTTTGGAATTCGTGGCCCAGCATTAACTTGGATAGAATCTAATTTAACGGGAAGAACCCAATCCGTTATAATAAAAGATGCTGGTAAAAGCTTTACGTCTAGCTCCCTTACGGTTTCCACTGGCGTCTTACAAGGAAGTATTCTGGGACCTCTATTGTTCATTCTTTATATAAATAATATCGCGCTTTACATGGGAGATGTTTTCATATCACTTTTTGCTGATGACTCGACCATCACAGTCGGCTCAAATAATATAAATGAGCTCAGCCTTTAAGCTACTAATGCTATAAGCTCTATGCAGAATTAGTGTGCCAGCACAGGTTAGCCCTCAATAATGTAAAAACTGACTTATTAGTTTTTTTTACTAGAACACTGAACTAGAGTCTGTTAGTTAAAATTGGTAATTGCTCTATGACACAAAATAATAACGTTAAATTTCTTGGAGTTCTCATGGATTCTCTCTTAAATTGGGGAAATCATATAGACTTTGTAACAAAGAAATTATCTACTCGTTTATTATTAATATACTGGGTGTACTTATTAAAAATGTTGACATTGAAGCTGTGTCTAAATTAGGGTCATATATTGGTGATAAATCTTGTCCAGTTTTACTAAAGTTTACCTCACTGGGTGTTAAATCGGCCATTTTTCAAACTGTCACAAGCTAAACGGCTCAAAAATGTCAATATCAGAAGATTTATTGAAGGAAGATAGGCAAGTTAGAAAGCAGTTATAACCACACTACAGAAGTGCTAAACTTAAGGGTCTAAAAACTCACATTAAATATGATAAATTAATTATCAACAATAAAGCTTAGACACTACAAGAATTAAAGTACGTAGATACAAATAATCAAATACCCGTAAACGTTCAATACAATAACACTAATGTAAGAGGTGATACCGCTAGAAATATAGCTGGCACAATTATTTTGATAATGCAGACGCCATAAATGAACAGTTACTTGATCAAGCTATCTTTTCTCCAAATGTTCAAGGGCTATCAGCCATAAACCAATTATCAGGTACTGTAGATACACAAAATCAATATACCCGGCCCAAATCCAAATGATTTTACGTATAACTGCATGACACAAAATAACTCCAAATTAATTACTATCTGAGAAAATACCGTTATAAATAATAATGACACAGAAGTTGCTAAAAGCAATGGAGCCATTCGCAAGAGACTGCCAAACAGCCGCAGACTAGAAGCGCTGCGTCAAATACATTTCTATAAAACATCATCAATTAATATATATTATCAGAATGTTCGGGGACTTTTAACAAAATTAAATGATATTTATTTGTCAGCTCTAAGTGAAAACTACTCAATCATCTGCATATCTGAAACCTGGCTCAATAATCACATTCGAACTAGTGAAATATTTGATGATCGCTATATAGTTTACAGAATGGATCGCAACGAAATTAATAATAATAAATCCGTGGGAGGTGGGGTACTAATTGCTGTTAAAAAAAATTATCATCTTATGTGGCACCAGTAATACATAAGGACACTGAAGAATTATGGGTAGTTATTAAAGATAGAACTACAAATATTCTCTTAGGCACAGCTTACATCCCAACTGCATCCGAACCACTTATTTATGAAAAACATGTGTTAAACCGTGAATGCTTACATACCCGTTTCAAAGATTCAAAATTACTAGTCGTGGGTGATTATAATTTGCCCAATGTCAAATGGATTGCCAATGAGAACCAACTTGGTTACGTTCCAATGAATATCAAAACTGTGGCAGAAGAGACACTCGTGATAATTTCATATATCAAGGCTTAACAGTGTGCTAAACCCACGTGGTGTTTTACTTGACCTGTGCTTCTCAGATGTAACTGTTAACGTGAGTGAATCTATACCACTTATAAATTGTGATATTCACCATCCCCCAATTGCTGTTAATAATTTAGATATTACTATTAATAGCAATTTAGATCCACCTACTACTTATTTCTATAACTATAAATATGCAGATTAGGCTCAATTAAATTATTACTTAAGCACAATTGACTGAGGCTTCCTGGATCGAATTGATAACATAAATGATGCTGTAGATATTTTCTATATACTTCTCCTTAAAGCAATAGACTTATATGTCCCTAAAACTTTATGTACGTTAAGAAAATTCCCAATATGGTTTAGCGAATCTTAAAGCATTAATATTTTAAAATAAACTTGTTCGCCGGCAATATAATTTGTCTGGTGGTAGAGTGATCTACAACAAGTTTAGCGATTTACGAAGACAATGCAAAAATCTAATCAAGCATGATTTCACAAGGTATATAGAAAATGTCGAAAGCAGTATTCCTAATAATGTTAAACATTTCTGGAGTTATGTAGGGTAACCAGTAATGAAAACTACACTCTCCACAATGTTTAGCCAAAACACAGAAATAACAGGTGGCGCTAATATTGCAAATCTGTTCGCAAATAATTTTAAAACATTTTACAATGATAAAAACAATATAAAATTAAATCTCAACTCAGCAACAGTTAATAACATTAATGGTGTCAATATATCCTTTGAAATCATATCTGAAGTTTTAGCTAATTTAGACACGAATAAAGGCTATGGACCTGATGAAATACCTCCGTTGTTATTAAACAAATGTAGATTTACCCTATCGACTCCGTCATATATGCTTTTCTCTAAGTCGTTGAACAATGACATTTTTTCAGATAAATGGAAAAATGCCTACGTTTCACCTATTAAAAATAGGAAATAAGGCTAATCCAGCTAACTCTCGTTCCATAACAATTCTCTCGGCGATCCCTAAAGTTTTAGAAAAAATAGTTACAATTTTTTTAACAGAACAATTTAAACATGTGATTATTAACCAGCAATACGGGTTTCAATCGGGTAAGTCTACCGCAACAACCATTGTTTCACTCGTAAATTATGCTCAAAGTTGCATGGAATCGGGCGAAGAGGTATATGAAATATATACGGATTTTAGCAAGGCGTTTGACATAGTAAATATAGGCTTATTAACCCAGAAGCTATCTAGTTTGGATATTGGAGGTATGTTGTTGGAGCAGCTTTCCGCATATTTATTAAACCGGTGTCACCAAGTGAGAATTAATGGTCACCTATCTAATGTATTTACACCTACATCCGGCATGCCACAAGGCTCTCATTTGAGACCACTATTATTTAATTTGTTTATAAATGACATTTACGTAAGCTTTAAATTTTGTAAAATTCTGTTTTGCGCAGACGACTTAAAAATATATTTAAGAGTGTCTGACCTTCGAGATTGTCGCAAAATTCAAGAAGACCTTGATAATTTTGCAGTTTGGTGCCATGAAAATGACAGTCATTGAACATTGATGAATGCCATTTTATCAAATTTTCCAGAAAAATAAATAGTCCTCTTAATGTCATCTATCAACTAAATGGCCCTGTTCTTCATGAATCCAAGCAAATAAGAAATCTCGGGATTCTGTTCGATCCTAAGTTGAACTTCAATGATAATATTGATCATGTAATAGCAAAGGCAAACAAAATATTAGGTTTTATAACAAGAAGTACCTTGAATTTCAAAAATGTTAATGCTCTTCGTATGCTTTATATTTCGCTTGTGCGATCGGTGCTTAAATACTGTGTGGTAGCATTGGCGCCTTCCTATGAAACACATATTTCACGTTTAGAACGTGTCCAACATAAATTTCTGAAAGAAGCTTGCTACAAACTCATGCTTCAAGGAATCCATTTGAATGCTGCAACTTCAACACACATGGAGAGAATATTGACACCTTTAACATTAATTATATCACATTCTGTAAACTAGCTCGACTCGCTTTATACTAGCAATAACTTTGTATGTTCTATGTATATCAAATTAATTTAATCCCAAGTGGCTCAGCTAGTTGTAGTTTGGTCGCGGTGACGTTGTGGCAATACCTGTCAATACGTTGCTGCGACCAGATTGCAGCTCGGTGTTATTACTTGGGTTGTGATATTTGATGTTTAATGTTTAATGTTTAAATGTTCTTTATTAATTTTAGTTTATATTTAAATTGTACCAAATTTTGTTATTATATTGTAAAACTCCTGTAATAATTAATTATTGTGTAATGGACGATTGTGTCCGTAAATAAAGTATTATTATTATTGCTTCGTTATTTGAGAGTTACACTCTTTTATAAATATAGAGATTTTAAAAATGTATTACTTTGCATATGTTCAGTCTTATTTGAATTGTTGTATTGTGTGCTAGGGAAACTGTTATCTAGTTAACGAAGTGTTTACACTTCAAAAAAAAATTGTACGAACAATGTACTTTAAACCTTCCTGACATTCGTGCCGACTTATTTTCAGCGAACTGGGAATTTTAACTGCTCCCTCACTATACATTCTAAACTGTGTATTGTATATAAAAATTAATTTTAATCAGTTTATCAGTAAAAATGACACTTGCACTAGTAGTGGCCATAACCATAACTCGGTTGATGAGTACTTAAGCCCTGATATTATCGACAGCAACTGATAAGAGAAGAAATATTATCTTGATCTTGTTTTTTTTTTGTATTGTTTTCATATTCCAGTCTATTGTGTCTTACATTATACATATTTGTTTTTATATTTTATTTCTACTTGTATTAAAATATGTTAGTATATCTTTAGTTTTTTGTCTAATTGAATGTATTCTAATACTTTGTAACAGTCCATAGAAATAAACGTTTTATTTTTATTTTTTCTTTTTTCGGTTGCCCGACGCTGGACAGTCCTCCCGTGGACTCCGACGCCTCACGGGAGTCGCGCCAGCACATTAACCTCAGCAACTCCCCACATCCCGCAGGGTTAGTGACTGTAGGTTCCGGAATCGAGTGCCCTAAGAAGACGGAGAGAACCAAGAATAACCGCTTTCTGCCAGCCACTCGGCTAATTTTTGGCAGGCCGGTATGATCTTCAGTTCCGAGAGCAGCGTAGGCTTTATCCCTTCGAGTACACCGATTATAAGGACGACCATTTTTACTGAGTAGCCTGGATACAGCACTTGGAGTTCGTACCGGAGATCGCGATATTTGGTCCGTTTCTCCTCCTCCTTCAAGGTGATGTTTTTCTCTGCAGGTGCCGAGAACTCGATAACATACATCACCTTGAGTTGATGGTCGAGGAGGACTATGTCAGGCTTGTTGGCTTGGATTAGCCTGACAGTCGGGAACGAGTAGTTCCAATAAATCCGGCATTTCTCGTTCTCGACAACGGACTCAATATCTCCGGGGACGTAAGGCAGCACTGGTGTCTGGTCTACCCCGTACGAGTGCCTTAGATGGTAGTATAGCACTCGTAAAGCCGCGTTATGTCGGTGGATGTAGGCCGAAATCGCATATATGGGGCATGCAGAAAGTAAGTGCATGAGCGATTCCGGCGCCTAATGGCAGGTCCTGCAGATGATATCAGGAACCTCTACACGCCACACCCGGTTATGGTAGACCAAAGTGTTGATAACACCATCCTGGCAGGCCATAATGAATCCCTCGGTCTCTGACTTAAGCCCGGCTGACCTTAGAAAGGCGAATGTCAGCCTGGTCGATAAACCCAGTGTTTCTATGTTCTTATAGAAGACACCATGCTGGGGTTTATCGACATGCTGCCGAAACAGATTTTCCTGTTCGGCAGCTCTGATTCGAGCTTTCGGTGACTGACTCAGCATCAGCACCTCGCCGGCCTCCTCGCCCGATGTCAAATCCGAGACCGAGTTCATCTGCGGCTCTTTTTGCTGCCTTGAACAATCCTGCTCCCACTCCTACAGTTTCGTGATGTTTCACAAACTGCAAGAGGGGATCTGAGCTCCTGAGGATGTTACATGCCATAGTCAGTACTACTCTGCCATGCGTACACTCCAGGCACAAGAGTCCTTGCCCCCCCCGTTGACGTGGGAGGTGCACACGACGAACGGACGATCTAGGATGAATACTTCTGTGAATATTCATCATCTTGCGGGTATCTCTGTCTAATTGGCGCAGCTCATCTACCCTCCACTTTACTACTCCGAAGGAGTAGAGCAGAATCGTAACGGCAAGCATATTAGTTGCAGACACCTTGTTCTTCCCCGAAAGTTCGGAAGACCAAATCTTTCGGAGGCGGTGTCTGTACTTGCCGCGGAGAGAATCCTTTATTTGTGTTACATCTTGGATGTGCCTTTGTTGCACACTCAGATATGTATAGGTCTCTCCGGCATCCAGATGTCTTAGGATGCTTCCATCTGCGAGCTGCGCATCTTCAGGGAATTCCCCGCATCGTCCTCTCCTGAGGTGGACCACTGCACATTTGTCCAATCCGAACTCCATACCAATTGCCCCCGTATATTCTTCGACCACCCTAAGAGCGTTTTGTAGTTCACGCTCTCCGAAGGCATAAAGTTTAAGGTCATCCATATAAAATAAATGGGTGACCTTATGCCTCCGGTCACTGGGTGGCCCACATTGATATCCGCGGGTTTGGCGGAGCCCAACAGACAACGGTAGCAGTGAGATGCAGAAGAGGAGAGGACTCAGGGAGTCACCCAGGAAAACTCCTCTCCTAAATGCCACCTGCTCTGTCGTGACCCGCTGTGCACCTGCTGTTATGGTGAAGCGGATCTTCCAGAGCGGCAGCAGCTGTTCTATGCATCTCACTAGTGGTGCTGGTACCGCAAGACATTCGAGCAAGTACAACAATAGCTCATGTGATGTTGTATCAAATGCCTTGCGGTAATCAATCCAGGCCATCGATAGATTCCGCTTGTATTGTACAGAATCCTGTTTTTTTTTTTTTTTTTTTTTTTCGGTTTCCCGATGCCGGTCAGTCCTCCCGTGGCCTCCGACGCCTCACGGGAGTCGCGCCGGCGCATCAACTACAGCCACTCCCCGCATCCCGCAGGGTTAGTGACTGTAGAAACCAGAATCGTGTGCCCTAAGCAGACGGAGAGAACCCAGAATGACCGCCTTCTGCATTTGACCTGCCAGCCACTCGGCTGGTTTTTGGCAGGCCGGTATGATCTTCAGTTCCGAGAGCAGCGTAGGCTTTATCCCTCCGAGTACACCGATAATAAGGACGACCATTTTGACCCAGTAGCCTGGGTACAGCACTTGGAGCTCGTACCGGAGATCGCGATATTTGGTCCGTTTCTCCTCCTCCTTCTAGGTGATGTTTTTCTCAGCAGGTGCCGAGAACTCGATAACATACATCACCTTGAGTTGATGGTCGAGGAGGACTATGTCAGGCTTGTTGGCTTGGATTAGCCTGACAGTCGGGAACGAGTAGTTCCAGTAAATCCGGCATTTCTCGTTCTCGACAACGGACTCAATATCTCCGGGGACGTAAGGCAGCACTGGTGTCTGGTCTACCCCGTACGAGTGCCTTAGATGGTAGTATAGCACTCGTAAAGCCGCGTTATGTCGGTGGATGTAGGCCGATATCGCATATATGGGACATGCAGAAAGTAAGTGCATGAGCGATTCCGGCGCCTGATGGCAGGTCCTGCAGTTGATATCAGGAACCTCTACACGCCACACGCGGCTACGGTAGACCAAGGTGTTGATAACACCATCTTGGCAGGCCATAATGAATCCCTCTGTCTCCGACTTAAGCCCTGCTGACCTTAGAAAGGCGAAGGTCAGCCTGGTCGATAAACCCAGTGTTTCTATGTTCTTATAGAAGACACCATGCTGGGGTTTATCGACGTGCCGCCGAAACAGATTTTCCTGTTCGGCAGCCCTAATTCGGGCTTTCAGACGATTTGGCTGAAGTTCGGTGACTGACTCAACATCAGCACCTCGCCGGCCTCCTCGCCTGATGTCAAATGCGAGACCGAGTTCATCTGCGGCTCTTTTTGCTGCCTTGAACAATCCTGCTCCCACTCCTACAGTTTCGTGATGTTTTACGAACCGCAAGAGGGGATCTGAGCTCCTGAGTATGTTACATGCCATACTCAGTACTACTCTGCCATGCGTACACTCCAGGCTCAAGGGTCCTCGGCCCCCCCCCGTTGACGTGGGAGGTACACACGAGAAACGGACGATCTAGGTTGAATACTTCTGTGAATATTCATCATCTTGCGGGTATCTCTGTCTAATTGACGCAGCTCATCTACCCTCCACTTTACTACTCCGAAGGAGTAGAGCAGAATCGGAACGGCAAGCATATTAGTTGCAGACACCTTGTTCTTCCCCGAAAGTTCGGAAGACCAAATCTTTCGGAGGCGGTGTCTGTATTTGCCGCGGAGAGAATCCTTTATTTGTGTTACATCTTGGATGTGCCTTTGTTGCACACCCAGATATGTATAGGTCTCTCCGGCATCCAGATGTCTTAGGATGCTTCCGTCTGCGAGCTGCGCATCTTCAGGGAATTCCCCGCATCGTCCTCTCTTGAGGTGGACGACTGCACATTTCTCTCTTATTTTTTTTTTTTTTTTTTTTCGGAATATCCCGATGCCGGTCAGTCCTCCCGTGGCCTCCGACGCCTCACGGGAGTCGCGCCGGCGCATCAACTACAGCCACTCCCCACATCCCGCAGGGTTAGTGACTGTAGATACCAGAATCGTGTGCCCTAAGTAGACGGAGAGAGCCAAGAATGACCGCCTTCTGCATTTGGCCTGCCAGCCACTCGGCTGATTTTTGGCAGGCCGGTATGATCTTCAGTTCCGAGAGCAGCGTAGGCTTTATCCCTCCGAGTACACCGATTATAAGGACGACCATTTTGACCGAGTAGCCTGGGTACAGCACTTGGAGCTCGTACCGGAGATCGCGATATTTGGTCCGTTTCTCCTCCTCCTTCAAGGTGATGTTTTCTCCGCAGGTGCCGAGAACTCGATGACATACATCACCTTGAGTTGATGGTCGAGGAGGACTATGTCAGGCTTGTTGGCTTGGATTAGCCTGACAGTCGGGAACGAGTAGTTCCAGTAAATTCGGCATTTCTCGTTCTCGACAACGGACTCAATATCTCCGGGGACGTAAGGCAGCACTGGTGTCTGGTCTACCCCGTACGAGTGCCTTAGATGGTAGTATAGCACTCGTAACGCTGCGTTATGCCGGTAGATGTAGGCCGAAATCGCATATATAGGGCATGCAGATAGTAAGTGCATGAGCGATTCCGGCGCCTGATGGCAGGTCCTGCATTTGACATCAGGAACCTCTACACGCCACACCCGGCTGCGGTAGACCAAGGTGTTGATAACACCATCTTGACAGGCCATAATGAATCCCTAGGTCTCCGACTTAAGCCCTGCTGACCTTAGAAAGGCGAAGGTCAGCCTGGTCGATAAACCCAGTGTTTCCATGTTCTTATAGAATACACCATGCTGGGGTTTATCGACGTGCTGCCGAAACAGATTTTCCTGTTCGGCAGCTCTGATTCGGGCTTTCAGACGGTTTGGCTGAAGTTCGGTGACTAACTCAACGTCAGCACCTCGCTGGCCTCCTCGCCCGATGTCAAATGCGAGACCGAGTTCATCTGCGGCTCTTTTTGCTGCCTTGAACAAACCTGCTCCCACGCCTACAGTTTCGTGATGTTTTACGAACCGCAAGAGGGGATCTGAGCTCCTGAGGATGTTACATGCCATACTCACAACTACTCTGCCATGCGTACACTCCAGGCTCAAGAGTCCTCGGCCCCCCCGTTGACGTGGGAGGTACACACGAGGAACGGACGATCTAGGATGAATACTTCTGTGAATATTCATCATCTTGCGGGTATCTCTGTCTAATTGGCGCAGCTCATCTACCCTCCACTTTACTACTCCGAAGGAGTAGAGCAGAATCGGAACGGCAAGCATATTAGTTGCAGACACCTTGTTCTTCCCCGAAAGTTCGGAAGACCAAATCTTTCGGAGGCGGTGTCTGTACTTGCCGCGGAGAGAATCCTTTATTTGTGTCACATCTTGGATGTGCCTTTGTTGCACACCCAGGTATGTATAGGTCTCTCCGGCATCCAGATGTCTTAGGATGCTTCCGTCTGCGAGCTGCGCATTTTCAGAGAATTCCCCGCATCGTCCTCTCTTGAGGTGGACGACTGCACATTTGTCCAACCCGAACTCCATACCAATTGCCCGCGTATATTCTTCGACCACCCTAAGAGCGTTTTGTAGTTCGCGCTCTCCGGAGGCATAAAGTTTAAGATCATCCATATAAAACAGATGGGTGACCTTATGCCTCCGGTCGCTGGGTGGTCCACATTGATACCCGCGGGTTTGGCGGAGCCCAACAGACAACGGCAGCAGTGAGATGCAGAAGAGGAGAGGACTCAGGGAGTCACCCTGGAAAACTCCTCTCCTAAATGCCACCTGCCCTGTCGTGACCCGCTGTGCACCTGATGTGATAGTGAAGCGGGTCTTCCAGAGCGGCAGCAGCTGTTCTATGCATCTCACTAGTGGTGCTGGTACCGCAAGACATTCGAGCAAGTACAACAATAGCTCATGCGATGTTGTATCAAATGCCTTGCGGTAATCAATCCAGGCCATCGATAGATTCCGCTTGTATTGCACAGAATCCTGTGTATTACAGCGGTCTATCAGCAGGCTGTCCTTGCCACCTGCCATGCCCTTCTTGGCACCACGCTGTTCGTGTATCTGCTGGAAGACCGGATCAACACACCTCAGTGTCCTAGCATACAAGATACGTGTAAATATCTTGTAGCAGGAGTTAAGGCAAGTGATCGGCCTATAATTCCTCGGGTCGGAAGGATCCCCCTTTTTGGGGATTAGCACAGTACGTCCCTCGACGAACCAGTCCGGAATCTGCTGCCCCTCGTTCAACCAAAAACGCAGACGGCGGTGAGTGGAAGGAAATTTCTTCCACCACCAGTTGTTAATGCTGTCTGGGCCCGGGGCAGCGAAGTTCTTGGTACCAACAAGTGCTTGCTGGACTTCCTCCGTACTGATTGCCGGGCACACTTCATCTGGCTCTTCAAGATGTCTGTGACACAGAGCCTCGAAGTGTGCAATTGCTGGAGTGTCGCTATTGAATGGACGCGGCGTTTCGTAGATTCCCTTCCAGAAGGTTTCGACATCTTCTACAGTCGGCGGATTATCTACAACACGCTGTGGCTCTTGAAAGAGGCGGGAAGGATTCGTACGAAACAAATTGTTTTGTTCCATACTCCTCACCCGCCTCTTCAATGTTTTCTTTATCGCCATGAGCGCTCGGATCCTATCTAGACAGTGCTGCTTGATGGTAAGCATCACTGTCAGATTTAGAGTATGGTGTTGACGTCTTAATCCGGCAGCTATGCGCCGGATTCTGGGAGTAAAAACTCTACCAGTTGTCTTATATTCCACCACACTCTGGATCCGAGAAGCGTGTTGTCTGGCCAACTGTATCTTGCCCTCGATTTTTTGTACACGCCGCTTGGCTTTCTCGACCCCGTGATTGGTTGACCTCTCACGGGGGACGAGTTGCTTCGCGGCATTGTACACGGCACTGTTGATTTGCCAGATGTCGGCATCTTCCGGAATTTCCTCATCGATGACCTCGTCCATTCTAGCTAGGTCTTGTGGCTTTAGGTTAGCCCTGGTGTTAAGGCTAACCCTCGTCCTTAAGTCTACATCGGTGAACTCTAAAGGATGTTCCCCATCAGCTAATAATTGCCGCGGTGGGACTGCGGCTGGCAGTTCTTCCAGCTGACGGGGTGCCCTTACGTAATCTGTCCTGAGCAGAAAGGATACTTGATCTCTCAGATGTTGTTGAGAGAAGGCGCGATGCTCTGGATGCATTTCGCACCAAAGTGCATGCAATCGCGCCATGTATCCCCTTCGCTCAGGTTCGCTACTCTCGCGGCAGGTCAGTAAGTCATCCCGAAGTTCCCTCGTCCACTTAAAGCGTCCATGTACCATTGCATTGGTTATCAACGTTAGGACCATCCGGTAAGGCCCCTCCCATCTGTCCTTGACCCCCATCCGATTGGGGTCGAATGTGAGGGGCCCTTCTAAGGTTATATGGAACCCTAGCAAAAAGGTAGCAGGGTAGTTAGCCCTGGTACTCCCGGCCGGCATTAGTCAGGCAGAGTTGCCTCTGCCCGTCCAGGGTGCACCAACGTGGAGGTTGCCGGTCCTTTGCACCCCCTTTATTATTATTATTATTATTATTATTATTATTTACAGAAAGCAAATTTATACTCCTGAAAATGATTTAAATAAATTTACTAAATTTAAAGTGAGTTATTTTCTAGTGAAAAATAATTTTTGACGCAGGGTCCTTTACAAAAGTGAATTTTACTATTGAGAATGAGTGGTTTGTGAAAACTA
Organism: Rhamnusium bicolor; assembly: GCA_029963845.1. Classification (NCBI taxonomy): domain Eukaryota; kingdom Metazoa; phylum Arthropoda; class Insecta; order Coleoptera; family Cerambycidae; genus Rhamnusium; species Rhamnusium bicolor. The sequence continues at coordinate 169,966 of JANEYF010002505.1, forward strand.
AAATTGATCTTCAAAGACCAAAATAAAATTACACAGGGAGTTCTTTAGATGAAAGTTTAAATCGTAATCACAAAAAAAAATTTTGATGAAAACATTGTTTTAATTCAGCAGGCAGGATGGTAAGTTGGCCTACACCCTTATTACTACTAGCCTGCCAAGAAGGTTGCACTAATATTCACGACTTTTCCTAATAATAGCCAAAACGTAAAACAGAAAAAGTATTTTTTATTAAAACTTAAAGCCGATATCAGAAAAAAAATTGTAAAAAGTAAAAATAATTTTTTTCAGTGTCCTGTGGGACAGACGAAATGTGTTGGTAAAAATATATTTTTATAAAAATGTCGACGTCGAAAAATTTCAATAAATAGCAAAAACTTACTTGCACTTTAGTAATCACCTGGAGAACTTAGAACTAGCAAGAATTTATCATAACTATTAAAATTTGGCAAGTGAAGGTTGTGATTTAAAAAAAAATGGTTTTTCTAATATAAAACTAAAATTCGAGACTGAATCATAACAAATCTAGTTTCACGAAATTTTTTAATCAACTTGTGTAAAATATCTCTATAAATTTTGAAAAATTATTCTTTAAATGGAAGTCAGCTCTTTACCTCTCCTGGGAGTGGATAATGCTGCTCTTAGCATTAACGTATTTTTTTTATTCAGACAGCCTACTTTCGTAGGAGTCTGCAATTTGTTTAAATAAAACAAAAGTCGATTTTCCCTGTTTTTGTATTTTGAATTTTTGGAGCCTTCGTGTATACAAAACCGTAAAATTTTGTTTTTTGTCTTCTGGGGCCCTTGTTCCTAACGGGCTCCTTCGTGTCGTTTTTTGGGGTCCTCCTTTTATTTTTCTTCTCTTTACATTTCTCTTAACCATGAATTTTTGTTGAGAATAAAGTCTTTTTTACTGGTTCTCTGTACTTGGTTTTTTACCAAATTGCGAGTAAAAAACTCCACTATCCCCCGTATTGTACTGCTATATCAAACTATCTAATAACATCACGTTACTCTCTTTAATAATACGAAACGATGATAGTAATTTCCGTGCACAACTAACTTAGCTCTTACCGGGGCTGAGTCTCTTCCATAAATGGTTTGAGCACGCACCAATTTCTTGGGTTTAACGGTGACCGCGGATGGCAGGGTCGGATAGGTTTACTTTCCTTCACTCCGGGTCTGCACCACCGTCAACCTCGTGCGCTGATGCGAACGGAGTGGTGTTTTGGCAGGCCTCCCCAGTCCTGGTTTTTGGGCCCAGAGCCTTTCTCTTCTGCCGCTCTTCTTGTGTTGAATTTTGTTTCTTTATCGGCTCTCTGCTCCGGGAGCACACCATGTCGCGAGCAGGCGCCAATGTTGCCGTTCTGCCCTGGGAATTTATCTGGTTGAGAAGTTTCTGCCGGTGTCTACTGGCAGTAGGTGTGTGAGCTTATGGTCCGCACAAGGCAAGAATCACGGCCCTACCAGATTTGCCGACTCATGCCGCGGTGACTAAGGGTGTGGGGTATGTCTATGTCTCTTCTGAGTGGTTCTTCTTCTTGATTGGGCTGAAAGAGATGTCTCCTCGGTTAGTTGTTATCCAAGTTCTGTGGCCTCGGTCTCTTGTACCTCAGGGCTTCTGCTAGATCGTAATCGACAGCCTATCTGATCAGCGGATTCGCATGGGTCTCCGCTCGTACAAAGATCTTTGTGCGATCCTGAATCACCTTCGAGACTGGGGTGTACTCCAGCTCTCTGAAGATGTCAGTGTTCTTCACAAACCATGGTGCATCCACGGCGCGTCTCAGCCCTACGTTTTTCATGGCTTCTATCCGTGCGATTCTGTGGCGTACCCCAAGGCAACTGACGCTTACATCAGTTGTGGCCTGGGTACGATCTTGAGTAGCTTGGTCCTCAGGTTGAGTTGACTATTTCTGCCCCTCATCGGGTAAAGCTTGGTCCTCAGCGCCTTTGATTTCCTGACCATATTGTCGGTGTTCTGTTTCCATGTCAGTCCTCGATCCAATACAACACCTAGGCATTTGGCGATGTCTGTCCACTGGATCTGCTCACTGTTCATGGTAACATGTCCAACCGAGGTTTGGGTCCCCTTCTATCGGGACAGAATCGCACTACTGTTCTCTGTGCTTTGCATCTATTGTACCATTCCTCCAGGTGGGATGATGCTTCTTGGAGTTGATGAGTCACTTGCGCTGCCTGCCAGGATCTGGCGACTAGGGTTGTGCCGTCCGCGTAGAGTGCCAGGACCGTTCCTGCTGTCTTTGGCAGATTGGAGGTGTATATGGTGAACAGATGTGGTGAAGGTACTGTGCCCTGCGGTACTCCTGCTTTTATGAGTCTGTAGGTCGATAGCTCCCCGTCTACCTTCGCACGATGTTGCCTTATCCGTAAATATGACTTGATCAGCTTGACGATTGCCGCCGGATATCCTGCGTCGAATATCTTGGCTAGAAATCCGGCACGCCAAACTCTGTCGAACGCCTTTGCAACGTCCAATAAGATCACTCCTGTGGAGTGGTTCCTATTGTCTCCATCCACTCCATCCACCAGGCGGATTATTTGAAGCTCAGTTGGGTGTCTTTTCTTGTAGACGAATTGCTCGTCCGGTTTGACTTGCATTTCTTCGAAGTACTCTCAGTCTGGCTAAGATTACTCTTTCGGCTACTTTGCTTATCGCCGGCAGCTAATGAGTATGTAGCTAGTGGGATGGATTGTATTCTTGTCTGGTTTGAGAAACAGGATGACATCCATTCCCCTCCATCTGTCTGGGAAGTATCGGACCTCAGGATGGCGTTAATTATGTTGACCAGCGCCGCGCCGCAACTCCTTTGCTTGGCAGCTTTTTTAGTGATAGGTTTCTGATACCGTTGCTTCCAAGTGCCTTTCTGTTCTTGATACGTCGTAAGATACCTGTAATCTCTTCCGGGGCTGTTAGTCTAAATTGTTCGTCATCTGGTGCGCGCCACTCTTCGAACCGTCTCTCGACATCATCCGTCTAATCGTCATCCTCTTCTGGGACCTGGTTTTCTTTACATTGTAGCTCCAGACTGTCGGAGAGTGCCTCGGCCTTTTGCTGCCTAGTGTAGACTATTCCGCTTGCTCCATGGATTTGTGGCATCCGTTTTCTGGAGTTTCTCAGAGTTTTCTGGGTATTCCACAGGCTTCTGTCCTACGGGTTGAGCGACTCCAGATGGTTTTGCCATCTTTTTGGACGATGCATTTCGAGTGCCGTTTTGACTCTTCAGAATAGTTGGTAGTACAATCGCTTGTTTTCTTGGAGGCTGGTCCTCTGCCCCCGTCTTATGTCTCTTCGATGGTTCCTAATTAGTTGCTTAGTTTACCGTGTCTGCGGCTTCATGGGTGCCGCTTTCGCTGTCTTCTTGAGTTACTTCTGGCACCCCCTGCAGCTGGCTTTGTGCGCACCCTCGCAGATAGCGCACTTCGCTGGTGTCTCTCTTGTTTTCTTATACCCCGTGTAGTAGTGTGAACCTCTACACCTGATACACTTGGCCTGTGTGGTGCACTTTCCTTAGTCGTGCCCTAAACGCTGGCAGCGTTGGCACTGCCTAACTTCTTGTTGGACTCTTTATCTCTCTACTGATACGACCAGAGATGAGCATCTGGACACCTTCAGGGTACCTTCTTGCTCCATTATTATTTAGACTAGCACCAATGGCATCTGAGCCTTGATTCGTCTACTTGTTATCCTCTGTACAAATGATGTCGCGAACCCCTGTTCCTCAAGATCCTTCTTGATATCCTCGCTCTCCACGCCACTGGGAATTCATCTCAGCATCACTCTTAGCTGTCATTCTTCGGGTAGCGAGAATATGTGGTACTCGTGCTTCAATGAAGTCAGCAGTTCCGTTAGCTTGCGGTAGTCATCGGCGGTGTTTGGCTCCATGGCTATTCCTTCACTTGTCAGTTTCGCCCATACATAGTTGATCCTGGCTTCCTTAAGGCACGTGGCTCCAGCTTTTCTTGCTTCTCTGGAATACAGGGGTATCTCGACGATTTTGCCGCTGTCGCTTCCGCTGATGCTTGGCTACCGTTGTTGGTAGCTGGTACTTGGCTTTCTTCCTTGCTCGAGTGCTTGTTCTCAGCAGTTGTTTTGGGCTCTTTTCTGGTTTTTTCTGGTTGCTCCGTCCTGGCTCTATTCGTTCCCGGACTTTTTTCCTTTTCTGGCTTTATCTATGGCAGCTCGTTGCCCTTCTCTGTAACTTCCATTGGCACGTAGACCGTCTAGACAGCATTTTGCTCTTCTTCTTTTTGCATTTCTTTGATTACAGCTACCAGCTCTTCCATGTGTGCCGCTGCATCTTCTCGTTGCTTCCTGTCCTCGTCTTGTTTAGCTTTGGCTTCTACTCTGTAGGCTCTGAATTCCTCCAGTATTTCTTCCAGTTGCCTCTTAAGCCTTGCGTTTTCTTCCATCAGGCTCTGCATCTTCTCATGTTTTGTTTGCTCATTGAGTCCGTAGAGGATGATATTGCATAGATTTTAGTCATTCTGTCCTCCTCAGAATGTTTACCAGAATTCTTCCTTTAGACTTATTTGAAAAATTAAGTATTTTTGATTTGTAGGGGATGGGGAGGTTGTGCTCCAGTGTGGGAGATTTTATTAAAGCAACTATTTGTTCTGAAAGGAATAGATGGTTTTTTCTTATCCCTAGTTGCTTAACTTCCATTAGTTCAGGCCACGTCGACTATTGTAACTTTCGACTGTGCCGACCGTTGCTTAACTTTTGTTATCTCGTGTTGTCTCGTTTGGGTTGCACAGGTAGGTACGCTCACTTGCACGTCCGCATTCACCGACCACTCGCACTAGACTGTGTTGCACTGGTTTGAGCAGAACTGAGAAATTCTATTTAAGTAGAACAGCGCTGTTCTGTTAGGCTCCGCTCTATAGTTGTTTTTTATAGCTCCGCCTCAACTCATGTTTATCCTCTGGGGACAACTTTCACTTGCAATCGTCTTACAGACGTTAAAGTCAAACAAGTGTAATTAAAATCACAGGAAAACCTCATGGTGGTCCGTCGCCCACCGGTTGCTCCTTTTTACTAGGTATAAGTTTAAATCTAAGAAGCTGCTCGACTCCAATCAGTTCACGACTGCATCGTCGATACTTAACCTGTTTTAATCCTTAATAAAGTAATCCCACAACCTCTTTATTTGTTTGTTTGCCTTCGGAGAAAACTACAAACAAATCATTTACGAAAGAAATTGATAAACACGTTACGATCATACACAAATGTAATCGGTTAGGTCTTTTCAGAACCGCAGCCGCCATCGCTTCAGCAGTGCTAACTCAGGTAAGCAGTCAACTTCGAGGAGACAACGAAAGTTCCGTCTGCGGTAAATGTGTTAATGCTGTGACGTAAATAAATTATGCTCAAGACAACGAATGAGACACTAGTTGATGTCGTAAATTTCGACGACTACAATTTCGAATAATAACCATTAACGACGACCAGCAATGGAATTAAGCAGTGGACATCGGTAGCAACGGCCAGCTGCCAACAGTAGGGGGTTCGTTGCTAAACGTGTGCTGACCTCGAGAAAGCTATCACACACATTGGTGTCGGGTTCGTCCCTCGTCGGGCATTAAATGCGGTAGAGAAAGCTACTAAATAACGATGCGATTGTGTTGACTTTGTAGTCTGCTTCGGCAGTGCTTGGGAAACTTCCTAGTGTATGGGAGTCGATTTTAAATATAAATGTAAAATCCCCGGTCTTGTGAAACCTAGCAGGTTAACTGCCAGCCATATTTTGAAAAATTGTTTACGAGGCCTACACGATTTTTATATATAAAATTAACTCTTATGACTCCACAGGCAAAGAAATAATAAATAGTATATTTTTACTTAATAAAGCCCAAAAATCATTTGACGGTCATAATGACCTCTTTGGCGTACTAGTCGTGATTATTCCTTGTGCGCTAAGCAGTCGCCGCGTCGGTCACTATTATGTATGTCGAATCTGTCTTTAATACGTCGTAATAGTGCATCAGTAAACGTATAGTTTACTCTGTGAATGTGTACAGTTATAAGTGTAACATGACTGATTGATGCAAACAAATTTTGAGACTGGCTTTATGCCAAGCTGAAGGTAAGTTTGTATTATTTTCTATAAATATAATGTAAAATAACTTAAAAAAAAATTATTACAGTTATTAGTAATGACGACTAGTTGCACTGACTCCATATCATCCTTCTAGTGATGAAGAAACATTATCTGTCTTTAACATGACATTAACATGACTATTTATATATTTTTCGTTCTTTCCTATAGACTGATTTTGAAATAAAAACAATTTATATTATACTGTAATTTTATTAAATAGATATATTACGTCCAAATAAAATATCCTACAGAATTTTATCAAGCCGCTATTTTTAAAACCCAAAGTAAACATGACTTCCTACAGTGCCACGGCGATCAGATTTTAGTGTACTTTAAGCAATAATAGCGGTCATTTTCGTAAAGTAGACTTAATTAAAATGAATCTCAGAGATCATAATGATCGTTGTGGCTCCACGAGATGTCCTCATTGTGACGACTACGGCAGTGAACCTGCTAGAGTTGGTTGTGTTGCGTATTGCACGAGGACAACTTTCTTTACGGGATCCTGCAAGTAACTCTAGATATAGAATCAGACTTTGACAATACCACTTCACCCTCCTACATCGCAGCCAAATTCCATCCCATCTGAGGTAAGCTTCAGCCAAGTTCATTTCCTAGATCAGTCAATACTTTGTATTTCCATTCAAAATTAACTTGCAAACTATCTGTAACTTTTCTAGTGCTCCAATCTGATAATTACTACGAACTTCAATTTGAATTTCGCAGGGTTCCTAAGATAACATGGTCCACGACGAGACCCCTGGTAACATGTACTACGCGACATTGCCGCTTGATGTTTTGTCACTGCTCCCAAGATCATCACGGCCAACGACTGCCATGGCACACCTGGTGTATCATAACCAGAAATAATCAAAGGTTAACGTACAGTGTTCTCTGGTGCAAGAGTTAAATAAATTGAAAAAATTCCTTATTCTCTCCTAGCTCTGCTAAACAATAAAAATATAAAAAAAGTTGTAAAAGTTTTTATGTTGTGGTGGGTTTATTTTTTTTATTTTTATTTTCAATATAAATTAATTAATTTTAATATTTTTTTTAATAATTTTTAATCTTTGTATTTTAAAATTTTAAGGGTAAATTTTTTTTTTTTAAAAATTTAATTAAGGACTATTATGATTTTGTTATTCTTTGGGTAAGTTTTTTTCTTTTTTTTTTATTCTTTAAATGACTTTTTAGCGATTATAGTAAGATTTTCCATTTCTATGATAATTTTCTATAAGAATTGATCCATAAAGATATTTGGGTTTTGGGTTCTTTGTAACCCCTTCAAAAATTTTAAAAGTAAGTGTCTTGGTAAAGAAGAATCAAGAGAGAGCAGATCTGTGAGTGTTTTTGAGAACGAACAGTTTCAGTTGTTCAGAAAATCGAAATATTGAGAGAATATTGGTAAGGATCCAAATTTGACCTCGTACAATTATGAAGTATTTACTTTTCATTGTAGAATAGTAATGAGGTAGCATTATCTATTCCGGATACTGGAAGTTTTTCCTTATATACGATCCCTATAATCTAAAGGGTAAGGTGCCTCGAGGGTGGCTGCTCTAAAGGAGAAACAAAAGATTATATTTGGTTTTAAAATAATTTCTTTTTCAACAGCAGTGTTGTATACAGGGTAAGTGTTGGGACTTTTCTTTGCTCTTTCTTGTAATTTTCAAAAATATGGAAAATGAGGGAAAATCTTTCCAGGTTTGTATGCATCTATGGCTACAGTATGGGTCAGGGCCCCAATCATCTGGGATTTTTTTTTATATTAGTAAATAAGTCTATTTCGGATTACCGAATTTCTATGTCTTTTCCTGATTGAAAATTCTGTTCCTAAAATTTCTAGTCGTTTTAATGATTATAATTTTTTTTCTTTTTTAAAGTTTCGTTATGTCTAAGTTTGTATTTTTACGTTTTAAATTTGTATTGTCAATCTATTTTACAATGTTATAAATTTTCAAAAATTTAGTATATAAAGTAGTTCAAAGTTAATTATTAGTTTTTTTGTAATCCCAAAATTCTTTTAGTCCAACAGTTAGAGAAGATAGAAAAATCAAGACAGTATTGTTTAGGTCTATTTTGGCTTTGTGTATATATTAAATTAATTTTTGGTATTTTAATTTATTGTAATATGATTTTTTTTCTAAATTTTAATTTTAAATATTAAGAATATAGTGAAGTATTTATTAAAATTCGTATTGTAAGTATTGAATTTTTAAGTTTCTAATAATATTGTCTTTTCTTTTCGTTGTTAGTGTAAAGTTAATTTTTTTTTATAAAAATATTTCCATATATCTAGTGTTCTAATAATTGATAGTATTTCTAAATTTTGTTATTAAAGGAATAAAAATGTAAATTTAAAAATTATTACTGTTGAGTAACTTTTCGGCATTTTTGTACACCACTATGTTTTTTAAAGTAAATTTTATTATTAGTGGAAAAAATATAATGAATATCAAGTAGGTGGAGGAGATCAGCGAGACAAAGGTGTCGAGAAATATTATACTGGTGTAATATTGAGGAAGAAACAAGTGAAGAATAATTGGTAGAGGCCTCTGCATTAAATCAGAGTGTATAGATGAATAACGAAAACTTCCTCCGCTGGAACAGTGAGAACTTATAGACTTTTCAAAATTTGCAGAAAATTTTTGGCAAAATTCTTTTAAAATATTGCAGACAATTTATACGAAAAGAAAATTCAACCAAGAAATATTATTGCTGTTTACTCTACATAAAATCAATTCTAGTGCTCATGACATTATTTGTACATAAATTTAAACCAAACCACAAAACATTCTATTTAGTTAGGGACAGCTTTCTTATTTCTTTTTTTTATATTGTTTCTACTCCAATTGTTCGTAATTTATATTAACCATTTATTAAGTTGAAAACACCGACTTTTATTAATGACTTTCTAATCAATTTATAGGATTATTAGTGATTGATAAGGAATAAATAAATCAAAAACTTTTAAACATAAACGAAAATATTTTCATCTAAAGTGGTCAAATTTAATAAGTCAATTTTGAACTTTTATAGGAACTAATAAGTTCTGAAAAAATTAATAAAGAGTAAAATTCTTAATGAAATTAAACAGCTTACCAAAAGACTTTTTTTGGATATAAATTTTAAACGTTTTAAACAAAAGTACAGTGTTCTACAGTTACATGATTTTTTACATTTCTCTGTTTACTATCGTTGTGTATTTATTTGCCCAAAGTGACAACCCTGAGTGACCACCTCATATCTTTTTCAGATATTTTAAAAATATATAATATACGTTCCATAAATGTTTAAATAAACGTTGGTATGAAGTTTTATTACCTAGACTCCCATTTTTGCCACTCAGAGTCACTGTGACCTCAACAAAAAGCATCAAATTTTACATAAACAAACTCAACAAACTTTAATCAACGATATCTTCTACCGAGGGATATTTGATCCGGCATGGTATTTCACCAGGAGCCTAGCTAGGTTAACGGCGCAACAGATAAAAACGAAGTCCTCAGCCTCGCTCAACTCCAGCAAGACTCTCAAAACTCGAGCTAGCCAGCTCACGAAATCAGATTCAACCCTGGGAACTGTTCCAACCACAACGGCGGAGTGCGATCCAGAGCGAGCGTACCATATTTGCCCCTTCGTAATTTTATCTGTACAATTTATATAATGAGAAGCATGTAGAGTTTCTATTTAGAAACTCTGTATGCATTAAAAATATTAAATCGCAATCACAGAGTCGCAGTGCTGATAATGAATAAGAAACAAAAAACAAATGCCATTGTTACTCATAGACTATAACCATAGTATGAAAAACAATTTCCAGATGGCAAATCTTTTATACACAGAATATGTTCTTCAAATGTATCTTCTTTATACATTCCAGATATGAAGACATAAATCATACAGGAAATCTGTTTGTACTGACGGAAATGTTAAAGAGGTATACATTTTTTTCAACAAATCCTGAAATATCCATTAAAAATACATACATAATTTAACGGTTACAAAATACACAACTTACTTGTACTGATTTCTAAATATAATTTGTAGACTAATAGAAGTAAATCGATAGGCTTTTAAAGTACTTTTCAATGGCCACCAAAATCACCTCATCTTATACCATTTTATATTTCTCAATAATATGGTGTATGAGTCAGCCACAAAATAATATGGTCCTTTAACGGAGATTGTTGACACCCGCAAAAGCCTGAGAAGGATTGTTCCCCCTAAAAGTAATGAAATGAAATAAAAAAACGTTTGGCATTATATTCAGAACAAGATAAGAGATACTGAAAATTTAATTAACAAGTTTAGCACTTTTTGTTATTGAATAAATTTATAAAGTCGCACTTTAAATTTGTTAGACATTAATGAAAATTTAAGTTAAAATTCTTACCAAAACACTACATTAGCGACACCTTCAGATAAAAATATATATATTTAGGATCTTTCGGGTCCTCATCATAAACCCTCGTGTTTAATATTCTTTGGAATAATTTGAACGTTGAAAAACACTTAATTTATTTCAATATTTCTAAAGTTTCTTTAATGTTCCTAAAGTTGTTAATAGATAATAATATCGTCGCGTTGCCTGGCGATGCTGCATAAAAAAATTATAAATCTGTTTAAGCACCTTTATTAATTTATTTTACAGCTTCGACAGAAGACATTAAATATGTCATTTTCTACAATAGAATAATGATGAGTATCTTTCCGTGATATTTTTTCAGACCTAGTAACTTCCTATAGGTGTCGATAAGTAAATGATAGTAATTCATTATGAGTTTGGTATTTGTGAATTTATTTAATTGATATGTATCTCATATTGGATAAGTTAGATATTAGATGATGAAAATATCTGTTTTCAAGTTTTCTTTTAATAAACGACTAATTTAGAATAATACGTTTTTCTCGGTAACTAGAACGACGTAAGAACTAAACTTCAGTAAACACACGCCATTCCTTAAACCAAGGCTGTCTTCGGAAAAGGTCAATAATGAAGTGAGACTCGCGGGAGAGATTGCTGTGATCGGTGCCATTACAGGATCAGACGCGCTCGCCCTAACTTCACTTCCGCCTTAACAAAGTTTCCTTTTTCCTCTTTTTTCTTTCAGGACTTATTACTCGAAACTGGGACTACTGGTTGACAGGAAATTGGCGATCACGGGATTCTATTACGTACTATCAAAATACGCTAAATTAAATTTCTTGAGACAATCTCAGATCCATTACCTTAGATCAATGGGCGGAAATCGTGCTGCAAATGGTTATATGAAAGGAGGCAAATAACAGACGAACATTTCTAATAAATAATAATAACAAACACTACAGAAATTAGACTTCATGCTTTTTAAACTTAATCTTAATTAATGAACGTGCGTTATATCTAAGTACATTTTCATTATTGGTAGTGGTATTTATTAGTATTTTTTTGTGACAATGTATTAAACACCTAATCGTACATAAGAAATAAAGTTAAGTCCATGAGAAGCAAATTTAATTTTATAAAACGACTTGCTGTTAAGTTCATGAGAAAAAATCAAAATAATCGCCTATACATTATTTGTTTTAAATAATAAAAAAATGTTTGGAACGAAAGGTAATTGTTATGTTATAAAGAAAAAATTGCGTTATTCAATTGTTCCTTCTGGTGTACTTGTTTGCGCTTTAAAAAATGTTCTAATAGAAAGTAATTTGACCAGTACATTTTCCTGTTAGCTCTATACAGCACGAGCTTAAAAGAAGATGAACAACTAGTTGTTCTTAAAAAAAGTTTTATTAAAAAAAGTACTGAAACTTCATACACGTTTGTTACTTTCATTAAAAAATAACAGTCCTGAAAATAAACTGCCAAATTCCATGAATCAATAGAACACCTCAAGATAACACCAGAACCTGGACTCTCATCATTCGATTTTGTACGATATCGCTATTTTTCGAAAACTGCTTGACTTTAATATACCAGCATTTTAGGTGGTTTTTTTATCTACCATTTAGTTTGATAGGATACATTTCCAGTGACAAAGTGTTCCATTTAAAGTTCCTGTAACGTTATCGAGAAATTTTCGGAAACTTTAAAGTTGTGTAACTTATTAGTGATATCGTGAAAAAAAATAACATTATTTATATGAACGAAGAGACTTTAAAGTGATTTTTATTACTCCCCCACTAGTTCATAATGACTGCAAAGTTACTTTTACCTTGAAAACCTACTATAAAGTGATACTAACTTTTTAAGTCAAAACTTTCTTACTCGTAACTAATCGAACATGATGTCGAAAAGCAATAAAAAAACAATAAGATTTTCTGGCATTCATCGACCTATTATAGAAAAATTATGATGCGGAACCGACCCTTATTCGTTGAAATGGATAAATAACCAGGTTAAGAAAATTCTCGAGAAAATCGGACATTCCTGTGAAGAACCAATAAAAATTGAAGAAAAGAATGTAATTGATTGCGACTGTGATTTACCGTTAATTGACATTAATTAAAATTTCGCCCACTAAACAAATTCGCGAAATTGAGACAAATGAATAGCATTGGGAAGTTAAAAAATTACGGATATGTGAGTAATGAAATGACAGAAAATATAACACTGATGTAGTTTTCCATAAAACACCAAAACACCATATACTGCACTCGACGCACATGTCGACAACCAAGTTGGCATCATCTAGAGATGATTAAAACTAACCTTATGCTAACAATATATCTTCTTTATACCTAAACTATTGTCATGGTCAGGTGAATCGTTATCCACTGACCAATAGAGCAAGATATTCATACTATTTTTAGACTTTGTGATTCCCAAGCTTTCAAATGCATTCTAGTATGCATGTCTATGCTGACTAGTATTTGTCAAATTCCTAATTAATCTTAAATTGCTAATATTTGGTTATGGTTGCCCTCAAACGCATGTTAGGCAACACTAGACTTACTGTTCTACCATATTCTAAATAGGCCATATGCTCTTTAAATCTAGTTAAAATTGATCTTCTAGCTTGTCCAACATACCTTTGATTACAGTCCCTAGCTGTAAGGACCGAAGATTCTCGACTTTTCGTTTGTTTTAATTTTGTCTTTTGGATCGCCTAAAAGTTGTTGTAGTGTATTTCCGATGAATGAACCACTATCATACCTATATCTTCAAAAATCTTACCAATACTACGGGTGAATCGAGGATAGAATGGAATCGATACTAATTTCGGATTTTCTCTATTATCTTGAAAGGGCGAGGAATTTCGAAGTGTCTTTAAATTTTCGTTTCCTAATAATTATTGAATTAATGGAGATTGTTTAGGCTATGTTTCGCCAAGGCAGTAGGATTATTTTTTTCTTTAAGGGGTTATGTATATTCTTTGGATCATTTTATGTTCGTATACTTATGTTTTTAGATACCTACCAGTTTGACCTATTTATACTAGTATTATACCTAGTATAATTGTCGCAAGGAATTTTGTAAATAACATCAGATTCTAGATCATTTGGTGTTTTGGCCTTGATTAACTGTTTGTTTATGTTTTCACTTTTTAATGATACATGTGTGAAGTCATTATTGAAGGTTTTTTAATTCTGAAGATACAAAGATTAAGACAAACAAAGAATAAAAAAAACTGTTACTAAATGAGTTGATAAAAAAAGAACAATAATAGTGTTAACAACGGATCAGACATTGAAAATCTCAACACAGATCATTTTAATGTAATTAATAAAATAATAAATTAAAGAATATATTTTTTCCTACAACAGGTTTTTTTATTGTTTCGGTGTTTTTTTGCTACAATGACAAGAACAAATTTATTGTTGTCTGAATTGTAAGACGAATAAGACAAAGAATAGTTAATTCTGTGGACAGATAATTATATTTTGTGGCTGTGGATTTTTCCAACCATTGTTTTATACCTAATGATATTTCAAACTGTTAATTATATAACACGGACAACATACTTGAAATGTAAGTACCATATACCTCTTGTAATTGTTTCTTTTAATTTACTCATGTATACTGAGTCTATCACTTTTGTGTGTGTTTTTTTTTGTGTTTTATACATACATTTTTATGTTTTTTTTTAAATAATTTAAAAAAGAAATTCTAATTTTATGAACCTTCAAATTCTTTTAAATATCAACAATTAGTTATCTTATAGTAGTGTTTATTAAAAAATGGTTAATTTACATTTTTTTTGTTATCTTTGTATACATAGTCCCGAGGATGATTTAATTAAAATCGAAACGTCGAGTATATAAAAATTGGTTTGTCTATAAAACTTGGCCTATCCCCATTAAACGTAAACATCTTACAAATCTGTATCGAATTGGTGAAAACTTTTTTCTTTCGGTTGCCCGACGCTGGACAGTCTTCCCGTGGATTCTGAACCTCACGGGCAGAGCGCCAGCAAATTACCTACAGCCACTCCCCATATTACTCAGGGCTAGTGGCTGTAGATCACAGAATCATATGACCTAAGCAGACGAAAAGAACTCAGAATGACTGCCATACACATTTGGTCTGCCAGCAACTCAGCTGATTTTTAGCGGGCCGGTATAGTCTTCAATTCCGAGAGCAGCGTAGGATTTATCTCTCCGAATACACCGACTATCAGGACGACCATTTTGACTGAGTAGCCTGAATATAGCACTTGGAGCTCGTACCGGAGATCGCGATGGTTAAACCTTTTTTCCTCCTCCTTCAAAGTGATATTTTTCTCAGCAGGTGCCGAAAACTCGATAACATACATCACCTTGAGTTGATGGTCGAGGAGCACTATGTCAGATTTATTGGCTTAGATTAGCCTGACCATCCTGAATCAGTAGTTCCAGTAAATCCGGCATTTCTAGTTCTCGACAACGGATTCAATATCTTCAGCACTGATGCCTGGTCTACCTCGAATGAGTGCCTTAGATGCTAATATAGCACTCGTAATGCCGTGTTATGTCGGTGGGTGTAGGCTGAAATCGCGTATATGGGGCATGCAGGAAATATATGCATGAGCGATTCCGACATCTTAGACCTGCAGTTAATATCATGAACTTCTACACGCCACACGCGACTACTCTAGACCAAGGTGTTGATAACACCATCCTGGCAGGTCATTGTGAATCCCGGTCTCTGACTTAAACCCAGCTGACCTTAAAAAGGTGAATGTCAGTTTGGACGATAAACCAAGTGTTTCTATGTATTTAGAGAAGACACCATGCTGGGGTTTATCGACGTGCGGTCGAAACAGTTTTTCCTGTTCAGCAGCTCTGATTCGGGCTTTCAGACGCTTGGGCTGAAGCTCAGTGACTGACTCTACATCAGTACCTCACTGGTCTCCTCGCCTGATGTCAAATGTGAGATCGAGTTCATCTACGGCTCTTCTTGTTGCCTTGAATAATCCTGCTCCCACTCCTATAGTTTCGTGATGTTTTATAAACCGTAAGAGAAGATCCGTGCTCCTGAGGATGTTACATGCCATACTCAGTACTACTCTGCCATGCGCACACTCCAGACTCAAGAGCCCTCGGCCACCCCGTTGATGTGGGAGATACACATGAGGAACGGACGACCTAAGATGAACACTTCTGTGAATATTTATCATCTTGCGGGTATCTCTGTCTAATTGGCGCAGTTCATATACCGCCCACTTCACTACTTCGAAGGAGTAGAGCAGAATAGGAACGGCAAGCATGTTAGTAGCAGACACCTTGTTCTTCCCCGAAATTTCCGAGGACCAATTCATTAGGAGTCGATGTCTGTACTTGCCGTGGAGAGAATCCTTTATTTGTGTTACATCCGGGATGAGCCATTGTTGCACACTCAGATATGTGCAGGTCTCTTTGACATCCAGATGTCTTAGGATGTGTCCATTTACGAGCTGCACATCTTCACAGAATTCCCTGCATCATGTGTGTATTCCTAGACCACCCTAGCAGCGTTTTGTAGTTCGCGTTCTCCGGAGGCATAAAGTTTAAGGTCATCCATATAAAATAGATGGGTGATCTGCTCTGCCGTGACTCGTTGTGCACCTGATGTTATGGTAAAGTGAGTCTTTCAGAGTGGCAGCAACTGTTTTATGCATCTCACTAGTGGTGCTGGTACCGCAAGACATTCGAGCAAGTGTAACAGTAGCTCGTGAGATGTTTTAACAAATGCCTTGCAGTAGTCAATCCAGGCCCTCAACAGATTCCGCTTGTCATGCCTTTCTTAGTACCATAGTGTTCATGTATCTGCTGGAAGACCGGATCAATGGACCTCGGTGTCCTAGCATACAAGATACAAGTAATTATCTTGTAGCAGGATTTGAGGCAAGTGATCGGCCTCTAATTCTTCGGGTCGGAATGAGCCCCCTATTTGAGAATAAGCACGTTACGTCCCTCGACCAAGCAGTCCGGAATCTGCTGCTCTTAGTTCAACTATGTGTTGAAAACTCGCGCCAGACGGCGGTGAGTGGAAGGAAATTTCTTCCACTACCAGTTGCAAATGTCATCTGGGCCTAGGGCAGCGAAATTCTTGGTGCCAACAAGTGCCTGTTAGACTTCCTTCGTACTGGTTATCGGGCATACTTCTTCTGACTCTTGAAGATGTCTGTGGTACAGAACCTTGAAGTGTGCAATTGCAGGAGTGTCGCTATTGAATGGACGTGTCGTTTCGTAAATTCCCTTGCAGAAGTTTTCGACATCGTCTAATCGTCCATATAAAATCGATGGATGACCTTATGCGTCCGGACGCCGGGTGGTCCACATTGATATCCGCGGGTTTGGCGGAGCCCAACAGACAACGGCAGCAGTGAGATGCAGAAGAGGAGAGGACTCGGAGAGTTACCCTGGAAAATTTCTCTCCTAAATGCCACCTGCAATAACTCATGTGATGTTGTATCATATGCCTTGCGGCAATCAATCCAGGCCATCTATAGATTCCGCTTGTATTACACAGAATCCTGTGTAATACAGCGGTCTATCAGCACGCTGTTCTTGCAATCTGCCGTACCTTTATTGGCACCACGCTGTTCGTGCATCTACTGGAAGACCGGTCAAGACCTCAGTTCCCTAGCATACAAGATAGGTGTAAATATCTTGTAGCAGGAGTTGAGGCAAGTGATCGGCCTATAATTCTTCCGGTCAGAAAGATTCCTCTTTTTGGGGATAAGCACAGTACGCCCCTCGACGAACCAGTCCGGAATCTGCTACCCCTCGTTCAACCATGAGTTGAAAACTCCAGCCGGACGGCGGTGAGTGGAAGGAAATTTCTTCCACCTCCGGTTGTTAATGCCGTCTGGGCCTGGGGCAGCGAAGTTCTTGGTACCAACAAGTGCTTGCTGGACTTCCTCCGTACTGATTGCCTGGTACACTTCTTCTGACTCTTTAAGATGTCTGTGGCACAGAGCCTCAAAGTGTGCAATTGCTGGAGTGTCGCTATTGAATGGACGCGTCGTTTCGTAGATTCCTTTCCAGAAGATTTTGACATCTTCTACAGTTGGCGGATTATCGACAACACGCTGTGGCTCTTGAAAGGGGCGGAAAGGGTTCGTGCGAAACAGATTTTCTTGCTCCGTACTGCTCACTAGCTTCTTCAACGTTTTCTTTATAGCCATGTGCGCTCGAATCTTGTCTAGACAGAGCTGCTTGATGGTAAGTATCACTGTCAGATTTAGAGTATGGTGTTGAAGTCTTAATCTGGCTGCTATGCGCCGGATTTTGGGAGTAAAAACTCTACCGCTTGTCGTGTATTCCACCATATTCTGGATCCGAGAAGCGTGTTTTCTGGCCGACTGTATTTTTCCCTTTGATTTTGACACAGAATTGACAACACCACTGCCATATCATACATAAACAGAACAGTGAAAATTAACACAATAAATATGGAAATGGTGTAAAATGAAAAATGTATGAATTTTTGCCTTCTACATTGAATTTAAAGATAATGTTGACGCTGATAGAAAGTCACTAAAATTGAAACCGAATACTCCCTAAATGAATAGCGTTTAAAGAAATAAAAATGCACTTTGGCCAACTAGATATCGATTTGTTCCCCTCACACTTAACCATCAAATGTACACACTTTGTTTCTTGGAAAAGAGACCCATAATCAACAATTGTTGATGCATTTATTTTGGACTGGTCTAATATGTAATTTTAAGCATTTTCCCCTTTCCATTGATTGCTAAAGTTTTAATTACAATCATAATTGATAATGGTAAAGGTATAATTAATAGTAGTTCCAATTTGGAAGATGCACCCACGTTTTCCGATTTTCAAAAAACTACTCATATTTCCCTTGTTAATTTTTAAACCTAAAGATCTCTTACTATATCCTTTCAATTGCAGCCACCCATTATGGAGATTCCTTACTCTAATGGCGGGAATTGTATCATGCAAGCCTACCTGATACCGGGTTTATCAAAAAGTAGTGCAGAGGTTATGATTTCCTCATTATCCAACAATACATTAAAACAATATATACCTACCGAAAATGGTGTCATAAAGAAAGTAACTAATATTTTTAATCCTTCAATAAAAAATACAATAAAATGTCTGAACGTATAATTCAAAATAGGCTCTAATTACTCTACCCTAAACATATATAGATCCCCCATGAGTCTAACTTCTAATAATAAAGATGGGAATAATCATATTAACCTTTACTTAAAAGGTGTATTTAAATTAAGACCAGTGTGTCTCAACTCGATAACATGGGATCCAGGTCCGATTCTAGAATTTTTAGCAACCTTGTACCCTTTACAGTTGGTTTTTGTTAGAAATACTCACAATAAAATTAGCCGCATCACTCGTTTCCTCTATAGCTCACCGTTTACAAACTTTATCGAAAATAAAAATCAACAATATTCATAACTTACAGGACCAACTTGAAATATTCATAACAAAAATTATAAAGACTTCAGCCCAAACAGAATACAACCGAAGTTGACAATACCATTTTTTAAGGATAAGCCTACTTTATGTGTAGACGTTCTTTTTATTACATATAAAAAGCATCATATAGCCTCAGTACAATCTATATCTCGATGGATTAAAGCAGCTTATATATAAACAAATTCAAGGCTTATAGCACACGCCATGCCTCGATATCCACTGCATATAAAGTTGGTCTAAATATAAACATAATTAAACACACAACAGGTTGGACACCAAACTCATTAACTTTTTTCAAGTTTTACAATAAACCATTGGATACCACTGACGTAGTTTTCCACGTAACAACAAAACACTATATACTGCACTCGACGCGCGTTTCGCCAACCAAGTTGGCATCATCTGGAGATGATTAAAACTGTTTCAGAGTTAGCAAGATCAGTTACTGTAAAAAAAGTAAAGTATCTCATGGGTTTTACAATGTTTTACAATAATTGTAACATTTATATTTTAATTTTATGATTTTATATTCTTATGTTTTTTTTATGTACATACTTAATATGTACTCACATTATATCATAGTCTACTATTCGTGTTAATTATTAAAAAATAAAATATAACAATATTGCTCTTAATATTTTTAGCTTTAAAAACGAATTGCACAATAGTTGGCAGATAGCAATTTTATTTTTAACAACTACGTTAACTCGTTTGACAGGGTATGAAGTATAATTTCAGATTAAATGACTTACCTGTAAGGAAGTTCAATCGTAATTATACGAATATTCCGTCAGCCTAGATAAAACCACTCCTAAAATCCCAACACTTCTTGCTCTCTGCACAGGACTCAATGCAGAATGAAGCGTCAGGATCGTGTGAGGCGAAACGAGAAGAGAAGTCACACAAACGTTCTTTAAAATTAGTGCTATCTTGTAGTTTATGCAAAACTACAATATGTTATCTGGGCTGACGGAGTATTCGTGTAATTGCGATTGAACTTCCTTACAGGTAAGTCGTTTAATCTCAAATTATGGATATATAATTATCACAATTGTGTAGGATCGCACCACCGAGTAGCATAGTTCTTTTATTTATCATTCGTCACTGTGTCTATTAACCATCACTCTCTTGTATTATGTAAGGTTTTATAGGAGTAATATGATACAATTTATACACAGTTGTGGTTAGACATTTGCATGGTCCACACGTCTACTAGTTGTGTTGAAAAATCCCTTGTTATTTATTATATAGTGTTAGTGTAGCTATGTTAGCTAAATTAGTATTAAAGTTAAAGTGCTGTATTTGATTTGAAGTGGGTTAAGAGAGTTTGTCAAGTCGATCTTTGGTTTCAAATCAGACGTGGCAGTCATTTTATTTACCTGGTTTGCCGGCACATGTATGTATTCCATTTGACATGGTTTGCCGGCCTTGTTTATATTTAATTTGACCTGGTTTGTCGGCACAAGTAAATATTTAAGTAGCCTGGTTTCCCGGCACTTGTTTATGTTAAATTTTGCCTGGTTTGTCGGCACATGTATGTATTTAAATGCCCTAGATTGCTGGCACTTGTTTATGTTTATTTTTTTTCCTGGTTTGTCGGCATATGTAAGTATTTAAGTGGTCTGGTTTGCCGGCACTTGCTTATGCTTATGTTTAATTTTGCCTGGTTTGACGGTATATGTCAGTATTTTGGCCTGATTTGCTGGTACTTGTTTATGTGTACTATTGTGTACCAACACTTCTTCATATTTAAATTGGCCTAGTTTGGCCGGTACTAGTTTGTATTTAATTCTGCATGGTTTGCCGGTTATTGGTTCTATGTCATTTTACTGTCGTAACTTGATGAAATCCCCATTGTCTATTGAACTAATGCTCAATGTAATAATTTGAAATGTCATTGTTGAGAATAAATTATATCAATCGTGATTAAGTGTTGCTATATAAAAGAAAAAAATTTAACTTTACAGTACCTGTAATATCTATCAATATCTGCAACCAGTATCGAGGGAGAAAGGTGCGGGTAACCGATACATTACCTATATAAAATTATATGTACTAGGCATTTATTCCCCCATGAAAGAGTGCGTTTCTGTTATTTTCGTGGTGCTGCTTGGTTTGGTTCTCACATAAAACGCTCTTAACAATGGCGCACTCACTGTCGTTTGTGCATAAATTACAAAAAAATGATTGAAAACTACGATGACTACAACAAATGGTTCACATATTCTGCGTAATCCATGTAATCGACCATACGCATTTTATATACACCGTGATTGTGAAGGTCATTTAAATTCGGCTATCCATCGACAAAATAATGAAGGAGTTACAAAAGAGGAATTTTTTTTATAATTTGTGTATCATGTTCTATGCATGTAGACTGTTTTGCTGAGTTTAAAGATTTCTTTGCAAAATGCATACCAGGTTTTCCATACCTAGTAGCCATACATTGCGTAAAACATATCTACCAAGTGTATACAAATGTTTTGGGAAATATTATAAAGGAGGCAAGAAATAAATTTTTGTGGGGAACAGTGGAAGAAACAACTGCCTTTCGGTATAATAAAGTTATTAATGTTATGCTAAGAATTTGATTGTTTAGAAGGCTTTGTCGTTATCAGACAGCAAAAGTCGGGCTATAAATAATAAACTAAAAACTGTTTTATACATGAACCTGGGATACAAAACAATGTGCACAATTCGTGAAAATTATCTGCGCGGTTTGTTAGTGCCTATCCATGTGAACTATTCATAATTTGCACCATTAACTTCGGTACATGTGAAATGTTCATTTTCCTTGTACAAACATATGTACAGAACAAATCGCTCAAATTTAACAGCCATGAATGCAGAACAAATATACTAATATTACTAATATACTAGTATTAGATAACAACTATGTGACCATGTATGCTAATGCGATAACAGACTTCATCTGAATAATACATTGGATCAAGCGGTATGCTGCCGCTGTTGAGAACGAGAAATGCCGGATTTACTGGAACAACTCGTTCCCGACAGTCAGGCTAATCCAAGCCAACAAGCCTGACGTAGTCCTCCTCGACCATCAACTCAAGGTGATGTATGTCATCGAGCTCTCGGCAACTGCGGAGAAAAACATCACCTTGAAGGAGGAGAAACGAATCAAATACCGCGATCTCCGGTACGAGCTCCAAGTGTTGCTGCTTAGGGCACACGATTCTGGAATCTACAATCACTAACTCTACGGGATGTGGGGAGTGGCTGTGGTTATTGTGCTGGCGCGACTTCTGTGAGGCGTCGGAGGCCACCCACGGGAGGACTGACAAGCGTCGGGAAATCGAAAAAAAATAAAATAACAATAATAATAATACTTATTAATCTGGTTATATATTGTGGATAAGACAAGTCATAAAATATATAAATAATGTAACACAAATATACAAAAAGTTTGTTAAATAAGATTTACAATAAATAGATAAAACTTTACGACAAATTGTTAATTTGTAATAGGTATGATAATATTAATATGTTAATTTGTATTTTGCAAAACAGAAATAAATGCACATATTATGTAACAAGCTAGATTACCTAGAAATTGCTTAAGAGGGCTAATCGAACCAGTGTTTGTAAAGTAATTTTTCAAAATTTATTTCTTCCATACGGTTTGGTCAAGTTACACCAAATTTGGAGGATCAGTAGTTGAAAGTGTACTAGAGGGTACATGTATATCTATTTTAATTGATTTTAACTTTATGTAGGGAAAATTTATACTGTAAATATAAGTGAAATTTGAATGTGATTAGCTCCTGAATTATGATATCAATCGGTATAATTCGAGGTAAATTCATACATGTCTTCTAGAATGAATCTTCATAATTACGTTCAGCAAGTTTCAAACTTTTATTCCGTACTATTTGGTTAAAATGAATTTTCTAATTAGGTATCTTTGTCACTACAAATGGAGCAAGGAAGTGTTACCTCTATCGGGAATCGCACCTCAATGAAGTCGGTGAATAAAACATCCAGTGAAGGTATAGTCAAGAGCAAAATTATTCAGCGGCCCATGTATAAAAACTTTCTAGAGAGTGACACAGCTATCCGAAGCTTTTTCCTGACTAGGCCCCTTAAGTTTTTGTTTAAATTGTGCACTGTTCTTTTGGTGTTTAATTTCGTTAGATAATCTGTTAAACCTTTTCTGACTAATATACAAGGGTAATTTTTCATAAAATGCATGATAATGCTTCGGCAGATACATATCACTTTTTTCTCTTGTGTTATAATTGTTAATATGTTTGGTAAACTTATCTTTATTTATGAATATATAAGTGAGTGTTTTTAAAATAAAAATACTTATATAATTAAGAATTTTTCTTCCTTTGAATACATCACAACATTGTGCGGTAACTTAAAAATTGTTCTTATAACTCGTTTTTGAATTAGAAACAGTCTATTATTTATCATATTTACCATTCAGATGCCATAACAAAAGTAACAAATTATCTTTATTATTATAGATAACGGAAAAAAATCTAATAGGTATCGAAAGGAGTATAAATATATTTAAGTAGTGTACAGTGTGTTTGGAATTTCCCTGATAAAATAAATTTGTATTTTTTATAGAACACACCATACAGATTTAAGTGTATTTTTTGAGATACACTCCAACATGTTTATATTTTTGAAACGCACTTTTCTCAAGAATTCCAAAAGTATAATATAAAGTATCCTTTTTTAAAAAACAAAACTTTATTTGACCAGGGAAAATTTGAACAACCTGCATAAGTTTTGAATACATTAATCTGTAGTCCGATTGATATACAACAACTTTCGTATTAGACTTTTTTCTATATCTAAGATAATAATGATTTTATTTAAACTTATATCTTCACTGGTAACTAATCCACATCTGCAGTCTTATACTAAAAACGTGCAACTGCGTGGTAGGTTCTCAAATAGTCAGTCTAGTGGGTGTAATATAGGTAGGTTCCTTCGGACAATCATGTTAAAAGTTTTTGGCATTCCTATAATTTTGCGGTATTCGCATTGTACTGTATTTCTGATTACCGTCCAGGCCATTGTATATTAAGCCAGGCACTAGCTTTCTAGTGGTAAAATCATTCGTTTTAAGAATGGTGTAAGAACATTGGTTTACAAGACGTTATTGCTACTCATATTTTAGTGGTGTTCAAACTTATTTCTCGTTAGTTTTGGTTACATAGTTGACAATTTTAACGTGTGAAAATTAGATCAGACTGTACATTCTATAATAATTTTAAATATTTTTGGGAACATATACTTTATTTTAAAAATAAATTACGTAAGCATCATTAAAATAAATACTATAATATATATCCAACTGGTTAAAATATTCCTTTTACTCTATATGATAAAATTGTGTTCGCTATCTTTTACTGTTGTCAACTGAATGTTCGACGATGCTCTTAAATCATTCTATCATTTGAAAAATGACGTCATGCCTCATCGCGGATTAACCATAAGAACAGCTTTGAGGGCGCTTTGAATCGAGCGCTGTAAAATAATTGTAAGATTGTGTGCGCAGAAGAATAAATTTTGCATTTTTAGTACTTTTTCTGTTCAAATTACTGCTTCTAAATCTTAATTTTTCGATGAGTATAATAAAGCAAGTACCATATTAAGTTTGTGTTTGCTTTGCTTAAAGCCAAAGACGCCAAATAATTGCTCTCAGACAAATTGCTCAGAACTGTACAAGTCTTTTAACAATAAGTTAATTTACAAATAGTAATAAATACTAAAAAATAATACCTAAAATGTACAGTCGCAATCCACACACTTCTTGGTGATTTATAAATTATTTCACACAAAGAGAAGTGAATAGGCTTTAATTGCGATTCTCCACAATTAAAAGATTTTTACTAAATAAATGGAAATCCATATTGAGGCCTCAGCGTATGCCATCTGCAGACCGACTTCAGATTTTTGCCTTCTTCAGTGCGAAGTAGCCACATCACGACAACAAAGGGGATTTCAGAATCATAAGTCTCTACGTGAAAGTAGAGTATTACACAAAAAGAAGTGATTAGGCTTTAATTGCGATTGCCCACTAGTAAAAGATTTTTACCAAATAAATGGAAATCCTTCTTGTGGCAGTAGCATATGCCATTCGCAGACCAGTTTCTGATTCTAAAATCCCTCTTGTTGTCTTGGCATATACCTACTTTGCACTGAATGAAGCAAAAACCAGAAATTTAAAAATCATCAAGAAGTCTGTTTGGCAACTTCCTTTAATATTCAATTAATGGTATTAGATTAAATAAAGTGAGAGGATTACGACTTTATAACTTTTAGGTATTATTTTTTAGTATTTATTACTATTTGTAAATCAATTTTACCACCTCTGTTGGAATAATTTGGGATTAATTTTTATTATACCTTAATTAGTAACAATAAATTGACTGATATTAAAATTTTTTCAAATCTGAAATAAAGAAGAGTTTATTACATTTTTATGGTTCATTTGACAATCAGAATCAGCATTTCACATAAATACTAACTAATGTATGTACATTACTAGGTATTATATGCTGAAGAAGGAGCCCATCAAAATTATTTGCTGAGCCATTACTGAGCCATCAAAAATAGGTATTTCCGGTATCTACAGGCCATAAGTGTGTTGGCTGATACGTAATGATAGTAACCATTGATTTGCTATTACGACCAACATCGTTTGCCGGGATGAATCAAAATAAACAAAGTATGGCTTTTTCGGTATTTTTAAACAAGAAATTGTAAACAGAGTGTTCACATGTTTTTCAAAAACAGTTTTTTTTTCTAATTTTCACAAGGAAGTTTAATCGAATTCTATTTAAAAAATTCAATAAAATATTGCATGGTGCATTATCTTTATTACCTATTTTGTTGAACTAATATATTGCTCCTCAAGTATATATAAGAGGATATAACATATTCTTTCGCTTTTCAAATACATGAGGGTGAAACAAGTATAAGAATTTCCAATAAAGCTCTTATACGAAATGAAAATGTTCAACTTATAGGAGCATTAAATCAATATTCTTCCAACTTTTGAAATCACATTGAGAACTTTTTCATTTGCAAAAATACAAAATACCTATTTAGAACACAATAGAGGAAAGTTTAATTACTCTCTTTAAATTAAAAACACAAAGGGACAAAAGCAGCGTACGCGGATTTGTGTGAGTCTTCCGGCAGGGGATCGGCTGGCGCTTCGCATCTTTCGTCCTAGAAGAATTCCCTGCCAGGGTGGGTGTCCTGGCAATCAGAGCAATGGAAGTATAAGTCTCCGCCCACAATTAGAGGCACGCCCAAATGGGGGTCTGGGCCCCATTGGCTTAACTCCCACTAGTGACTCTTCTCGGCATCAACAACATATTCACAATTCAGTATCAAATCAGTACTCATTAAATAAACAGTGCAGTGCGTCAGATTTGGAGAACACCGTCTGTTGCTGAAACATGTTGAACAATCTGGGCCCTGTCGGTAAGTTAGTGGGGGCACTAATTGACGTTAAAGTCTTTAGTGATTCAGCGTACTAACGATAGGCTAGTTAAATGGGCTAAATTGAAGCTGCCTCGCCCTCATTAGGCCAATATCGTTGGCCCGCTCCGGTAGGCCATGTAATTAGGATCACACAGACAACGTTCCATACACTACTCTTTCACACTTTTAGTCAACACTCGCGACTCTCTCTGGTACTACTTACAATCGAGAACCACCATTGAGACATCGCGACTAAAATCAGCTGACCAGCCAGGATTTTTTTCTGTAGAGGGAATTAGAATCTTTTTTTGCTTCTATCCCAGCTGTGGCGATAGTTATAAAAATAGTTTTCATAACTCAATAAGTACAACAGCATATAAATGATTAATTTTATTGCGCGGCTGTATAAATTGTGTTTGTTAACCATTCCAATTATTGTGCTCGTGAAATGTTATTTCTACTAATGATTTATTAGTAAAGCAATTAGATTTCAAATTATTTGTATTTAGAAATACCTAGTTTTGGTAGTGATTTCAAGGAATAGACAAAATGGAATAAAGTGATATTTGAAACAAAGTGATGAGGAAAACTTTTTTAAATGTGGTGTGCTTCAATAATAGATAGTTATGATGGTTGGTAGGTAATAACGGAAAACAGGTTCAGCTTATTGTTGGGTCTATTTTCAGTTATAATAGACATAGAAACAATTTTAATTTTAATATTTACCGGCGCTTGCAAAATTTTTTTGACATTTATGCACATGTATAATTAATGTAATTTCACTATTCATCTTTTATTATATTCAAATAGTCAAAGTATTTTGAGTGTTATCATTTTTTGTCATTAGTAAGTAATTAATATAAAATTAAATTGAAAATATAATGAATAAACTATACTCTCCAATATTTGCTTCAACGGCTGATTTGCATACAATATTTTGTAGTTATAATTTATTTCAAACGTGTTTGCAACATAAAAAAATATCGTCTTCTTTGACGGCGGTAAAAGTATCGAAGAAGCCAACGTTTTTTACGTTGCAAATAAGTTTGAAATAAGCTATAGCATTTTTGCATTCTTGGTCAAAAAAATTGATATTAATATGATTGTTAGCCTAAGCTAAGATGGATGAAGAATTAATTCTCATATACGTCAATTGCTAAAAATAATAACTAAATAATATAAACTTTTCCTAAAACACTAAGAAATATTTTAATAATCCTAATAATTAATCAGAATATGCTAAATATTGTCTTCTACGATTAAAGCGAAAACAATATTTGGATGTGTTACAATCTTGGAAAATATTGATTAGGTACTTTTAATTTTAATGTTTCTCTAAATTTCAAGAGTCATTACCTAATAGAGCCTTCAAAACTGTGGCGTTTTAAAAAATTGTATAATGTTAGATGCATTATAGCTTTCAAATTTAAACAAGTATTATAAAATTAGAGACGTATTGTATTACACATTGTGTCCGTAAAATATGGAAACCTTAAACCAAAAATATTTAGAAAAAAATCCTCGAACACGTCGATTTTTAATTTCGATTGCGCACCTTATTCTTTACTTTTTTTATGATGTAATCACTGTTTCCGTTATGACATCATCGAGATTGATAAGTTAGAAGATACGGCCATTAAAAAAAACAAAACAAGTGAAATACACAGGTTTTTTATTAATTTTTGAAGTAGGCTAGTTTTCGTTTGATTTTTGTTTAATGGTTATCGTCTTTAACAGTGAATCACTTAATAATACTTTACCCCAGTAGTGGTTTCTCAATAATTGTTGCCTATTTATTTTAATTTATAACATGAGTGTATCTGTAAAGCAGAGAATTGAAATCTTACGATGATTGGTTATGGTGATACGATGCGAACTCAACAAGAAGTATGTAATTTATTTAATACTAAATATCCATAACTCCAATGACAGTGAGTAAAATTGAAAAAAAAATTAGAGAGACTGGTACGGTGGAAGATTTACCTAAAACAGGTCGCCCAAGTGTCGACGTGGATACAAAATTAAATATTTTACTGGCTGTTGAAGAAAATCCACATACCAGCGTTCGTTAGGTTAGTCTCGATTATGATGTTACTAAAACGTCAGTACATACAGTATGAAAATTAGAAAAATGGCATCCCTTTAAGATTCAGCTTGTGCAAGAACTAAGTGATGATGATCCAGATCGAAGTATACAATTTTGTGAAACAATGATGAATATGTGTAAGGGTGATAGAAAATATTATTTTCTCCGATGAATGCATTTTCAGATTAAATAGTGAAGTGAATCATCAGAACTGTAGATACTGGGCAATGGAAAACCCTCGATGGATACGGGTGCAGTACACACAGTATCCACAAAAGGTGAACATGTGGGCGGGAATTGTAAGAAATAGAATCATTGGACCCTATTTTTTCGATGGAACTGTAAATGGACCGGCATATCTCCAATTTTTAATGGGCTATCTCATCCCAACGTTATTAAATTTATTCCCCAGTAGAATTAATCCTGGAAATGTTCACAAAAGCCTGTTTTTTCAACAGGATGGTGCGCCTTCCCATTATGTAGTAGACGGTCGAAGGTATCTGAACAGGTGGATTGGTAGACGTGGACCCATCGAATGGCCATCAAGGTCACCGGTACTCAATCCATTAGATTATTTTCTGTGAGGCCATCTAAAAAACTTGGTTCATAAAATCAAACCGGAAAACACTGTTGAATTAAAAGAGAGAATTACAACAAAAATAAACAACATTTCTCAGGAAACTATAAACAAGGTTCAGCAACACTTTATTTATCGTTTAGGGTACCGTCAGGTACAACAAAGTGTACAGTTCGAATATTTACTATAAATTGTTTTTATTATTAACTAACCGTTAGTTCTAGTAACTATTATTTGTTCAATCAAAACATGAAAAATTAGTAAATTCTTATAATCTAAATGGCCATATCTTTCAACTTATCAATTTTATACCCTAAGTGCGATAAATTCTTGGAATTAGCTGTTATTTCAGTATCCAAAAATGAGAAGAATAAAGGGTAAGGTGCGCAATGAAAATCGACGTGATCCAGGATTCTTTCTAAATATTTTTGGTTTAAGAAATAATGAATTTATTCTGTACTTTACGGACACACTGTATTATGTATGTGTTTGATAAAATGTTACTTTAGGGCATTAACATACAAAATTTAAATTAGATGTAAATAGATGTTAACTTGAATAATAAAAAAAATTGGAAAAATTCTTCAATTTTAATGTTTAATATTGTATATATTAAAGATATATTTGTCATAAACGTGTACTCACACCATAAAATAATTGTTTAGATATAAACTGTAAAAACTGTACGAAGAAATTTTAACTTTTAGCTTTCCTGTGAAAAGTTTCTAAAAAAACTGCTGGCTTTAGGTTTATTCCGCACACTGATTCAGTTTGTAGCTACCGTGCTGAGAGTTCGAATCCCGCCACCAACACTGACAATATCGGTGTGAATAGTTGTGTGTCCACTTTTCTTCATAAGTGTAACCCCCGCCCGTGCAGCTTCGGTATTGGACTAGGGAGTTTTCCAATTTCTGTGGTGTTATTATTATTATAGTAAATATTTAATTTGAGCTGGGAAGTATTGCATTTTTGTGGAAAACTTCTATTGTAAAACCAGTACCAAGAAAACCGTAGTCCGGAAAACTTTAATGCTCTAAGGTCAATAAGCGTTATCTCAGTACCACTAAAAATCGCTGAAACTGCATTATATGAACAATTATCCTTCTATGCAACCGAAAATAATATGTTGCCATATAATCATTCAGGGGTGTTGAAAAAAGCACAGTAACAACTAATGCATTGACAACCGTAATAGAAGATATTCTTGTTGGCATAGATCAATAAAAAAGTGCATCCCTCATACTTCTAGATATGTCGAAAGCATTTGATTATATGAATGTTAATATCCTGATTGTTAAATTTAAATTTGCTGGACTTTCTAATAGTCCCCTTGCTTGGATAGAATCTTACTTGCAGTACCGTCGACAAATTGTATGATTAAACAGTCCAAATGGCCAGATATACTCACAGCCTAAAGACATAATTTCAGAGGTACCACAAGGTTTGGCTTGAACCCCTCCTTTTTAGTATATCTACTTTTGATTTGTAAAAAATAACCATTTATTGTAGTATGCAAATTTATGTAGACGATGGTCAGATATACTACAATTTTTTAGCCAACAATGATATCAATGCACAAAATATAATAAATTTTGATTTATCCGAAATAAGTAACTGCTGTAAACTTAATTCACTAATATTAATTGCAAGTAAATGCAAACATATTCTTTTTTAATAAACACGACTTAGATTTAACAATATACGTTTGAATTGCTTAGATCTGGAAACTGTAAACTCTGTAAAAATCTTAATTTGATGATAATATATTACAGTTCGCTGAACAAGTGAAAAGTAATCTACGAAATGGTTACTATAGGTTAAAACATCTATTTCAATTTTAATCTGATTTAGACTCTAAAACAAAAAGTCACTGGTTCTATAAAATCTAAATTATCGTGATACAATAATAGCGCCATGCCTAATATAAACACCACAAAAATTAGACAACCCCCGAATCTAATACTCATGCTACAAGGCGAGTGTTACACTTATGAAAAAGACATCGTCACAAACCATTCCCACCGACATTGCCGGTACCGGTGGCGGGATTCGAACCCGCAGCCAACTGCTCCATCGAGCCGGCAGAAGAAAAAACTAAATTACAAAAATTGCAAAATTTATGTATGAAAGTTATAACAAATATTCCTTTGTTTGTTCATGTAACACCATATATTCATCAATTCCATGCCATACATACTGCTGGTATGTATATTAATTTAAAAAATAATTTTATTCTAATTAAATGATTGGGGTACATTATAACATGAATTCAATTTTTACATCTTGTCGATACAAAATAATAATTCTTGAAATAAAATATCTTATATATACTCACTATTTAAGCAAAACACCCACAGTAATACATACTGTGTGTGTACTTATGTATGTATACAATTCCAACGTTATCTCTGTAATATAAACAAAACTTTAAGAGCCAACACAACATGTTAAAATATTTTAGTTGCGCTCTAAAACAATCAAATAACGCCAAACATGTAATAAAATTTAAAACAAACACCTAATAATTAATAGTGAAAGTAAATAATGTAATATAAAATAACCACAACTGTATCTTTAAAATATTATACTAATTGTAGTTCTCTGATGATGGTGTAATAAACCGAAACGTTAGAAAAGAAATAAAATTAGTTATATCTGACCAAAATCCCGAAAAAACTATATCAGATATTATTTGATATTAACGGCCAAGAAAAGCAAAATATGTATGTTAAGTAATGTATAAGTTTTTAGGCATTCTTCATTAAATCTGAAAATGGAATACGCAAAGTAGATAATGAGATAAATAAAATGTTTTTATCGTATATGATCTCAAACAAAATAATCCTGAAGTCGGTTGGAACCTTGGATGTGAAGCTAACACTGACGTGGTTTTCCACAAATCATATTATATTATTTGGAGATGACTAGTTTTAATTATATCTAGATGATGCCAAATTGGTTGGCGAAAAACGCATCGAGTGCAGTATATGGTGTTTTGGTGTTTTGTGGAAAACCACGTTAGTGTCATACAAAATAAAGCACCACATATTTAGAAACTCTTTTATCTATTTCTAGGCATTAAAGAAATGTGTGGGGAAGATTTAAAAAGACACCAAAGCGATCTCAAAGTCTTGGAACAACCACGATTAAGTGCGTTGTGCGAAGGTGGGATTTCTGGTTTGGGTGGTTCTCTCAGCAGCAGTTCAAATGATGGAGACAAACCGTCCAAACAGAAAAGGCACAGAACAAGGTTTACACCTGCACAACTAAATGAACTTGAGAGATGCTTTTCCAAGACTCATTATCCAGATATCTTTATGAGAGAAGAAATTGCAATGAGAATTGGACTCACAGAATCCAGAGTACAGGTAAGTTCAATGTTTTTATTACCAATGTGTTCTTTGGTAATGTTAAAGTTTAAAGCAGAAGTAGCTTTAGCACTCAGATAATAAAATTCATTTTTATAAATTTATTTTATTTTTTAAATCTAGAGCACACCGTTAAAATATGTTTTATTGGAATTAGTCACTAGATATATTGTTCCGTTGTGAAATTTCTTATAATATGTTTTAACGGCAATTATGTTGGCTAAGTCTATGGTTTTGTTTTGAACCACAATAATTAAAATAATCAGCATTTAACCGGATATTGAATATATAAAATCATACATAATTACTACTCTAAAATAAAAAAGGCGAAGAGGAAATAAGTTCAATACTATCATTAGAAGTGAGAAGTTAATCTATGGCAATGTAGAATAAAAACTAGGTCGCATGTAACTTAATGCAAAGGAATCTGTTGAAAACATACCTACATAATCCAATATTAGTTTTAAATCTGGCGGATGACAAACACATATTTTATATCTATAAGTATATATTTTTCCTTTGAATCTTTGCAACAACCAAATTTTCTAATAATTTTCTGATAATAAAAGAATATGTTTGTCAAATCCAAATATCCCTAGAATATTATCTGTTGTACTATTATTTACTCGCGGTCCTTAACTACTATGTACATGTTAAATTTGAATCAAGCACCTGAAATTTGAAAGAGATTCTTCAGTACTATACTGTGTAATTGCGAAGGAAAAATATAGTTATGAACAAGAAACAAACCTCTTTTAAGATCTGAAATCAACAGTAAATAAAAAACTTGTATCAAGTTACCATATATTTATTGAAACAAGTAATAAGTTCCTTTTTCTTTATCTCCATGTTTTGATTTTAATGGTATTTAGGAATCTATAATTTTGAAGAAAAGACTTTTTTCAGCAATTAAATTTGTCGTTTTTAATCAGGTAATGAAACATTTATTAATTATTACTTCCCTAAATCAAAATAAGCGTTTTCTATGACTATTTTAGAATATAACCATTTTGATACAATTTTTAATTACGGAATAGTTACATTCTGGCACTTGTTATCGAATTAGTACTAGAAGAGACATCTATTGGCTGCTAAACAAAGTCTAATTAATAATAAATATTGCATTTCAATAATAAATACTTGTTGATATTCAATTTTATCCTAAAATAAGACATTTTTTATTATTATTTTTATTTAAATTAAACAATCTTTTTTAAAATAAACAGTGACGCAATTCGTTTTTGCGGCCAATTTGGGACGCTATTTACTTCTGGTTGTGTTTCGGAGTACAGTCTCGGGCACCAGTTCCTGGTTTAAAATGTATGGACACCACTTTATCAGCGGTATGATAGAGTGAGTATAGCTACAGTGAAGAAGCGGTTTGTCCATGGGTCTAGTTTTATGATTGTCGGTTTCGTAGAAGTAAATAAGTTACCATACGAAAATATTCTTTGGTTTACAACCAGATTTGTTACTTATATCTATACTTTAAATAAAATTTAGAATTTCAATTTTACTTTACTCTTTTTTAATTAAGACCTCTTTCACAGAAAAATAAAAATAAAAGAATATATTATTTGACAGTGTAAATATTAACATGTATTACATTAAAGCAACTAAGGAATAAGCAAAAGGTTATGATAATGCAAGCACGGTGATCAGGTATATCAAGTTACGAAAAGTATTCTGGATTTTTAGAACCAGGCAAAATTCAAACATTTATTACAAACATTTACAAAAGCAAGTGAATTGGTAATTTCAAGTAAAGCTAAGTTACTGAAACTATTACCACTGGTACCTACAGCAAGCGGTTAATAACACATTAGTGTGACTAGTTATTACAGCAGGTGGTCTGTGCAACAGCATCCAAGTGCAAGTGATTACGATGGTGTACAAATGTGACTACGGTGGGATATTAAATCAGGGACAGATTGTTAATGAGACTTTCTAATCGGGGGTGTACTATATCTTTAAATTGTCTCTAATTAGGGTTTACTGCATTCGTGTTTTGGTC
Source organism: Rhamnusium bicolor (assembly GCA_029963845.1). Classification (NCBI taxonomy): domain Eukaryota; kingdom Metazoa; phylum Arthropoda; class Insecta; order Coleoptera; family Cerambycidae; genus Rhamnusium; species Rhamnusium bicolor. Next base: position 204,461 of record JANEYF010002505.1, read on the forward strand.
AGACAGTACATAGATTCCCGGAGCATTTCATCAGATTTTATCTCAAAACTAGAATACTAAAATCTCACTTGCACCTCTTCACGTTTTTCCGGTAATGCATAGATGCATAATATATAAAAAATTAAATAATGACAACCGATTATTCCAGAGAAGTATAGAATAGATTATAATAGAATAAATTTTATTGATAGATTTTTTCTTACAGTTTTAGTTTTGTATTACATTATATAATTATTATAATTATTACATATTACAAAACTAAAACAGAATTGGCAGTCTTGATTACAAGAACTATTTACTAGTTTGTATATGGTCTTAATTTTAAATACTTAGTATCTAATAAAGAATTGGCCTTTTATAATATTTTAAACCTTCATCCATTGTATTTAATATTAGTAACAATGTTTGTTTTCTTAAGAAAACATTTTAAGAAAACAAACATTGTTACTAATATTAATATTTAAAGTGAATGTATTTTAGGTTTGTTTCAATATTAATTTTAATATAAAATATGTCTGAATTTTAAGTTTACATTTCAAATGTTATATTTTTTAATTATGCTTTCACTTTTTTTTTGTAAAGTAATGTTTTATATATATATATATATATATATATATATATATATATATATATATATATATATATATATATATATATATATATATATATATATATATATATATATATATATATATGTATATATATATTCATATATAAGTACCTACATTGTTTTAAGTTAGTTGGGATTAAATTGTATATGTTAAATACATGATGTGTCCTACGGTTTTATTCTTTTTTTGGTACTAAGGCTAGTAGATCATTTCTTGAAATTGTTCCAAAAAATTTGGGATGGTTTATTTTTATAATAAAATTTGTGATTTCTGTTATATATAATATTTGTACGTCAATACATTAAATTTTTAAAGATTAATTAGTATTAAAATGTTTCTTAAGGCATTAAAGCAATAGGTTAATAACTTTGCATCGATAGTCACGCCAAGATATTTAATATTACGGTTTTTTCAATTTTGATTTAATAGAATTTAATAATCTAGGGTCAAACCATTTTTTTAATTTCCTTTAACAATTTTCCGATTTTATTTTTACCTCGTCCCAGGTGCTTCCCTCGACATACATCACCGCATCATCAGCATATGTAATGACTGTTCCCTCAATTACCTGCAGAAATATACTATTGATATACAAGATGAAAAATAAAGGGCCCAACACTGTCCCGTGTAGAGTTCCTGTTTGAACAATTTGCGAACGGCTGAGCTCATCTCCCACCTGTATAATCTGTTTCCCGTTCTCTAGGTAACCTGCAATTAAATTTAGTGGATTTCTCCTAAATCTGTAATTTTGTAATGTTGATATTAACTATTTGTGATTTATAGTATCAAAAGCTTTTGCGATGTCAAAGAAAATATGTATTGAGGGGAGTGAGTTATCAATCTTATCATATATTCTGTTTGTTAATTTTGGTATCGCATCCTGCATTGACATATTATTGCGGGAACCATGCTGATTTTCAGATAAATATCCCATATTTATTTAAATATTGCTGTATTCTTGATTTAATCACTTTTTCAAAAATTTTATTTATATTTGGCCGAATAGAAAGTGGTCGATAGTTTTTACACTTAGTTTCAGATCTCGATTTGTATATAGATTTTATTATGGTTATTTTTAAAATGTGTGGAAATTATGCCTTGTTCTAAAGTGATGTTAATTAATTTTGTAAGTGGTTCTAAAATATATGGTTAATTTCATTTTAAGATTTTTGCAGTAATATTGTCAACGCCAGGCACTTTATCCTTTTTTAGAGATATTATATGAGTTGATATCTCTTATTTAGTTGCTGGATATAAAAAAATCTTTTTTACTTATACGATTTGATTCTACTATGTTAGATTTATCACTAGCAGAATAATTACTAAATATGTGACCTGTTATTTTACTCGTATAAACTGTCCTTTAAATTATCTAAACCAGAGATATTTATGAGTACCCGGATATGTACGAAGTTAACATTCGGTAACTAGTTATAGGTTAAAGTATAGGTTATAACGAATTCGAGTCTACTTTCTTTACAACTTATTTTTATTAAGGTCATGTGTCGGGCGGATCGGATAATACATTACATCTCGGGGCACTTCGTCAGATTCTATCTCAAACTGGAGTGTTAGAATCTTACTCGTGAATATTCGCGTTTTGCCGTTGATATCCGATATAAAAACTAAAATACTAGAGACCTTCACTGGGACTAATCTAGCTATGACACTAAGATCGGATTTTATCTCAAAAGTACAATTCCATCGGTGTATAATACATAAACATCGAATAATGACAACCAAGTATTCCCGATGCTCGTTTCCGAATGGAAAACCCGAGTTTACTTACTAAGTCGCGAAATTTGCCGAATATACCCTAGCCGTCGGATAAGCTAATATTCGTGTATAATCGACAATTCACGGAAAATAGTTCTTACCACTTATTTTCGGCGAAGCCATCTGGAGACCTAGAGCTGTTGTTTGTTGTTCTGTTGCTGGCGATTCGATGTACAGTCTGTTCTGGCCGACGCGTGCCGTTTTATTCACAAAATCGTTACGAATCAGTCACGTGGCTAGTGGGGTTTTAGCCGATGCGTATTTAAACATATTTTAAGCAAGGCTTGGCTACAGCCACAAGGTCGGCTGTGGCTTTGCGCCATGCTCTTAAACGAATTCCCTATGTTATTTAATATAAACATATCTTTATTAAATATTCTGAGGCTGCTTTCTCACAATTTAAAAATTATACTTCCAAAAAGAAATTAATTAAAATGATCACAGATTAATATTTAAAATAAATCGACTAATCTTTCATTTTGTAAATTATTTAAAAGTAAAAATGCATTTACTATTAAGAAATGATTCTTTTCCTAAGGCTAATTCTAGTATAAATTAAGATTCTACCAACTTGCATATTTTCAAATATACCGGGTCAAACCTAAAACCCAAGATAACGGTTCTACATAATTAAGATAATAATTATATGAACTAAATTTTAAAATTGACCCTCTATTAAATTAAATTATTTGCTTGAAATTTTATACTGATTCCAAATCCGTTAAGAAATCACTGATAACTAAAACCGTTTTTGGGATTTTCCAAAAAAACGAAAGTTTTATGATTTCTCTTTTTTGGCTGTAGCCAAGTAATCCTTGATCAGACAATTTTTAGACTTTTGCATTATTAGGACACTTTTTGGAGGCTAATGTTTTGGTGTAGAAACGAATGTTCGATATTCTTTTGTTTTCGATATATCCGTGGTAACTTTTGTTTTCTTAAGGCAGCCATATTAGATTTTTCGTTTCTTCTCAGATTGCACTTAAAAAGAGCTTTTAAATGATGTATCTCATACCAAGAAAAAATTGTTTTTTAAGACACTAATTTGAAGAACAACCTGATTTTCAATCAAAAGTTATATGGACGATGAACGTCGTTTTACAAATTGTGGAGTCTTTAACAAGCACAATTATCACCACTGAGCCACAGAAAATTCGCATGTAACTACGCAAAGAAGATTCCAAACTGGGTTTGGAGTGAATGTTTGATGCGGCATGATAGGTATTACCTTTTCTCTTTCTATTCTACTCCTATGATCTGCCTGTAACCCTTTCCTTAATTATTACTTTTAGATCGCCATTTAATTGGCCCATTTATTTTTCACAACAATTTAACGGGAGCAGCCTATTGTGAACTTCTAGTAAACCAAGTTTTGCCCAAGATAAGACAGCTTTTTATAGAACAAGAAATAAACGAATTGTGGTTCCAACAAGATGGCTGTCCTGCGCATAATACTAATAATGTTAGACGGATATTGTAGGAAAATGTTGGTAACCGCATTATTTCGAATAGAGGACCAGTATTGTGGCCTTCCCGCTCGCCTGATATAAGCCCTCCTGATTTTTATTTGTGGAGTACCGTGAAAAATGAGGTGTATGATTTTGAGAGCCCGGAAACTATCGATATTTTGGAAGACATATTTAGGAACGTTTTCGGCACAAAAATGCCAATACTATCAGAACAATAATCAGCTCAGTTAGGTTAGATACTAAAAATGTATTCAGCTAAATGTAGGTCATATTGAACAGTTTCATTAAATCTTCTTACATCTTTACCATCATTTCTTCTATTATGTCAATTTGCTGTTATTAAAAAATTTTCTCCACATCGATTATATTCAGTATTTTAACAGAAAATTAAATTATTTAAACATGTCAAACTGGTAACTTTAATATTACTGTTATTTTTCAGAATTAGGTATATCCATGAAATCAAAATAATTCTTTGATTTTCCATGGCCTACTATTTTGTTTTGTTCAGCAATGGATAATTTTTCTTAACTTCCCTTAAAAAACAATTTTTTCCTTGGCATGTGATACATCGTTTGAAAGCTCTTTATAGCTGCCTTAAGAAAAACAAAAGTTTCCTCGGATATCTCGAAAACAAAAGAATATCTAACATTCGTTTCAACAGCAAAATATTAACCTCCAAAAAGTGACCTAATAATGTAAAAGTCTAAAACCTGTCTGACCAAGGATTACTTGGCAACAGCCAAAAAGAGAAATCACAAAATTTTCGTTTGTGTGTTTATATATATATATATATATATATATATATATATATATATATATATATATATATATATATATACATATATTTAAAATCAATATTTTTTTGCTTCTATTACTAAGAATACTGCAATTCTTGCTCCTATGTCATATCTTAGTATTGGAGCATGGGACCCAAACGATACTTTAAGGCGTAACTATCAAGACTAAATGAAGAAGTTTTGCAGAAAGAAAATTTCGATTGAAATTTGGGAAAAAAGTTGAAAAAAATTGTGAGTCTCCAGGGTTATTTTTTAAACGATTTGTAAAATATTTGCGGAACATTTTTTTTGCAGAATTGGGTGGAAAATATAATGACAGATATAAAATTTCATAAAAAAAATATTGCACAGTGGAAAATAAATCTAAGATAAAATTTCAAAATGGTCTAACTTTATAGAAAACTAATATTTTTGATGAAATTTGAAATCTGTCGTTATATTTTCCACCTTATTCTCGGAAAAAATGTTTTGCAAATATTTTACAAATCGTTTAAAAAATAACTTTGGAGGCTCACAATTTTTCCAACATTTTTCCGCAAATTTCAATCGCAATTTTTTCTGCAAAACTTCTTCATTTAGTCTTGATAGTTTCGCATTAAAGTATCGCTTGGGTCCCATGCTCCAATACTAAAATATGACATAGCCTAAGTTTCACCAGCTGCCACTGCTAGATTGGGTAGTTGTTTTAATAATTTTTATGATAAAATGTATTGGAAGTATTGTGTGATTTATTATCTACCTAAAGCTTTTATACAAGCGCATTCAGATAAGAACGACAGTTGTAAAATATAAAAAACTCTAAGTATTTATTATTATTATCATGTTGGATTTGAAAAATGCTTATAAAATACCCATAATTTTTTTCAGATATTATTTTTCTTATTTACAGTTTCGCGGTTTACTTTTCGCCTTTTTCTGCTATTTTTCTACAGTAATATTCCCCTATTTTAAGTTAAACCTAGTCAACTAGATAAAAATGTTCTCTATAAACTACAATGAAAATCAGCAAAAACCTCTATCCAATTTCTCACCTCGAGCCATTTACTGCTTCAGTTATTAACGGATTAATAATGAAGGTGAGTGTAACGGAGGTGAGGTTTTATGTTAATATTTTGTCTTTGAGGTTAGAGCTCGTGTTAGTCTTTAATATTTCTGATAAACTCTTGTTAATTTATTTAGCAATAATGTATAGGGTCATTAATTATATATTGACCAACGGATTACATTCTTTAATTTTATAGATAGAGAAAAAAGTTTACACAAAAGTTGAAGTATTTTTTCCAAAGAAATCAAAAATGTTATCAGAAACGTAATTGAGCATCAGTTTAGAAAGATATTGCATAAACTTATGTTTTTTTTAAATGGAATACCCTGTATATTTGTTTATCATTGAAAATATATTTTTTCGCTGATTTCAGGCAATTTCAAGCATGTTGTATACAATTATTGATTATATAGTCACAACTTGAATTTAAAAGTTCCTTTTTCCATTCAGTCAAATTATCATCCATGAAAAACAACAACTACATTTGACATTTATATATATATTTATATATATATATATATATATATATATATATATATATATATATATATATACATATATATATATATATATATATATATATATATATATATATATATATATATATATATATATATATATATATATATATATCTATATATACATACTTACTAAATACTTAAAATAATTAGTTTATTCTCATTATGGAAAATAACACTTCTTATCTTATTTTTTATGCCAAATATGTTTATTTATCGACACATTTTATATGAAAAGTAGAAAAAACAAAATTTTTACAAATGGGAAAAATAGGCACATCAATACCATTTTTTAAATTTAAATACCTACGATAAATTACAAACTATAGAAACTGTTGAAAATGACCACCATCTTTTTCGATGCATAGAGTGAAATAATTTATTAGGTGTGTCATGGTGTTCTGAATTAGATGCAGCATTTGATTGTTCAAAATATTTATTTCTTCAGAAATTTTTCGTTGAACTGTTTCTAATATATTGCTGGTCTCGGCATAAATTGTATCTTTCAAATAGCCCCACAAGAAAGTTTCTAGCACCGTAGGATCATGACCATTTGGGGCCCAGTGTGGTCAGTTAGCTTTTAATTAGAGCAGTGAGATAATTAGGAATTTTGTGTATATTTTTTAGTTTGTGCAGGATACCCCCATGCCAAACTATGTCAAACGCTTTTTGAATATCCAATAATAACATTTCCGTACAATATTTCTTATTGTAGCCTTCAAATATCGTGCACGACTTTACACAACATATGCGTAGTATTGTGGCCACCCTTAAAGCCAAATTAGAAAGGAGGCAGAAGTTTCTATTTATTAATAATTTAGTTACATTACGTAAGATAATTTTTAGCTACCTTCTCCATAGCGATTAAAACATACCGCAATTGAAAACGTTGCTTCATCGATCCAAATTATTCTATTAATAAAAATTGGGGTCTTCGTTTTGCTTTCTAATGAGTTTCTGACATAATGCAATCCATAGTACCCTGTGTCGTTCGGTAAGTTTCTGCAAATGGCATATTTTGTAGGAGTGGAACTTGTGTTTTTTAAAAGTTTTTTAATTTTATAATGAGTAATTCCAAAATGTTGTGTTGCTGTGAGTACCAATTCTGATTAATTTTCTAAAAATAATTTATAATTTTTTTGTGTGAAATAATTAAGTAAACATTTTAATTAGAACATATTACCTTCAAAATATAATAAAATATTTAATTCTTCTTCTTCGGTACTTTCAACCACCCTTTTCTTTATTTTCAACGACCTTTGTTGCAACATATTATGCCTCTCTGTCTCTATATTCCAAAAACTATTTTTGTTAGGATGCGGTCGATTGGATATATTTCCTTATATTTACGCCAACCCTATATACAAACCCATCGTGTTTATGGACTAACTTGAGTATTTATGGAATAACGTATTTTTCTTGCTCGAATATCTCATTTGAACCGGTGTTTGTATTATTATGATGCGTCATAATGTAGGAAATGTCAAATGAAATTGTTGTTTTTTCAAGGATAACTAAACGGAAAAATAAAATTTTCAAGTTAAAGTTGGATCAAACTATCAACAATTGGGTACAACATGTTTATATCAATGAAATCATCGAAAAAATATATTTGTAATGATAAACAAATATACAGGGCATCCCCATTAAAAAAAACATAAGTTTAAGCGCTATCTTTCTAAACTGATGCTCAATTGTTTTTTTATCTTTTGAATTCTTTGGAAAAAGACCTCAACTTTTATGTAAAATTTTTTCTTCTATTTATAAAAATAAAGAACGTAACCCGTGGATCAATATATAATCAGGGACACTATATTTAGATGTTAATTACAAAATATGGACAGATACGGAGATCAGTTATAATTTATGTTTCGGACATTTTCACTTTTGTGGTGTAAAACCTAGTCATTTCTTTCAGAAAATAAAAACGTCTTCCGCTATAAAGGAAATTGGGGTTCCTGCCTTAGGCACTCAGTAACAACGCACCTTAAATTAATGTATAGAATAAATATATATATATATATATATATATATATATATATATATATATATATATATATATATATATATATATATATATATATATATATTCTTATATATATATATATATATATATATATATATATATAATATATATATATATATATATATATATTCTATATATATATATATATATATATATATATATATATATATATATATATATTCTATATATATATATATATATATATATATATATATATATATATATATATATATATATATATATTCTATACATTAATTTACAAGGTTTATTACTGAGTGCTTAAGGCAGAAACCCCAATTTCGTTTTGGGAAGACGTTTTTATTTTCTGAAAGAAAAATTAGGTTTTACACCACAAAGTGAAAATGTCCGAAACATAAATTATAACTGATCTCCGTATCTATCTCATATTTTGTAATTAACATCTAAATATAGTGTCCCTGATTATGTATTGATCCACGGGTTTGTTCTTTATTTTTATAAATAGAAAAATTTATCACATAAAAGTTGAGGTCTTTTCAAAACCCAAAAGATAAAAAAACAATCGAGCATCAGTTTAGAAAGATAGCGCTTAAACTTATGTTTTTTTAATTGGATGCCCTGTATATTTGTTTATCATTACAAATATATTTTTCGATGATTTCATTGATATAAACATGTTGTACGAATTTGATAGTTTGATCACCAACTTTAACTTGAAAATTTTATTTTTCCGTTTAGTTATCCTTGAAAAACAACAATTTCATTTGACATTTCCTACATTATGACGCGTCATAATAATACAAACACCGGTTCAAAATGAGATATTCAGAGCAAGAAAAATACGTTATTCCATAAATACTCAAGTTAGGTCCATAAACACGATGGGTTTGTATAGGGTACGGCGTAAATATAAGGAAATATATCCAAATCGACCGCATCCTAACAAAAATAATTTTTGGAATATAGAGACAGAGAGGCATAATATGTTGCAACAAAGGTCGTTGAAAATAAAGAAAAGGGTGGTTGAAAGTACCGAAGAAGAAGAATTAAATATTTTATTATATTTTGAAGGTAATATGTTCTAATTAAAATGTTTACTTAATTATTTCACAAAAAAATTATAAATTATTTTTAGAAAATTAATCAGAATTGGTACTAACAGCAACACAACATTTTGGGATTACTCATTATAAAATTAAAAAAACTTTTTAAAAACACAAGTTCCCACCTACAAAATATGCCATTTGCAGAAACTTACCGAACGACACAAGGTATTATGGATTGCATTATGTCGGAAACTCATTAGAAAGCAAAACGAAGACCTCAATTTTTATTAATAGAATAATTTGGATCGATGAAGCAACGTTTTCAATTGCGGTATGTTTTAATCGCTATGGAGAAGGTAGCTAAAAAAATTATCTTACGTAATGTAACTACATTATTAATAAATAGAAACTTCTGCCTCCTTTCTAATTTTAGGCATTTAAGGGTGGCCACAATACTACGCATATGTTGTGTAAAGTCGTGCGCGATATTATTGAAGGCTACAATAAGAAATATTGTACGGAAATGTTATTATTGGATATTCAAAAAGGTTTGACATAGTTTGGCATGGGGTATCCTAATCAAACTAAAAAATATACCAAAATTCCTAATTATCTCACTGCTCTAATTAAAAGCTAACTGACCACACTGGGCCCCAAATGGTCATGATCCTACGGTGCTAGAAACTTTCTTGTGGGGCTATTTGAAAGATACAATTTATGCCGAGACCAGCAATATATTAGAAACAGTTCAACGAAAAATTTCTGAAGAAATAAATATTTTGAACAATCAAATGCTGCATCTATCCTAGAACACCATGACACACACCTAATAAATTATTTCACTCTATGCATCGAAAAAGATGGTGGTCATTTTCAACAGTTTCTATAGTTTGTAATTTATCGTAGGTATTTAAATTTAAAAAAATGGTATTGATGTGCCTATTTTTCCCATTTGTAAAAATTTTGTTTTTTCTACTTTTCATATAAAATGTGTCGATAAATAAACATATTTGGCATAAAAAATAAGATAAGAAGTGTTATTTTCCATAATAGAATAAACTAATTATTTTAGTATTTGGTAAGTATGTATATATATATATATATATATATAAACAAATATTTTTAATTTTTAAGCGGGGATTGCAGTCATGTGACAGGTAATAAAAGAAAAACTCTTTTTTTCTGTTCAAGCTTTCGAAACTTTTATTGTTTCTTCATCAGGAACTCTACAATAAATTATGATTAATTAAACTAAGTTATGGAAAAAAGTGAAAAGTACTTACGAAAGTGAGGTTAAAGTTAAAGTTGTATTCATTGAAAACTACAAAAATTTCTTGACAAATTGTAGAAAAAAAACACTAATAATTAATTGTTGGTAATTTACTACCACTACTATGTAAAATTAACAACATTATGAATGGATGACTAAGGATCCATATTAATTTAAATTCTTAGAATTATAATAGACATGTGTATTTTTATGAAGTAAAAAAACAAAAAGAATTTGGATATAAAAACTTGTTAGAGTGAAACAAAAGAACAATGACAGCAGTAGATACCAACAGCTCGATGTCTTATATTTAGGGACATGATTATTAATCCATACTATATAGGGTGTTCTCATCATTGTGGACATTATGGTTGAATTGTAGTAAGTAAGTATAAATTATGCTCAAGTTATCAATATCCTTTCTGGCATTAATGGTATTTGGTTCTTTGAAAATGTGACACATTTCCAAAAACTCCGTTTGTGATAGTTCATTTCCAAAATCTAATATTTGAACGTTATTATAATTGACATTGTGATTATGTAATAATGCATGATTGGCTAAAGTGCAAGACTGTTTGTTAAGTCTGATGTCACTTTTGTGGGAAGTTATACGGTCTTTAACTTTCCTTCTAGTTTGGCCAATATATTTATTGTTACAATCATCACATGGTATGCAATACACCACATTGGACATCACCAAAATATCATCCTTATCTTTTAATTTTGAAAAAAAGGTTGTTAACTGTTACTTTGTTTTTAAAAGCTAATTTGATATTGTTAAATTTGGAAAATATATTTTTTTAAATCTGTGGTCAAGTGGACTCAAGTAAGGAAGTGAGCAGTAAATGATTTGAGGCGGGTTTTGTTGCGCCCTTTGAGAATCATGTAACACATTATGTATCGATGATCTGCTGAATAATAGTTTTTGACTAACGGTGGTGGGTAACCACTGTCTATAAAAAAGTTAGAAAGTTTTTTAAATTGTGTATTTTGAGTGATGTATGACTTGTAGCTATCACCCTATTTTTCATACCTGCTATGAGGTTGATTTTCATTTATTTGGGTGATTGGATTCAAAATGTAAAAAGCGACCTGAGGCACCTGGTTTAGTATACCAAGTGGTAATTATTTTATTGTCTTCTCTTCTTATCAGTTTGGTGTCCAAAAAAGGAACACTGTTAACTGTATCTTCTTGTTCAATAGTGAACTTTAAATGTGTGTTATAATTGTTAAAAATATTTAACAAAAGCTCAGTACTCCCTCTAGGAACGCTTAATATTATGTCATCCACATATTTTTTCAAAAAGGGGATAGGAAAGTCAATGTTGCCAAGACAATTATCCAACAGATCATCCATAACATACTGTACTATTATGGGGGCCACTGGACTGCCCATAGGCATACCAAGTTTTTTGTTGTACACTGTGTTGTTGTAACTAAACACTGTTGTATCAAACAAAAATTCCACTAATTTTAAAAACTGATTTTGGAAATGTCACAATGTGGCTATATTGCATCCCAGTGATTTTCTATGCTATTTAAAGCTGTTTGCAAAGTAATATTATTAAATAGAGCTTTAACATCTAAGCTGATTATTACATAATTTATCTGGTAATTGAAATTCATTTATAAAGTTGCAAAATTCAAAGTGTCTTTTACAAAATAGTTATTGTGTGTATCATACGCAATGGTTAAATATTAGTGACTAGTTGTGCAATGCCCCTATTAGGGCTATTAACACCAGAAATGATAGGACGTAAAGTTAAAATAGGTTTATGGATTTTAGGTAATCCATAAAATTTGTTAATAGTGCCATTGTACAATCTACTTAGTACCATCTTGAGGTGTAATCATTTTACTTTTTTCCAACTGTGAATGATTTTGTTTGATTTTTTGCTGAATTGTACTAGTTGTGTCTCTATTTAGTATTTCATAATAATTATTATCCGCCAAAATTTCAGATGCAAGTGTGTGATATTGTTCAGTTGTAATAATAAGTAGTGACTTTCATTTGTCAGACTGAATGACTTTTAGTTCTGGATTGTCTTTGAAATTTTTACATTTGGTGACTTTTTTATATTACCTCTTATTGTTCTTAAGATCTTTTTTTAAGTGGTTTGTAAAGTTAGTGGTTTGTGCTAAGATTGAGTTTCTTTCATCTACATTTATTTTACTGACAGTGTTCCTTTTTTGGACACCAAACTGAAGAAGGCAATAAAATAATTACCACTTGGTATACTAAACCAGGTGCCTCAGGTCGCTTTTTACATTTTGAATCCAATCACCCAAATAAAATGAAAATCAACCTCATAGCAGGTATGAAAAATAGGGTGATAGCTACAAGTCATACATCACTCAACGTCACAATTTAAAAAACTTTCTAACTTTTTTATAGACAGTGGTTACCCACCACCGTTAGTCAAAAAACTATTATTCGGCAGGTCATCGATACACAATGTGTTACATGATTCTCGAAGGGCGGCGTAAGCCCCGCCTCCAGAGGCCCCGGCTCACTTCCTTACTGAGTCCATGTCCACAGATTTAAAAAAAAATTTCCAAATTTAACAATATCAAATTAGCTTTAAAAACAAAGTAACAGTTAATAACCTTTTTTCAAAGTCAAAGATAAGGATGATATTTCAGTGATCACCAATGTGGTGTATTGCATACCATGTGATGATCGTAATAATAAATATATTGGCCAAACTAGAAGGAAAGTTAAAGACCGTATAACTTCCCACAACGTGGCCCCCGGCGGGGGGTAGCAAACAGTCTCACCGTCCAATCATGCATTATTACATAATCACAATGTCAATTATAATAACGTTCAAATATTAGATTTTGAAATGAACTATCACAAACGGAGTTTTTTGGAAATGTGTCACATTTTCAAAGAACCAAATACCATTAATGCCAGAAAGGATATTGATAACTGGCATAATTTATACTTACTTACTACAATTCAACCATAATGTCCACAATGATGAGAACACCCTATATAGTATGGATTAATAATCATGTCCCTAAATATAAGACATCGAGCTGTTGGTATCTACTGCTGTCATTGTTCTTTTGGTTTCACTCTAACAAGTTTTTATATCCAAATTCTTTTTGTTTTTTTACTTCATAAAAATACATGTCTATTATAATTCTAAGAATTTAAATTAATATGGATCCTTAGTCATCCATTCATAATGTTGTTAATTTTACATAGTAGTGGTAGTAAATTACCAACAATTAATTATTAGTGTTTTTTTCTACAATTTGTCAAGAAATTTTTGTAGTTTTCAATGAATACAACTTTAACTTTAACCTCACTTTCGTAAGTACTTTTCACTTTTTTTCCATAACTTAGTTTAATTAATCATAATTTATTGTAGAGTTCCTGATGAAGAAACAATAAAAGTTTCGAAAGCTTGAACAGAAAAAAAGAGTTTTTCTTTTATTACCTGTCACATGACTGCAATCCCGCTTAAAAATTAAAAATATTTGTTTTTAACATAGACAGTCGTCTAATTTCCCTCTCTGAATATATATATATATATATATATATATATATATATATATATATATATATATATATATATATATATATATATATATATATATATATATATATATATATATATATATATATATATATATATAAATATATATATAAATGTCAAATGTAGTTGTTGTTTTTTCATGGATGATAATTTGACTAAATGGGAAAAAGGGAACTTTTAAATTCAAGTTGTGACTATATAATCAATAATTGTATACAACATGCTTGAAATTGCCTGAAATCAGCGAAAAAATATATTTTCAATGATAAACAAATATACAGGGTATTCCATTTGAAAAAACATAAGATTATGCAATATCTTTCTAAACTGATGCTCAATTATGTTTCTGATAACATTTTTGATTTCTTTGGAAAAAATACTTCAACTTTTTGTGTAAACTTTTTCCTCTATCTATAAAATTAAAAGAATGTAATCCGTTGGTCAATATATAATTAATGACCCTATACATTATTGCTAAATAAATTAACAAGAGTTTATCAAATATTAAAGACTAACACGAGCTCTAACCTCAAAGACAAAATATTAACATAAAACCTGACCTCCGTTACACTCACCTTCATTATTAATCCGTTAATAACTGAAGCAGTAAATGACACTCCGAGGTGAGAAATTGGATAGAGGTTTTTGCTGATTTTCATTGTAGTTTATAGAGAACATTTTTATCTAGTTGACTAGGTTTAACTTAAAATAGGGGAATATTACTGTAGAAAAATAGCAGAAAAAAGGCGAAAAGTAAACCACGAAACTGTAAATAAGAAAAATAATATCTGAAAAAAATTATGGGTATTTTATAAGCATTTTCAAATCCAACATGATAATAATAATAAATACTTAGAGTTTTTTATATTTTACAACTGTCGTTCTTATCTGAATGCGCTAGTATAAAAGCTTTAGGTAGATAATAAATCACACAATACTTCCAATACATTTTATCATAAAAATTATTAAAACAACTACCCAATCTAGCAGTATATATATATATATATGTATATATGTATATGTATATATATATATATGTATATATGTATATGTATATATATATATATATGTATATATATATATATATATATATATATATATATATATACATATATATATATATATACATATATATATATATATATATATATATATATATATATATATATATATATATATATATACATACATATATATATATATATATATATATATATATATATATATATATATATTAAATTCGTTTTCCGGGTATACTCCCGCGTAGGTGATAGGCCCGAGAGGAACCGTGGTTGTCTGAACGACGTTTCGGCAGAATCTCATCTGCCATCTTCAGGTTCTAACAGATAACTGCTTACTGCGGCTTCTGGTAACTCGAACTGAAATGACGTTTTCTGGATCTGGCAGTTCTTTATATACTTTACCTATGTTACGCTCTGTTGCTCTCGACACACTCCGGGCGTCATGGTCTGCTGCACCCATCTCCTGATTTCGAGCGCGGCTTCGTGTAATCGGTCCTGTTCGGGGGCGCATGCGTGTGTCTGTGCTTATGTCACGGTCTGTTGCACCCATCTCCTGATTTCGAGCGCGACTCCGTGTACTTGGTCCTATTAGATTAGCTCTGGTTGGTTCCTCTTCGTGTGTTCGTTGCGTTATGTTTCTTGCTTCCTCATGGACAGCAGCATGCAATACCAGAGCATGCTTCCATGTGGTAGGTAGTCTTTGGGTGTCATCTCGTGTATTTAGATTGTGTGGTCTTTTCTCTATTTCTATGGCCTCTCTGATGATTCTTGACTTGTAATGCTCGATATTGGCTAGTGTTTTTGTTTTGTCGAAATCAGTCCTATGTCCTGTAGTTTTGACATGTTGAGCTAAAGATGATGTTCTCTCGTCTTTTCTAACAGCGTTTATGTGTTCTTCGCGTCTTGCACTTATTTTTCTGTTGGTCTGTCCTATGTATGATTTGTTGCAATCTTGGCAAGGTATTTCATATACTCCTTGACTTTCTAGAGCAATTTTGGTCTTTGGATTTCGAAGAATGGTGCTGATTTTCTTGTCGGTCTTAAAAGTTGTTTCTATTTTATGTTTACGTAGAAGTTTGCTTATTTTATCCGTTGTTCCTTTTTATGTATGGCAGATAGGCTTTTGCTATGTGTTGTTCGGAGTCTCTCTTGATTTCTCGGCCGAGATGGTTTTGACAACTTCTGTATTCTTTGTTGTGTGAACCCATTCTTTCGCAGCGCTTTGTGAAGAGTTGACATTTCTTCTTTGAGGTTGTCTGCATCTGCTAGTCTCTGCGAGCGTGTGACTAATGTCTTTACTACTGAGTTTAGTGTGCTGGATGGTGGTGTGACTGTGCATTTAGGTATCTGTCAGTGTGAGTGGCTTTTCTATAAACTGTGTGGCCTAGACTTCCGTCTTGCTTCTTCTTGACCAGTACGTCGAGAAATGGTAGCTGACTGTCAGTCTCTACCTCCATGGTGAACTTAATTTTGTCGTGAATACTATTCAGATGTTCTAAAAGTTAGTGAGATTCTCTCTTCCATGAGTCCAAATCACAAATGTGTCGTCGACGTACCTTAGCCATAGGCTTGGTTTTAATGGTGCAGATTGTAGTGCTCGAGTTTCTAAATCCTCCATAAAGAGATTGGCAATAACTGGAGATAGGGGGAGCCCATCGGGGCTCCTTCGGTTTGTCTGTAGCGTTGCTCATTGTATGTAAAATAGGTATTATTTAGGCAATGTTGAGTTAGCCTAAGAATATGATCTGCTGGATGATATTTTCGCTTGATAATGTCGAGTGACTCCTCTACGGGTACGTTGGTGAACAAGGATATGACATCGAAGCTCACTAGAAGATGTTCCGCTTGGACGGTCTGATTTCTTAATAACTCAATGAAATGGTCTGCATTTTTCACCTACGCGGGAGTATACCCGGAAAACGAATTTAACATTCACCACCCGCGAAAACCTGAAAAACAACATATATATATATATATATATATATATATATATATATATATATATATATATATATATATATATATGTATATATATATATATATATATATATATATATATATATATATATATATATATATATGGGTGACACAGGAGACATGTAACACCCCGTAGCATGTTTATTTAAAAAGATATTATTTTGAAATTTGGTACACTTATATAATGCGTGATTGTCCTTTTTTAACTACAAAAAATTTTTGTCCACCACTCTGTTATTTTAAATGGCACCCTGTATATTTTTTTATAACTATCTGATTCGTCTCTAGATTCTCTTTTCAACCTCAACCATGTATCGGAACATGGCATTTGTTTTTAAAATGACAGTTAATATCAATTTTAGTTTGTTAAGTCTAGGTGGCCCTGATATGAACCTTGGCAGATATTGAGGCGTAGTGTGCCGTGATATCGAAAGACCTCTGGCATACAACTTTGTGCCTCATATTTTTTTGGGAATAACCAGTAGCTGAACGGACTAATAAGATCTAACTTATTTAAAAAAAAAACATATCTTTAAACAACCCACGATATCTTAAAAACCAAGATAGGAACCCCTTTTTTTTACTTCACCTAGTTAAAAAATACTTATTTATCTTTTATTTTTGTCCAATACAATTGCTGTGCGTATCATATTTTGCTTTCTTCATTAAAATTAGTATCGAACGTTATTGCATAGTAATGAATATTGTACTGCAACAAAAAATATTTAGTAAGCAGGCGGTGGAAACAAAAGAAGGTAAAATGACACGTCATTTTGATTTGACAATTAAGAATTGTTTACTTGGCAGCAATTTAAGTATTTTTCATTAAATTATACCTAAGTTATCACGTTTTTAACTCTATTTTGCCATGTATTCACGAAATGAAAAAGTAGATATGCTACTAATCTATGGCGAATGTAAAAAAAATAGCAGGCAGGCTGCTGTCTTATATGAAGAAAGATTTCCCGAAAGAATTCATCCACCAAACAACTATTTTGTTAAGAGTTGAACGGCAATTCAGAAGTGAACCAGAAGTACCGGAAAATAATTTCATTATCGATGAAGACTCGGAAATCAATGTACTTGCAATTGTCGAGGTAGATCCCACGATTTCGATAAGACAGATTGAGGACCAAACCGGTGTACATCGGGAATCAGCTGGACGCATTTTGAAAAAACATAAATTTAAATCATACAAGTACCAAATACAGCAGCATTTATACGAAAATGATTTTCAAAGAAGATTGAACTATTGCAATTGGTTTCTGAACAGACACAATTTGGATAATAATTTTCATGAACAAATTTTATTTTCCGATGAGTCCAGGTTCACTAATTTGGGATTATTCAATCGTAACACCACCCGTTATTGGGCACAAGAAAATCCCAGAAATATGAGAGAAAGTGCATATCAGGAGCGATTTAGTTTTAATGTATGGTTAGGACTAATTGGCAGAAGAATTATTGGGCCAATAATTTTTGATAGTCTATTAAATGGAGAAAGATATTTGGGATTTTTGCTGAGGTTTGTGTTTTACTGAGGTTTCTTATTTATTAAAAAAATCGTTTTACCTACTTTTATTTTGCTTCCACCGCCTGCTTACTAAATATTTTTGTTGCAGTACAATATTCATTACTATGCATTAACATTCGAAACTAATTTTAATGAAGAAAGCAAAATATGATAGGCACAGCAATTGTATTCGACAAAAATAAAAGATAAATAAGTATTTTTTAACTAAGTGAAGTAAAAAAATGAGGAACCCCATTTTTTGGTTTTTTAAGATATCGTGGGTTGTTTAAAGATATTTTTTTTTAAATAAGTTAGATCTTATTAGTCTGTTCAGCTACAGGTTATTCCCAAAAAAATATGAGGCACAAAGTTGCATGCCAGAGGTCTTTCGATATCACGGCACACTACGCATCAATATCTGCCAAGGTTCATATCAGGGCCACCTAGACTTAACAAACTAAAATTGATATTAACCGTTATTTTAAAAACAAATGCCATGTTCCGATACATGGTTGAAGAGAGAATCTAGAGACGAATCAGATAGGTAAAAAATATATACAGGGTGCCATTTAAAATAACAGAGTAGATGTCACTTCCGGTGAAACCGCAAGTGGTGCACAAAAATGTTTTGTACTTAAAAAAGGACAATCACGCATTATATAAGTGTGCCAAATTTCAAAATAATATCTTTTTACATAAACATGCTACGGGGTGTTACATGTCTCCTATGTCACCCGGTATATATATATATATATATATATATATATATATATATATATATATATATATATATATATATGTATGTATATATATATATATATATGTATGTATATATATATGTATGTATATATATATATATATATATATATATATATATATATGTATACATATATATATATATATATGTATATATATATATATATATATATATATATGTATATATATATATATATATATATATATTAAAATTGTTGAGTTTCATTATACATTGTGGGCTATATTAAAGTAGCCCACTTTTTAGACCGGTTCGGTGTAGTAGTTGGCTAAAGCATGCGATGACAAGTGTGGCTAGATAATCTCCCCATCGTAGCTGTGGGTTCGATTCCCACCATCGGCACTGACAATGTCGGTGGTAATGGCTATGTGTGCGTGTTTTTTTTCATTCAAGTGTAACACTCGCTCGTACAGTTTTGACTTTGTATTCGGTGATTGTCTGATTTATGTTATGTTTATTTATATGTTTATTTCAATTTAATATTTAGTAATCTTCTTTTCCAACCGATATTTTTTAGGTATAATGTGTAGACAATATGTTTGCGTGAAATGTTGTTTTAGTTTTTGAAACTTGCAGGGTGGATTGAAAAAAAGTAAATTCTGCTAAAACAGTGCATTTGAGTTTGAAAAATTAAGTTTTTTTGTTTAAAAACTATTGACACTTTCAGAAAACAATATTCCTTTTTAACATTGTCGATATTTTTTATTACATACTTGCAGTAAATTTTTTCTCATAGCTCTGTTACAGTTTGAAAACAAGAATTTTTTTATATGTTTATTTATTCAAGCAGTCATGTCAATGGAAAACAGTTGTTATATCTTAAGTTTGACAGAAATAGTTGTCCTCACTTTAAAAACTAAAGATAATGACAATGTTAAAGACGGATATTGTTTTCCAATTACGTCTAAATAATAGCGTGATTAATTAATTTTTAAATAACAGCACAGAAGTTTAAACCCCCGAAATCCATAGCCAAAGCTGTCTAAAAGTAGGTTACACTTAGAACAACGTGGACATACAACTATTCCCATCGACATTGCTAGTACCGGTGGCGGGATTCAAACCTGCAGCTATGATAGGAAGATTTATAGTCTAACTTGCCATCGTCCTCTCTAGCCAACTATACCATCGAGGCGGTAAATAAAAAACTTAATTTTTACAACGAGCTCAAATGCACAGTTTTAGTAGAACCTAATTTTTTCGGGCCACTGTGTAAATTTCAAAAACCTAAAAAGAACGTAAAAATGCTGTCTACACATTATACCCAAAAATTATTTATTAACATGTTGGCTTCCATCTCTAAAATCTCGGTCAAATAAACCCAGATACAATTTGTCCCACACGCCAACTAGGTCCATAAGACCGAGATCATTTTTAAGATACACAACGCCGCGCCGTCGCGTCGGTCTAATATTTTACGGGAATAAATGCGGTAATAGACCGAGTTGGCCTGTGGGACAAGTTCGCACCATACAGTTTTGACTTTACTGAAATTATTATACTGTGGTGCGCTATTATCCTCAAGTCAATTTTTTGCAGATTTTTGTTATTTATTTTTATAAGAAAATCATTTTTTTAGTAAATTTATTGTATAATAAAGTAAAACAAAAAAACATATTTCTTACAAACATGAAAACATTTTAACACAAAATAAACATTACAAAATCTTTGAACATAAACGTATTATATTAGACTCTGTGAGTTGTGTTAAAACATTCCAAACATAAAGTAGGATCATCAGGACAAGGTTGACAATAAGTTCTAACTTTTTTTTATATTTCTTGCGATTTTCTAGCCGCTCTCAGCCTTCACTTTTTCGTAGCATTTGGTACACTGTCGTCTCTTGTTTTATGATTTTGTTCCAATGTCATGCCGTTTTCGTTTTTCTGTTGGCATAGGTTCAACTAAATCTTCTATAGGAATGGACTTGCATAAATTGTAGGTAACCCGTTTGCGAAAATTCAGAATTGACATCTGTTCCTTGGTCACCCCTTTGTATATTATCCAAGCATTTACTATTGCAGTATACAAAATTATTTCAATCGCTAATTTGCGATACCACTTTAACGATTTTCGTAGTGGCGATTGATATGCCGTCATTTGGTCTAAAAGGTCAACAGCGGATTTTCCGGCGTTGTAGTCTGGGACCATTTGCGGTTCATACTTGATATTACCTATGCGATTTTGAGTCGGTACTATAGCATCTGAATGTTTTGTGAGTAATAAGAGGACATCGCGCTTGTCGTGCCATTTTAGAATAAAAATCCCTTGTGCATTTTATCTTATGATATGTTCACCATTCTTTAATTTCTTTGTTAGTAACTTCTTTAGGCAAATCCTTACGGTTTTTCCTAAGTGCACCTACAAGGTGTGTTTGTCTAATAACTTACGAGCCAACTCCACATTGATATACCAGTTATCGGTAATAACAGTTTGACCGTAGTTGAGAATCGGCTGACAAAGATTCATCACCATACTTGTAGGAGTTGTCTTTTGCAGTTCTAAGTTTTTACCTGCATATGTTTGCATGCTGTACGTAAAACCACCAGAACTACATAACTTGAACAACTTAATGCCATATCGGTGGCGCTTGTTTTTTATATACTGTCTCATTACAAGCCTTCCACTAAAAGGAATTAAAGATTCATCTATGCATACAGATTCCGAAGGCTCGTATACACTCTGGATATTTTTCTGTACTTTGTCCACCACTGGTTATATTTTATATAATCGATCTGCGGTCGGCTGTCCTATGCAAAGACACAGTAATTGCTATTAGGCTCATTTGTCAGAAATAAAGAATTTCTAAAATACATCAGCCGTTCAAAAGTAAATGAGATCGGCTTATCAATTTTTGCTGGCATATCTGTCATTACGTTAGTTTTCTTTGTATAATATCCCCAGATCGTTTTGCAAAAAAATTTGATGGTCGGCGGCACATACTTTGTTTTAAAATGGTAATTTGTGCAAGTATTTTATTTATCTTATAAACAAAAACACATGAAGAGCCAATACTGTGTTCTTGAATGGTAATATAATTATGAATATAAATGAGGTCACCAACAAAACCACAGTAAAAGCTGATACTGTGTATTAAAATGGTAATATGATAATGAACATAAACCGTGTTATTAACTACTTGATAATATTATACTTTGTTATAAAATGGTAATATTCTTAGATCGCAAGTAAGATCATCTGGAACACACAATACTACTTTTTTGTTTTAAAAAATAAAATTAATCAACGACCTGTTGCAAAGATAAATTTATTTACTTATGTATAACTCAAACAACAAAACAAATGCTAAATGCTAAATCTTAGGAAACTAGAAATTCTTAATCACTCATCATCATTTTCCATCTGTTCACTA
The DNA here is from genome assembly GCA_029963845.1 of Rhamnusium bicolor. Lineage (NCBI taxonomy): Eukaryota > Metazoa > Arthropoda > Insecta > Coleoptera > Cerambycidae > Rhamnusium > Rhamnusium bicolor. Next base: position 227,209 of record JANEYF010002505.1, read on the forward strand.
TTCACCAAGTCAGCAGAAGCTTCTGAATCTGGAAGGGATTCCCAAAATATTTGTCTATTTAATGGCATTAAAGGGACAAGGTCGTTAAGAATTGTTTGTTTTTTTTGTGATTTAACTCCACGTGTATTTATTAATTCTGGAAGGTGTGGTATAGTATGTTTTTTTTTGTAAGAAATCGATTTCTTTATATTCTTCATCAAAGTCTGTTTCATATTTCATGAATCTACACCCACTATTAAATTTAACTTCAACTAGAGGATTTAAAGTAAAACCTTTGAGAGGGTCGTCAACCTTTTTTGTTACGGCCCTTTTTTTATTCTTCCAGGAATGAAACTGATTTAATTTGAGCACATTCACGTTCTTTCTACAATTTTCAATGACTTCAACCAATTCTTGAAAATCATACACATTTCGCTTTCTTCCAAGTTTCTGTTCTATATTACCATGAATGCCATCGGCACTCATATGGGTGTCTCCCTTGGTGAGGTACTTAATCCTAATTTCTTTAGGACCTGTGGGACGATTTACTTCAGTAATGAGTGCTGTGTATAGTACCCAATTTTTATTTTGACCAGTACAGTTATCTGCCCAGAATATAAACTCTGACACATCCCGTTCCTCAGAAATGACACGTAATATTGAATCAACTAACGCTTCTGCTTTTCTGCCAGATAGAGCTTCATGCCATAGAACACAGTAGCTTTTCTTAGAGCTATTTTTATTGAGAGTAGCGAAGGTTTCATAATTTTTATCAGCGTCGCTATCGTCAAATGTACTGTGCACCTCATCATTGTCGTCGTAGTTGTTTTCTAAGCTAGATTCATTATTAATTAATGGACAAAGTGGAAGTTCATTAATAATCTGAAAACAATATTAAGAAATAATTATTTTTAAAAAGAATCAAAACATTATATCTTACCACTTTGTTCGATACATTATTTTTTAGGGCCTCATTTATTATCAGCTTTGTTCTAGATTTAAAGACCTCCATAATAAACAAAATGAGGACGACGTGGCTTACTTGAATCCTCAGTTTATACTGAAGCAATACGAGCTAAGTCGACCGAATGTATACATTTATTATATGAGAGTGGTGGTAATGATATGGAGATGGAAGGTAATATACCAATTAAAAACACAGCAATTGCATATACCAGGCAGTAACACAGTATCTTCAATGCAGATACTCTGTTTTTCTTTGAAATATGTCATCTACTGTGTTTTTGACTGGTTAAACTCTATGGGCTTTGTCAGTTACTGTGTTCATGACAGTGAAAAATTTGTATATTGAAGCTCCAGATCCTAAATAATTATGTTTAAATAGGTGGGATAAGACACAGTATGTGCAAATTTGTGCTTAACTCATTTTTTAAAAAATTGTCAATTACTGTGTTTTTGCATAGGACAGCCGCGGTATTTTCGTCATTGTTTGAAAAATGAACCATACGAAGAAGTTCAAAACGGTTACGACTCATGCATTCCGCAGGCATTGCGACCTTGAAAAATTTTTCTTTGCTCCAATAACATGAAATATGTAGCATTTTTACAATGCCCATATAGGAAATGTGGCCAAAGAATCGTTTTAATTCAAACTTGTCTGTTGGAGTTCACTTGTGTAATCTTGACTGGTGAGACTTATCAGCCTGTTTACATAATGTCTGTGTTGCATGTAAATTTGTTTGCTATAGTACGTAAGTAAAAAAATCGTCATCCAACAGTGAAAAATAAAAGTCTTCTGAATCTGATCTCTGCATCATACCAGCAAACTCAGGACTTACAACTACAGCTTTCCAAAATTCAATAAGGTTTGGCTGATTACCTTTTGGCAGTCTCCATGTATTTGCAGCATTTGCAAAAGAATATGTCTGCCATGGATATATTGCCATTGTCGCCCTGTGTTAGGGATTCGAGATTTGATTGGTGACCCCCTGATCCATTCCTGATTCTTCGTGTAACGTTGATTGCAAATCACCAGATAATTCATCTTGTATTGGGGGTTCGAAACTTGACTGTTGACCACCATAGTCAGCCTCTAGTTCAGCGTGCGACGTTGACGGCAAAATTCCAATTGCAGGCAAACATGTTTTAGCAGAAACGTCTATGCGTCTGAATCATATTCACTATATTCGTTACTGTCAAAATCGTGATCGTTTATTGAATCGTCTGCAAAAAAAACCGTTCCGTTATCACAAAATACCCAAAAAAAAATTAAAAATATAAAATTTACCTGAATCGAAATCCGATTCTTCACCAGACAGATCAATATTTGCAGCAATAATTTCCAGCTCTTTATGACTTAGAGAACGATTATTTCTTTGATTTCGATGCATTGTAACATCGATACACAAACAACGGTTATACACTTGCAGTGACGCAAACAAACTAAACGCAAAACACTTAAATACACTCAAACAAAATATGTACACGTCACTACATTTCAAGCCGGGCCGCGTACCAGACCGAGACGCTGACAAAATTGACGCGCTTAATACGCCTACTCGGTCTATTAGACCGAGGGAGAAAAAATTAATTTTGAATCCTAAAAGCATTATTTTTCAAAATTATCGCTAGTGTTCATTTAGTTTTGTTGTACTTTATTCGATGTCACCAATGGCGTCTGGAAAAAAAATCATATAGGCTCATCGCCAAAACAAGCGAATGTACCGCTGGCAAGGAACATGTTAAAATCATCTAGAAAACGAAAAAGATATTACACTTTAAAAAAAGGTCTACTTTAATTTGGTCCACATCCACAGTTTACTCAAAAAAAAATTCATTTTACATTTCCCTTTTCTAATATTACTTGACCAACTTACGATAATATTTATGTATCTATTTAAAGTTTATTTTCGATTTTTTTGTCGAGGATTAAGACAATGGATTTCATTTATTAGCGGTACTAAAATCAATTTACCATATTTATATTTCAAAACACTACATAGGAAAGCATTCGGTCAAACTCGTGTAGACTCCTAGATACAAACTGTGATCGATTGTCGTGAATATTCTACGGCGACAGCAATATAGTCCGTGCTTTCCCATCTACTCCGAAAGTATGAGTTCAAACGAGCTGCTTCTTTATGTAGTATGCAAATATGAAAACACAGTAAAGACAAGTTATTAAAACTTAAAACCATTAAAAAAAATCCACAGCATGTGTATAAATTTATTTGCAACATAAAAAACATCGGCATTTTTTATGTTGCAAATAAGTTTAAACTAAACTTTACATGATTGCACGTATATTTACATATAAACGTATATATTTGAGTACGAGATATACTCGTACAGTCGTTGTGACCAGACGCTTCTGTGAATCTCTTCAATTAACTTGGTTAAGAATAAGTCAATAATTGTTTAGATTAACCCTAGGTGCAGGTAGTAACAAATTGCTTTTTTCTGAGCTAATTTATACGCCTGTAGCCAAAAATAAATTTAATTAATAATGTATGAATTAGTAAGACCAATAAAATTAATTCACTTAATAACAATGAAATGGATACTGATAATATAATAAAAAATTTAACTGATATTGAGCCGAAAAAACACTATCATGTCAATGTCCGATAGCGTTTCTGCGATAGAGGATCTTTTTTTGTTTATGTTAAGTTAGTCGAATAATAATATCGGAAAACTACATCCTGTACGACGGGTTGGATACTACTTGCACTCTATCGAAAAAATTAAACAACAAATTATTAATATTAACGCCATTGACCGTAACAAAATTATAGTAGAATTTAGGAATTATCTCGCAACAAATGGGATTGAGGATGAAAATTGTAATGTCAAAATTAGCGAAATCAAACGTATTACTCGTAAAATTACATTAGAAGATGGCAGTAATAAAATTATACCAAGACAGTTGGTCAGTTTGTGCTTTCTAGGTACTACACTACCTAAAGAAATGATTATAAATAGTTCTATTTTTCCAGTTCAACTTTACATCTATGCAGTCATACAGTGCTTTAAGTGTTTTAGGTATGGGCAATGGGCATATGACCCAACAGTGTAAAGGTAATATCAGATGTAAACATTGTGGTGAATCACGTAAAAATGAATGTCCCGTACTATCGAAATTCTTACATTGTGGCTCGGACACTTATTCAGCGATTTCAAAGAATTGAACTAAGAATATCATAAACAAAAAACATCAAAGTCAAAACGTCTCGTTCAAGCAGTGACGGCTGGTGGATTTAGGTTATACCATATCTCAATATTGAAGCATGGAACCCAAGCAATATTTTAAGGCAAGACTATCGGTACTGAATAAAGAAGTTTTGCAGAAAAAATATTTAAAAAAAAATTGAGAAAAAAAGTTACAAATATGCGCTGCCACCCCAGATTACTTCTAGACCATTCGTAAAATATTTACAAACTATTTTTTTTTCGTAATCAGGAGGAAAATTTATCACCCCGTTTTTTTTTGGTTTTCGAAAATTTTGATTGAAATTGAAATTTAAGTTCTTCATTGTGTAAATTTCAAAATGTCATAACTTTACAAAAAACCAAAATTTTCGAAAACCAAAAAAAAACAGAGTGATATTTTTTCCTTTTGATTACGAAAAAAAAAAATAGTTTGTATATATTTTACAAATGGTATAGAAGTAATTCAGGGTGGCAGCGCATTTTTGTAACTTTTTTTCTAAAATTTTTTCAATTTTTTTTCTGCAAAACTTCTTTATTCAATACTGATAGTCGTGCCTTAAAGTATTGCTTGGGTTCCATGCTCCAATACTGACATATAGTATAACCTAAATCCACCAGCCGCCATAGCATTCAAGGAAGCACAATTAATTTACAATAACCCTCAAACTTTCCACTAGCAATCGGTTTACTTTACTTTCCGGAAACAGTCAATTTCCATCTCTCCCAGATAGCAGCAAAACATATATTACAAAACCTAGATACCAACAAAATTTTCTTAAAAAGAATAGTAACCATTACAACACAGAAATAGAATCGCACTCCAATCTAATTCACACAATATTCGGTCAACGTCCCCAGGCCTCCAATTCCAATTTCAATTTAAAGAATTTATTGCCTATTAAGTTATAGTTCTAAGTAAGGTTAATTATTTATTTCATTTATTACATGTATAAATAAATATGCAAAAATAAACAAAACAATAATACATGAGGGAATGTGTGAGATTCCAACCAGGACGACAAATCTATCTTATCCAATCTCATAAACGAATTTATTGAATATAAAGATAAAATCGTTGAAGGAATATCCACTTTTGTTAGTACTTTATTAGTAAATATCCCAACAACAAGCACATATTTGAAAATCACGGATGCCATTAATATCAGAGAGTATATAACACATCTGAAAACATTATTATTTTACAATGGACTGCACGATCAGTCGTATCTAATAAAATAAACTTAACTAACTACCTTGCAAAAAAGTACATACATATAATATTATTTTTGGAGACGCATTTCAAGCCAGATAGGGAATATACAGTCAATGGTATAGTGTGGTATGTGTAAACAGGAATGGTGGGAAAGACGGAGTGGCTCTCTTAGTGTCAAAACGTATAAGTACCTTTTTAAAAACATATCACTTCTAAATGACAACATAGAGAATATTATTGAAATTTGCGGCATTGATGTTACAATTGATAAGAGACAGATTTCTGTGATTTATTTATATAGACCTTCAAACACAAGTATACCTGCAATTCCCTGGAAAGTACTTTTTGACAAATTCTCAGGAGATGTTATCACTGGTAGAGACTTTAACGCTTATCATAATTTATGGGTATCTGGTAAAATCGATGCACATGGTAATAAGCTAGTTGATGCACTCACTACAAATAAATTTATTGTTATGAATAATGATTCAGCAACCAGATTAACTCCACCAGGTATAACAAAATCTGCTGTTGACATTACATTAGTATCACCATCGTTAGCGTCTTTGATGGAATGGGAAATTATAAATGATTGTGTATGTTCTGACCACTTTCCCATATCAGGAAACTATAAATGTTTGTATATGTTCTGATCACTTTCCATAATCAATTAAAGTAAAACCTATGTTTTTAAAAAATGTAGCATATCCGTCCAGTAAACAGTGTGTTAAAAGAGCAAACTAGGACTGTTTTAGTGAAGTATTATAAAATCAGATAGCAGTGAATCCAAATAGTAATAATGTTAATAAAAATATGCTACCATAATTTATTGACGCCATGAGATAGACATGTGAACTTGCGATACCGATGAATAAACCAGTTACGGTGGTCACACCCTAAAAAATTAGTCTGGCGACATAGCAAATGTAACAACATTCAAATAGAAAAAATTAATGCGTTAAATTTGTATAATCAACAATCCACTTTAGAGAACTTGTTATCATATAAGAAATGTGAAGCTACAACGAAGATACTGTATAAAGTAAAATAAAAAAAAATCCTGTATACAATTTTTTAATAATTTAAATGCTAATACATCTATCAAAAAAATCTAGAATGAAGAACAACTGAAAAATTGTGTACGTCACCATTACAATGTTAATGAGGAAATCGACGAGCTGGTTTTAAATAAATTAGCATCGACATCCGTATACAAGCAATATGACCAACTGAACACTATTAACAATACCAATGGCAGTGAACATAAAGAATTCATCATATCTGAATTAAACTATGCTTGCAAACATTTAAGAAATACAGAACCTGGCCATGATCAAATTACCTACTCGATGTTAGAGAAACTGACCTTATAGCAAAAAAAATTATTAAATATTTAACTCAATCAGGGTTAGTGCTGACGTACCAGTAATTTGAAAATAATGCGTGGTTATTCTTATACTAATTACGAGTAAAATTCCATGTGATTATAACTTATAGACCAATAACACTCTTACCTTGTATAACAAAAACTTAAGTCAATATAGTTTCAAACGGAGGTACCGTACAACAGATGCTTTGGCACACTTGGTAACTGACATACAGAAAGGCTTATCTGAAAGTTTTGTAACAGGTGCATTATTTATCGATATAAAAAGCAACATGGTCCTATGTTAACCTTAGTCTCTCATTTCAAAAAATTCTGTGTGTATTAAAATTTCATATAAAATTGCTCGTTTAAACATTAATTTATACCTATCATAAACGAAGTATATATGTACGTAAAAATAAGAAGCAGCTCATCGCTCCGAGACATACATCTAATAATATTTCACAGGGTTCAATGTTAAGCCCGATTTTATTTAACGTGTATACCTTCAAGATACATTAATTATTATGGTCGCCAAATATTAAACGTTCTAGTATGCTGATGATTTTGTGTTGTATTTAAAACACAAAACATGGCCAATACGAAAGAGAACTTAAACATAATATGTACAACGTTAATTCAGGCACCAGTTCTAACTGGTTCAAAATATCTTATACAAAATATGTCATAGTTTTCTTCTCAAGAAAGAGAGCATTAACATCCCACTGTATTGAATTATGAGGTAATGAGATCCCAGTTTTGCCAGCTGTTATAAATATCTAAGCATGTTTCTAAATAATAAGCTTGTATGGGGTTCTCAAATCAATTATACAGCAAACCACTGAGAGAAAGGTGTTAACTTTCTGAAAATGCTATCTAAAGATGTCTGAAGAACAGATCAATCGGTAGCAATGCTGCTTTATAGAGCCTATATTCGCTCCATTTTAGATTACGGCTCCATCTTATACGGGTCACCTAGCAACTCAAGATTAACTCTTAAAATTGTAATACGAATTATGCAATCTACACCAAATGAAGCAACGTTGGTCGATTGTATAGAACCCCCTCTAGAGTTCAGAAAAGAATAATTAGCATCCAAATATGTTATCAAGCAAAATTGCTGCTGTAACCAACCATATTTATAATCTAATTGTCAACACAAGATTTAACAGTAGGCTATTACGTTAAGGAAAATTCTCCACCACTAGCCACTTACATAGCAACTATATTTATAATCTAATTGTCAACATAGCAACACAAGATTTAACAGTAGCCTATAACGTTAAGCAAAATCCTCCACCATTAGCCACTTACATAGCATATAGGCACCTAGGATCCCTCTGATCATACAACAACCTTTTTGACCTAAATATAAATGCGATTATTTATGCCCCTGATGTCGTAATACCTAAATACGATTTATTTTCATCACCTCAATCATTTATGGAAGGTTATATTAAAAATAGGCACTCTACTATCATATACATATATGGGTCGAAAAAATATCCCAGAATTAGTCATAGAACAAATTTTTGTACTTAAAATCGACACCACTATTTTCAGTTACGAAACAGCAGCTATTACACAAGCACTCAAATGGGCAGTAACAGCAGAGTTGTTAAACATGATTATATGTACAGATTTCCTATCCATAATCACTACCTTACAAAACCCAAAAAAGAAAATTGACACAAATGTTTTGATACCAGACATTTTAAATATAGATATAGACGAACTCATGGACAAACATATCAAAGTTAAATTCACATGGACTAAAGAGCATGGTATGTCCATGTTCATATTACAACCTACACAGAACTATCTCTGACAACTATTGGTATAATAATACGTAGCAAAAGCAAACAGACACGTGGTTGCAACTATAGCCAGGCTCAAAACTAACCACGGAAGAATTCCACCGCATTTATACAAAATCGTAATTACACATTACCCATTATGTACTTGTAGCGATGCTACTGATAATCTAAACCACATATTTTTTAATTTTTATCACAATTAGAACTAGACTTTATGGTTGTTGCATGAATTATGTAATGTAGGGCTCCAAAAATCAATGTAGCTACTGTTAATTCTGAGCTCAAATAATGTTCTGCTCTATAGCGACCTACACACACTGAAACATGTTGCGATACACGCATCGACTCCTAGGTTTCATGATGCAAGTTGCAGTGTGTGTAGACTGGCATCGGCTTATCGGAGTCAGAAGTGACCTGCATCGATGCAGGAATCAGTATACCGTCCTGGTGGTGCCCGATTCTAATGCAGGTTTTAACATGAAGAGGTTTACATCGATGCCGAGTAATATGTGCTGAATGAACATGTATAGAGATTATTGGGAAGAATTTATAAATATAGTGAGCGCAGAATCAACTCAAACAGGCGTTAAATGAAAGCAAATGATGTACGTGTAGATTTCTTAAGTGATGATGGCAGTTCTCACTACAGGTGGAGAGGGCATAATCCACACACGTCATACAAAAATGAAAACCCCTAGTTCGATATAATCCACTTTCATCCTTCCTGAACTCATTAGGGGGCTAGTTAGCCAATAAATTATTTATAAAAATATTTAAATTAGATAATTCAAAATGTGGCTTCGTGGTCGAGTGGTAAGGACACTTGTTTCTCACCCTGGAGTCCTGGGTTCGATCCCCGGTCAAGGAGCTATGATTTTTTCTAAACCAGAAATTAATCCTAACATACTTGGATATTGGGCGTGTGTCCATTGCCTCTAAATGTGTAGCCCTCTTCCACACAAGGTACTTTGATATACCTTCACAGGAGATTGTATTACCTGTGATGTGTATAACTAATTAACATATGAACATTTGTCATATTTATTTTGACATTTTAAATTGATCTTCGGTACTCATAATGACCTTCATAGCATCTAACCTAAACTAAATAAGCCCATTCTTTCATATATTTCAAAAAACCTGACATATTATTGCTTCGTGTTTAAACATTTGTAAAACTCATAATAAAATAATTACCTATTGAGTATTACAAAAGCATTCTTTCAAACCTAACAAGATAATAATAATAAATTCCCCTTTTTATATTTTATACTGTCATTCTTATCTGAATGTGCTAGTATAAAAGTTTTAGGTATATAATAAATCAAAAAACAATACCTCCAATACAATTTATCATAGAAAGTATTAATACAATTACTCAGTCTAGGAGCAAGAACTTGATTGAATTAAATAACAGTGTTCTTAGTATTAGAAGCAAAAAATAATTGAGATTAAAAAAAAATATTAACTCACTAAAAAGGGAAAATGTTTACAGTTAAGAAATGATTTTCTCCAATTACAATACAAAAACCAAAACCCCTAGAGTATTTATGTCACAAAAATTCACATTTTAATAAATTTAAATGGTGAAAAGCAAAATTACAGCAGAATTACAAAATTTAAATAACTAATCCTTTAATTAATAAAATAGTCATTAACCTATTGTTTCGCGAAGTTAATATTTCTGAAAAACTTGGATACCTAAAGGTTTAAATTATTATATGGCGCCAAAAACGATTTATTATATATATTATATATATTATAACCGCCATTGAACAGGCTGCTCAAAGATTACCAATGGATGATGCTAATGAATATTGAATTTGTTCAAAAATTGAAATTGAGAAAAAATATAAGAGGAGACAATATGACAAGGGATGCAAAACATTCATTATCATTTAAAAGATGAAAACAATAATAAAATTCTACCTGCTGATAAAGGTAATGCCACGGTAATTTCAGATATAGTTACATGCAAATAACACAAAAATTTTAAACATAATAAATGAGGGACAATATTCAAGCTTAAATAAGTATCCAACAAAAACTATAGGAAATAAAATATTAGGACATTATTTAAACCTAAATGTGAATTTACTGTTAATGAACGAAAGATGTTAACTCTATATCATAGCAAACCTCCTCATTTTTATGGTTTACCAAAAAATTCATAAACCTGTGGTTGCTCTAAGACCAACTGGAAACCGGCGGGCCCAACGTACAATATTTTTTCTGCAACCGTTTTTGTTACACTTAAAACATTTTTTAAATTGAAATCTTTCGTAAGCAAAATTCATAAAATCAACTAATATTATGTCAGACGTTGTTATCTGAGTGCTTAATTATGTATCAACCCTACTGCTCTCAACCAAAAGTGACATAAGAAATCGGAAAGTATTTTCCGATTCATTATGTCACTTTCCGGTCTAGACCAGTAAAGATGTATTTTCCACTCAAAAAAATTTACCAGAAACAGTTAACTTTCTAGACGGTTACAGAAAAATATATAAACAGAAAACTATTATATTTGACATTGCTACAAAAGATAATCTTTTGTCAAAGAAATTTCCGTCTAGTTTTTAGAACGGAATGAGAGAATATTCAGAAACGTCAATCTTAATCATCGAAAATATTTGATATTTAAGTTTAATTTTTCAGATTAATATTTTTTAGGTGTGATTTTTAGATAGGAAAAAACATTTTTTTTCAAAAAACCAACCTCTGACTAATCCTTTTGGCGCAGAGGTTTATTAACATTTTTTAAAATAATGTATAGGACAATGGCTTAACACTCAAAGAAGGTGAGAAAAGAAACGTACATATATATATGTAATAGGGAATATAAACCAACTAATTTTTAAAATAATGATATGTTACAATTTGGCAGTTAAGGATAATATTAATACAGACCTTTGTTAAATCTGTACTCACTCCAAAAACAAGTTTCAATTTTGCCTACAAACAAATTTTTTATTATTTTTACTGAGCGAGATCTTGTTAAAGATAGAATAAGATGACAATGATTAATACTTTTTTGATGTTTGGCGTTCGTTTGGTCTCAATACACAACAGCTTTAAAGCTCCAATGTTTCACTTAGTTTTGCCTTCAAAATCGTCTAGAAAGTTGTGAGGGTTTGTGCAAAGCTTTTAGAGCTTATGACGCCCGACGGAGACTAACGTTCGGTTTAATCCTGAAATACCTCAGGATTCACAACTTTAGATAACTCGTCTAATTTAATTAATATAAATTGAAATTAACTCTAACATAGGCAAAACAATATTATGTATTATTATGTGAGCCTTGGCAGTAGATCACAAATCAACTTCAACGTTTTGATTTATTCTTATGTAAATAAAATTATGGAAAGGCAACTCAAACTTTTAATACATTTTCTCTGGACATTGCTTATTATTTCCAATATTTTAATTTTCATGTTATTTATTAACCAACCATAAATATCGCAATTTCATCTTGTGTAATGGCTATAACACAATTTTTGTTTAATAAAGCACATGTTTCAACTATCATAATTTCAAGAGTATTTATGTATGCTGATTTATATTTTACACACTTATGTTTAAAAATGTTGAAAACATAATATAACTTTAAATAAACAAACAAAATACATTATTTACTTAATCAGATTTTAATTGGTAATATTTCGAGTACTTTTTGCACGAGTTGTTCTTGAACACTATGTTGGTGTTTTGTAATTCCATATTTTTAGAACACAACAGGTGCAATTTAAACTTCAAAAAGATCATTCGAAAAGTATATGTTTTTTTAAAAAAAATCGTATGTAACAAATGAGAAAAATATTGTCAGTAGTAATATCACAAGAGAATGAGAATAAATTGAGAATAATTCAATAGATTTTCGAAAACTTGTTGCCGAATGGCAACAAGTTTGAGACCGTAATCGTGTTAAAATGACGAAACGTTAAATCTATGGGAGATGGAGGGTTGATTTTCCCCTTAGAACCACACTGCTCCGCAGAATTTTTTCCGGCGAATCGAATAAAATAAGTTCCAACCTCCTATATGCAATAGGGGATGAGATATTCAATTTTTACTACTTTCAAACTCAATCTTCAACATAAAATGTTAAATATCTCGGTTCATATGAGAGATGATTTTTCCCCCTAGAATCCCATCGATACATAAGATTTTTCCTAGTAAATAGAATAAAAGAAGTTCGTACCCCCTATCTGCAATAGCGGTTGAAATATTGAATTTTTTGTCTTTTATCACTCATTTTCAATACAAAATATTAAATATCTCAGGTCCTATGGGAGTAAGTGGAGGGGGGTTGCGTTGCTGACAAAACTTTTAATACATTGTCCTGAATTCCACGCGGAAGAAGTCGCGGATAAATAGCTAGTTACGTATAAGTAGAGACCGGATTTAGATCGAAGATAGCAAAAAATATTATTTAGGATTTGCAATATCGCGCATAAAATGGTACATTACTTTACTTTGTTTAATTTTGCTATAAAGATTAAGCCAGCGCATACATAATATTACATCATATGACTAATTATCTTTCAACTGTCTCGGGGGTCAGGACCCTGATTTATCTGTTGAGAAATGTAAACACCTCAATAAACGTTCGCATGGATTTTCACTGTGATTTATAAAAAAAATCTTTTGTATTTATATTAACGGCGTTTGAGCGTGTGTAGCAATAATAGTCAATAGCCCATGTTTGTAACTGTAACTTTACAAAAGTATTAGAGAACTGCTTTATTTATGATTTACAACTAATAATAAAATAGTTTACTAATAATACGGCGACATGGAAAAATCACTGTATATCGTATCACTAGTTTCATGCAATTCAGACCCCCTCTGAAAAATACGCGCTTATATATATATATATGAAAAAATGACAATTTTACTATTTTGTGACCCCTATCATAACATGGTAATCATCACTTATAGCACTTCGCTTTAAGGGATCCGAGAAGTTGACAGCCTCAAATGAGTCCATCCGATGTTTGGCATAAAAGCATTCTAGGCTTTTGAATTGTCTTCATACCAGCAGATTTTAACACACCGTGGGTAATTATTTTAGGAAGTCGAATAACTACTTATCTCACGGCTTTATTAATGAATCTCTTAGGCTGGTATGCATTGTCGTTTTCCCGAGCTATCATTCAGCAGTGAATGAATTTAACGCATGAAATACAATTGCTGAATGATGGCTGGCGAGTCACGACTATGCATATCAGTATTAGTGATAGGTACTTCAATGGTATTTTGAAAATCCATCACTCTTTATCGTTCTTGATAGGATAAAATTAAATTAAACATTATGAGATATATATGATTTAACCAATTTAATCATACAACAGGAATGTTATTATTTATCAACGTTGCATTTTGTGGCCTCAATATGTATAATAAATACTAATTTTTCTTAATTTGACCTCGCCCTAGTTTCGCTTTCTGGCCCCAATGTGATCACTTTATGGCAAAAAATCGGTGAGACCATCGAGTCCAGGGACTCAATGTGTCAAATTGGCCCCAATCAACTGCTTCTATGCCAAATCGCGGCCTTCTATTTTATTCTTTATTTTCTTTGCATTGGTTTTATGTTTGTAACTTTATTATTAACTGATATACAGTGTGTTCCACTTTGATTAGACATATACTCGTATCCCCGTATTTAGTTTGTATTTACACGAATTGACGAATTCTTTTTTTCAAAATGTAGTACACGACAAGGTCTAGCTCTCTGAATGAGAGTTTATATTATGTTGTGTATCCACGGTCTACTAAAATTAAAATAAAAGGCTAACAATTAAGAAACGCTATTAAGGATCTTTTTAACGATTTTTTTTAGGAAATGTGAATCGGTTGTGCTTAAAAAAGCTTAAATACTGAATTGAAGTTGGTAGTTCTTATACGACTCTTCAATTTTCAAAAAAAAAAATATCGGAACGTTTCTTTGCAGTTTAAACGCCGAAAGGGTGTAAATTTCATATAACCAGTATGAAATAACACTACGGTTAATACAGGATAATTAGAAAGTACACTCTGATACAAAGTACAACTGATATAAAGTTATCATTAATCTCCTCCTCATAATTCCAAGTACAGAGAGTACTACTCTATGATTCTAACTTGGCACTCGAGTCTCTGTCTCACACTAGTGATATTTCTTCGCTTTTTGCGCCAAGCTAGATTCATAGAGTAGTCATTTCTGATCACCCTATATAAATCGTAATCTTACTGAGTATTGATTAGATGAAATGAATTCCTCTTTGACGTATAAACTGCAAAAAAAACATTCAAAATTTTTCTTTTTTTTTAAGAAATTTTACGAGTCATAGTGAACACCCTGTAAAAGTTATCAATATGAAACTGGTATTTAGGCTTTTCAAGCATGCCCGATTCATGTTTTCTCAAAAGTGATTCGTTAAAGAAATCCCTAATTGCGTTTCTTGATTTTTAGTATTTTAGTTTAAATATAGTAGGTTGTGGATACACAACATAAAAAAATTGTTATTCAGGAAGGTAGATATTGTTGAGTACTACAATTAAAAAAAAATCAGTTCTCTCAAATACAACCGAGATACAGGGGTGTGTCTACTTAAAATATAACAAACTGTATATGCAAATCAATACACAATAATGTTATAATAATATGTAAGTATTTCTTTTTCTTTTATTTACTCTATTTATTACGTTTTTTTGTATTTGCTTTATGTTTTAACTTTGTGTGCAGCAATGAAATATATAGGTTGCCTTGACTGTAAATTGTGATGTATGTCAATATATCTTACACTTATATTTTCCCCAGAATACAATATATGTTTCATGTGTCTTTTGCTCATATGAGTTAGCAAAAAGATTTTTCAAGGGCCACGGATATATGATTGGTATTTAATTTACTAACTCATCGTTTACTAACCAGATGATATCGAGCTATAAGATGGGAAGCTTCCAATTTGGGCTTCTGGCTTCTGTTCATAGTCAAACTAACTGATAAATTAATTAGTTACGGCGTTACAAATTAGCTACTAAAGTAGCCAGGTGGGTATGAGTTCGAATTCATTGCGGTAGGTACGCTTTGAAAATTTTATTTTGAAATTTGTTTTTGATACCCTGGAGTGATCGAACTCTACAATAAACTGTAGGGCCTCATCTCTCTTAACTAACACAGATTCCTAAATTTTTCAAGCTGTAACTTCGGCGACGTGGGAGACAGTTAAGAAAATATTTTTTTAAGTAACACTTTTGAGAAAAGTTCTGGAATGTAAATGTTTATCCTCAGGAAGTTAGCGGGCAAAATTTAATCAGTTTTACCTCGATAATCGTTGAGTTACAGATTTAAATGTTAGTATTACAAATAGTTACAAATAATTCAAATTAGTTAATAAATAGTGAGAGAAAAAAATACGAAATTATATTGTAAATTGGCTGCCGAGAAGTTGGCCGCCATAATTTATAATGTATTACTCGGAGATGATGCAGTCACAAATTCCAGTTTATGGGTTAAAATAGTTACAAATAAGTTACTAAATGACGACAGGAAAAAAATTGCAAAATTATACTGTCGTGTGGTTGCCGAGAAGTTGGCCGCCATAATTTAGTAATTTATTACGAAGTGCTATAAGAGATGATTAATCAAAATTAAGGCGAGGTA
Source organism: Rhamnusium bicolor (assembly GCA_029963845.1). Lineage (NCBI taxonomy): Eukaryota > Metazoa > Arthropoda > Insecta > Coleoptera > Cerambycidae > Rhamnusium > Rhamnusium bicolor. Next base: position 243,405 of record JANEYF010002505.1, read on the forward strand.
AGCACTTTAGGGACTATGTTACGGTAGGGGTAAAAAAATTGTCATTTTCTCATATACATATTGTCTCAGTATACAAAGTAATGTTTAAATATGTATATATACAAGTTATTTATATTTTTAGTTTTGGAACAAAATGTTAAATAACAAAGTTGTTTAAAATTTTATAGCTAGTCAAAATCCAAGAAATATTTTTTTACGCTTTGTCTGTACCATTATTTAATAGCTTATTTGTAACTTATATACCGAAATTTGTAACTCGCCGTTAGCAGATATGAAAAAACATATTTTTTGTGTAAATTTCACGGGAGCCGCACAACTTTTAATGCTTTCAGTTTACACCCGACCATCATTTAGTAACTAATTTATAACGATTTGTGACACATAAACTAAAATTTGTAACTACCATTATCTCCGAGTAATAAATTATTAAATTATGGCGACCAACTTCAAGGGCAGCCACATGACACTATAATTTTGCAATTTTTTTCCTGTCACCATTTAGTAACTAATTTGTAACCTATAAATTAGAATTTGTGCCTGCATCATCTTCGAATAATAAATTATTAAATTATGGCATCCAACTTTTCGGCAGCTGCACGCCACTATAATTTTGCAATTTTTCTTGCCATCATTTAATAACTAATTTGTAACTATTTGTAACCCACACATTAGAATTTGTAACTGCATCATCTCCGAGTAATAAATTATTAAATTATGGCGACCAACTTCTCGGCCACATAACACTACAATTTTGCATTTTTTCCCCTGTTATTGTTTAGCAACTAATTTGTAAATATTTGTAACACTAAATTTATGGCTCAGCCATTATCCAGGTAAAACTGGTTGAGTTTTCGCGATAAACTCGTCATTTCCAGCTTTAGAATGCGTTTTTCTAAGATTCATATTTCTTACATATAAAAACCCTCCAACTGAAACTTCATACTGACAGAAAATGTTTTGATCTCGAAATCATCAAAATTATGGAGTTAGGAATTAAAAGTCACCTTCCATTTCGACTTTTTAAATAGCACCTACAGATTCGAAACGGATAAAATGTTATAAGTAATTCGATCTAAGAAAACGAATGGAACCATTCTCGAAACGATATCTGCTAAGATATTCGAGGTAATCCATTTTTTTCACTAAAAATTTAAATAATCGTTATTATTCGTTTCTCAGAAATGTTTACTCTTTATGAAAGTTGCTAATTGGCCAGTTACGAGTCCATTTCCAAATCGGACCTATATGTCGTACTGTGGATAGTATATGGGAGAACAGGTAGTTTTCGCGATATATACCCCATTTCCAATTTACAGCTTTAGGATACGGTTTTTCTTAGAAAGGTTAGATTGGTATTTCTCACATAGAACCCCCTCCCCAATGAAAACTTCATACCGATTGAAAATGTTTTGGTCTCGAAATCATCAAAATTCTAGAGTTAGAATTAAATGTCCACATCCATTTCGACTTTTTAAATAGCACCTACCGACTTTCAACCGATACGAGTACAATGTTACATGTAATTCGATCTGAAAAAACGAATGGAACCATTCTCTGCTAAGATATTCGAGATAATTTATTTTTCCCCTAAAAATTTAAATATTTATTGTATATATAATATATACCTAATTAAGTTTTCGTTTCTCAGAAATATCCATTTTTCATGAAAATTTTTGATCGATCCATTACGTAAGAGTCCATTACCAAATCGAACCCGTATGTCATACTGCGGAGCGTACATAATGTTTAGTTTTCGCATATGTTTTTAATTAGAATAGTATCAGTTCAGTATTAGCTGTGTTTACACCATATTCAGAGGTCAACGATTTCGTTCCATATAGGCTGAGACGTAAGCGCATACAGATCATTCTGAAAAGATGGATGTTCCATAAATTATTTTTTTCTTACTAAACTGTTGCTATAAAGAAAATATGGCATAAGAATTTTTAGATTGTTGGTCTTTTTTTGTACCAACTATTAAAATGTCCCCAACATTTTTTCCCTCACACCCTGCATAGTATACAACTGTTTAATAATGACTAAACCGCATTTTTTTCGGTTTGGCATAAAAGCATTCTAGGCTTTTGAATTGTCTTCATACCAGCAGATTTTAACACACCGTTAGTAATTATTCTCTGGAAGTTGAATAACTACTTATCTCACGGCTTTATTAATGAATCTCTTAGGCTGGTATGCATTGTCGTTTTCCCGAGCTATCATTCAGCAATGAATGAGTTTAACGCATGAAATACATAAGACTCATTAATTGCTGAGTGACGGCTGGCGAGTCACTGGAGAACGACTATGCATATCAGTATTAGTGATAGGTACTTCAATGCTATTTTGAAAATTCATCACTTTTTATCGTTCTTGACAGGATAAAATTAAATTAACCATTATAAAATATACATGATTTAATCATACAACAGGAATGTTATTATTTGGCAACGTTGCATTTTGTTCCCTTAATATGTATAATAAATACTAATGTCTCTTAATTTGAGCCCACCCTAGTTCCGCCTTCTGGTCCCAATGTGATCACTTTATGGCAAAAATTCGATGAGACCATCGAGTCCAAGGACTCAATGTTTCAAATTGGCCCCAATCAACTGCTTCTATGCCAAATCGCGGCCTTGTACTTTACTTTTTATTTTATTTGCATTTGTTTTATGATTGTAACTTTATTATTAACTCATATACAGTGTGTTCCACTTTGATTTGGCATATCCTCGCATCTCCGTATTTCGTTTGTATTTACACGAATTGACGAATTCTTTTTTTTTCAAAATGTAGTACACGACAATATTTCTCTGAATGAGAGTTTATATTATGTTGTATATCCTACGATTCTAACTTGGCACTCGAGTCTCTGTCTCACACTAGTGATATTTCTTCGCTCTCTTCGCCAAGCTAGATTCTTAGAGTAGTAATTTCTGATCACCCTATATAAATCGTAATATTACTGAGTATTGATTAGATGAAAAGAATTCCTCTTTGACGTTTAAACTGCAAAAAAAAACATTCGAAATTTTTTATATTTTTTTTTCACAAAATTTTACGAGTCATAATGAACACCCTGTAAAAGTTATCAATATGAAACTGGTATATAGGCTTTTCAAACATGCCCGATTCATATTTTCTCAAAATTGATTCATAAAAAAAATCCCTAATGGCGTTTCTGATTTTTAGTATTTTAGTTTAATTATAATAGGCCGTGGACACACAACATAAAAAAATTGTTATTCAGGAAGGTATATCTTGTTGAGTACTATATTTAAAAAACATCAGTGCTCTCAAATACAACCGAAATACAGGGGTTTGTCTACTGAAAATATAACACACTGTATATGCAAATCAATACATAATAATGTTATAATAATATATAAGTATTTATTTTCCTTTTATTTACTCTATTTATTACGATTTTTTTTGTATTTATTTTATGTTTTAACTTTGTGTGCAATAATGAAATATATAGGTTGCCATTGACTGTAAATTTGTGATGTATGTCAATATATTTTACACTTATATTTTCCCCAGAATACAGTATATGTTTCATGTTTCTTTAGCTCATATCAATTACCAGAAGGATTTTTCAAGGGCCACGGATAGCTCAACCATTATCGAGGTAAAACTGATTAAATTTTGGCCGCTAACTTCCTGAGGATAAACATTTACATTCTAGAACTTTGCTCAAAAGTGTTACTTAAAAAAATGTTTTCTTAACTGTCTCTCAAGTCGCCGAAGTTACTGCTTGAAAAATTTAGGAATCTGTGTTAGTTAAGAGAGATGACGGTCTACAGTTTATTGTAGAGTTCGAATCACTCCAGGGTACCCGAAACAAATTTTAAAATAAAAATTTTCAAATCCTACCGCAATGGATTCGAATTCATACCCACTTGGCTACTTCACTTGTAACGCCGTAACTAATTAATTTGTCAGTTAATTTGGCTATTAACAGAAGCTGTGAATCTTTCCAAATTGGAAACCTCCCATCTTTAGCTCGATATCATCTGGTTTATAAAAGATGAGTTTGTAAATTAAATACCAATCATATATCCGTGGCCCTTGAAAAATCCTTCTGGTAATTGATATGAGCTAAAGAAACATGAAACATATACTGTATTCTGGGGAAAATATAAGTGTAAAATATATTGACATACATCACAAATTTACAGTCAATGGCAACCTATATATTTCATTATTGCACACAAAGTTAAAACATAAAATAAATACAAAAAAATCGTAATAAATAGAGTAAATAAAAGAAAAATAAATACTTATATATTATTATAACATTATTATGTATTGATTTGCATATACAGTGTGTTATATTTTCAGTAGACAAACCCCTGTATTTCGGTTGTATTTGAGAGCACTGATTTTTTTTAAATATAGTACTCAACAAGATATACCTTCCTGAATAACAATTTTTTTATGTTGTGTGTCCACGGCCTAGTATAATTAAACTAAAATACTAAAAATCAGAAACGCCATTAGGGATTTTTTTTATGAATCAATTTTGAGAAAATATGAATCGGGCATGTTTGAAAAGCCTATATACCAGTTTCATATTGATAACTTTTACAGGGTGTTCATTATGACTCGTAAAATTTTGTGAAAAAAAAAATAGAAAAAATTTCGAATGTTTTTTTTTTGCAGTTTAAACGTCAAAGAGGAATTCTTTTCATCTAATCAATACTCAGTAATATTACGATTTATATAGGGTGATCAGAAATTACTACTCTAAGAATCTAGCTTGGCGAAGAGAGCGAAGAAATATCACTAGTGTGAGACAGAGACTCGAGTGCCAAGTTAGAATCGTAGGATATACAACATAATATAAACTCTCATTCAGAGAAATATTGTCGTGTACTACATTTTGAAAAAAAAAGAATTCGTCAATTCGTGTAAATACAAACGAAATACGGAGATGCGAGGATATGCCAAATCAAAGTGGAACACACTGTATATGAGTTAATAATAAAGTTACAATCATAAAAACAAATGCAAATAAAATAAAAAGTAAAGTACAAGGCCGCGATTTGGCATAGAAGCAGTTGATTGGGGCCAATTTGAAACATTGAGTCCTTGGACTCGATGGTCTCATCGAATTTTTGCCATAAAGTGATCACATTGGGACCAGAAGGCGGAACTAGGGTGGGCTCAAATTAAGAGACATTAGTATTTATTATACATATTAAGGGAACAAAATGCAACGTTGCCAAATAATAACATTCCTGTTGTATGATTAAATCATGTATATTTTATAATGGTTAATTTAATTTTATCCTGTCAAGAACGATAAAAAGTGATGAATTTTCAAAATAGCATTGAAGTACCTATCACTAATACTGATATGCATAGTCGTTCTCCAGTGACTCGCCAGCCGTCACTCAGCAATTAATGAGTCTTATGTATTTCATGCGTTAAACTCATTCATTGCTGAATGATAGCTCGGGAAAACGACAATGCATACCAGCCTAAGAGATTCATTAATAAAGCCGTGAGATAAGTAGTTATTCAACTTCCAGAGAATAATTACTAACGGTGTGTTAAAATCTGCTGGTATGAAGACAATTCAAAAGCCTAGAATGCTTTTATGCCAAACCGAAAAAAATGCGGTTTAGTCATTATTAAACAGTTGTATACTATGCAGGGTGTGAGGGAAAAATGTTGGGGACATTTTAATAGTTGGTACAAAAAAGACCAACAATCTAAAAATTCTTATGCCATATTTTCTTTATAGCAACAGTTTAGTAAGAAAAAAATAATTTATGGAACATCCATCTTTTCAGAATGATCTGTATGCGCTTACGTCTCAGCCTATATGGAACGAAATCGTTGACCTCTGAATATGGTGTAAACACAGCTAATACTGAACTGATACTATTCTAATTAAAAACATATGCGAAAACTAAACATTATGTACGCTCCGCAGTATGACATACGGGTTCGATTTGGTAATGGACTCTTACGTAATGGATCGATCAAAAATTTTCATGAAAAATGGATATTTCTGAGAAACGAAAACTTAATTAGGTATATATTATATATACAATAAATATTTAAATTTTTAGGGGAAAAATAAATTATCTCGAATATCTTAGCAGAGAATGGTTCCATTCGTTTTTTCAGATCGAATTACATGTAACATTGTACTCGTATCGGTTGAAAGTCGGTAGGTGCTATTTAAAAAGTCGAAATGGATGTGGACATTTAATTCTAACTCTAGAATTTTGATGATTTCGAGACCAAAACATTTTCAATCGGTATGAAGTTTTCATTGGGGAGGGGGGTTCTATGTGAGAAATACCAATCTAACCTTTCTAAGAAAACCGTATCCTAAAGCTGTAAATTGGAAATGGGGTATATATCGCGAAAACTACCTGTTCTCCCATATACTATCCACAGTACGACATATAGGTCCGATTTGGAAATGGACTCGTAACTGGCCAATTAGCAACTTTCATAAAGAGTAAACATTTCTGAGAAACGAATAATAACGATTATTTAAATTTTTAGTGAAAAAAATGGATTACCTCGAATATCTTAGCAGATATCGTTTCGAGAATGGTTCCATTCGTTTTCTTAGATCGAATTACTTATAACATTTTATCCGTTTCGAATCTGTAGGTGCTATTTAAAAAGTCGAAATGGAAGGTGACTTTTAATTCCTAACTCCATAATTTTGATGATTTCGAGATCAAAACATTTTCTGTCAGTATGAAGTTTCAGTTGGAGGGTTTTTATGTGTAAGAAATATGAATCTTAGAAAAACGCATTCTAAAGCTGGAAATGACGAGTTTATCGCGAAAACTCAACCAGTTTTACCTGGATAATGGCTGAGCCATAAATTTAGTGTTACAAATATTTACAAATTAGTTGCTAAACAATAACAGGGGAAAAAATGCAAAATTGTAGTGTTATGTGGCCGAGAAGTTGGTCGCCATAATTTAATAATTTATTACTCGGAGATGATGCAGTTACAAATTCTAATGTGTGGGTTACAAATAGTTACAAATTAGTTATTAAATGATGGCAAGAAAAATTGCAAAATTATAGTGGCGTGCAGCTGCCGAAAAGTTGGATGCCATAATTTAATAATTTATTATTCGAAGATGATGCAGGCACAAATTTATAGGTTACAAATTAGTTACTAAATGGTGACAGGAAAAAAATTGCAAAATTATAGTGTCATGTGGCTGCCCTTGAAGTTGGTCGCCATAATTTAATAATTTATTACTCGGAGATAATGGTAGTTACAAATTTTAGTTTATGTGTCACAAATAGTTATAAATTAGTTACTAAATGATGGTCGGGTGTAAACTGAAAGCATTAAAAGTTGTGCGGCTCCCGTGAAATTTACACAAAAAATATGTTTTTTCATATCTGCTAACGGCGAGTTACAAATTTCGGTATATAAGTTACAAATAAGCTATTAAATAATGGTACAGACAAAGCGTAAAAAAATATTTCTTGGATTTTGACTAGCTATAAAATTTTAAACAACTTTGTTATTTAACATTTTGTTCCAAAACTAAAAATAAGGTCAATTTACACTTAAGCAAATTTCAAGTTTTTGTAATTTTTGAGCACCCTGTAAACATAAACTTTCTCAACGTGAATCGCATTTTTTAGAAAAGGAAACATTTTTATGTAGAACAACTTTTGAATGTTTTTGCTAATTCGTATCTTTAGAAACCCCATCCGCAGACATACTATATAATTCAGAATCATACACATTAGAAAAATCCAACTTTCAATATAGTGAGACATGCTATTTATTACACTTCATTACTGTTACTCATATCAAAACAGCTAAAGGAATTACATGTAATAATACCAAGAAGGAAAACATTCGACAATTATAATTGTTAATTATAGAGCATTTAAAAAAATTATATAATGTCGATAAGTCGATATCATCAGAGTTGTCTTATCCTCCACATATCAGGTATTGTGAAACACTTAAGATGAATTCCCAGCCAAAATTTTGCGTAGGCTAAATTAAAAAAAAAAAACAAAGAAGGAAGATCAAAGTAAAACGCGGATCTACTATTATTTCGTACAATTGTAGAAAACTGATAAATATGTCATTCCAATATAATCTACAAACTGTAGTTCTGCTGTTTTGAAGGACTTTTAACGCAAGAATGAAAATCTGAGTGCACTGCATAAAGTTAGAAACATTCACCTTCAACCAGCCAATTTTACTTTAAATTTAAATCTCACCAATAGAAACGCGTAATGTAAAAAGAAGACGCAGGTTCAATTTTAAATTTACACGATACAGTAGAGTGAGATACACCTTCTGAAACGTAATACTCTGATTTCTGTGTTTCAAATTGTTTCCATCAGACACTAAATAAATAATTATTGAAAATAATAGTATTTCAACGTAGTGGAAAGCAATAAGACAAAATTATTATTACAAAGATCAAAACTATAAAGAAACAGGTTAGCCAAATTCGGCATAACATATATTATATAATAATCTGTAGCAATGTAGCACAATAATAAATAAATAACTGCTGAAGTCACACAATGTTTATAATCTAATACTTTTGGCAATTTGATTGTCGGCAAATTCAAAGTATTTCTTTCATATACCGGAAGGGTTACACGGCAGCACACGAACTTGCCATTAACTTTTATGGTTATGGTGCACTATAAACCAACAGACTTATGATTTACCTGGATCTATACACCATCTACTGAATTATTTAAAATTTATTCTTGTTTAGTCTTTAACATGCAACAGCAAGCGTTTATTCACAAAATTATTGTTTTCATGTCTTGAAGAAACTCATATAACGTACGAAATATCCTCGAAATATTTTCAAAAATTACAATGCTGCCAAAATATATATGTACATACAGGTCAGGCAGAAAGTAGCAATTAAAAGTTATACAGAATATTTCGGAAATAGGTGTAAATATTTGGTAAATTAAAATTACCCCTGGGAAGTTACACCATCTTAAAGAGTGCATCAAAATATCGTTTTAAATTCTTTTCTCGGGATTGACTCAACTTAAAGAAGTAAAACTAGGCAAACTGTTTCTACTCTCAGGAAGTCTCTCTGTAAAGGTATCTTCATCTTCCCCGTCTTCTTTCAATGGGATGAAATAAACCACCCCTCATGATATTTCAAAAAGAACTTTTTAACGATTGAAAATTGTTTAAAGAGTAAATTCCCAAAGAGACTGATTTAATTAAATAATTGTTTAGTTTCTCAATAAACAGAAAACTCTGATGTTTGACACTGATGAAAAATCAAATAATACCAAAATAATTCTTCTATTAGATTTGATAAAGGAAACAGATTGTATTCCAACACTTTAACTTTTTTTAACTTAAAGTATTTTACATTTAATAATTTAATTTTCAGATTAATATCTTTTCAGGTGCGAAACATTTTTTTGAATAGGCAAACATTTTTTTTCAAAACAACCTCTGACATCTTTTTGGCGTTGATATCTATTTAACAAATTTTTTAAATAAATTGTAGAACAGTGGCTTAATACCCAAGATAGTGCGAGAAATACAAGATGTCACAAATAAATAATGAGAGGCAATATATATTTGCAGAACTTCCAGTTCAAATTTAAGTTCTCAGTGGTCATTTTTTATAGATATTTTTGTGTTCTTTCAATATAAATTTATAATTTTTCCGCATATTTAAAATATTGGATTGAAATCTATTTATCTGATCTTCTAGCCGATAAGCGAGCAGCGTTCTGCTATGAAAGACATGGAAGGTTTAGGTACAACTTGCTGATAAAATACTGTATTACAGAGGATTCTGTGCAATACAAGCTGAATCTAACAATAGCTTGTATCGATTACTGTAAGGCGTTTGATAAAACATCGCAAGAACAATTTTTACACCAATACCTTGAGATAAGTACCAGCATTGCTAGTGAGATGCACAGAACATGTGACTAGAATCTAGAGACAGGTGCAATACTTCGTCTCCAGTCACACAATGGGGTATTTTTCCATTACTTTTATTTTAAAATCGAAAACTAGAGATCAAAATAAGAGACACATGTCTTTTGTTTATTTTTTCTTTTCATTTAAAAAAAAAGTTCAATTTACATGATATCACTAAACGCAAATTCAAATAGAGCGCCAGTAGTTATTTTTAGGATATTTTATAAGGTTTGTTTAATAATGTTGATTCTAGCAAGTTTAGGTTAAGAAAAGAGAAAGATGAAGAGCGCCTTAACATAAGTTGAAAAGAGACAAATTTGTTTGAATCTGCTAGAATCAACACTACAGAACCTACAATCTGCAGTTATATTGTATTGTGCCAGATTTGGCATTTGATCTTAACGTCATTTTTCGTTTGTTTATTATTGTAAAAATATAGTAGATAAACGATCTGATCTACCTACTATATATTTTAGTTCCATATGTGTGTGCTTTTAGAATGTTTTTAAAACAATGGCCAGCACATAACTTTCTTATACCAGTATATTCTATTTAATTCTTCACTTACCTCAATTAAATTTTAATAGCGTACCTTGAAATATTTCATTAAAATTTTTAAATAATTAATTTCAGCGTCATTCGATACTGTCAATAATAATTCATGTCATATATTTTAAATATCTGATGTGGCCAGCACATAACTTTCTTATACCAATATATATCATTCTGATGTAAAAAAATTATTTTATTTAACCCCCCACTTACCTCAATTAAATTTTAAAAACGTCCCTTAAAATATTTCATAAAAATTTTTTAATAATTAATTATTAGCGTCCTTCGATACTGTCAATAATAATTCATGTCATATATTTTAATAATTTCTTCTTATTGACATTGACAATTTTGTAACTAAATTAGATATTTCAAATGTCAAACGGCCAGATTTATCCTAACCCCATTTTATGAGATGAAATGCGTACAAAATTTCAGTTTACATCAGCTTTATTTAATTCCAAGTACTTGGAAAATATATTTTATTAGCTTGATATAGTAGACATGATTTTTATAATCTTTCATCAAGAATATATTTTTTTGTAAAGTCAAATACAAAAAAGTTTAGGTCCAGTTTAGGTCCCCTTTTAGCTGGCCAATTTTGCTCATTACCGAATTTTTCATTGTCCTTGGCCTTTAGAACAAGTGTACTAAATTTGAAAGCTTTATCTCAAAAATTGTGGTTGCTATCGCGATACTACAGACATGCAGAGAGATTTTAACTTTCTTATATCTAATATAAGAAAGTATAGTGATCGTGATTTTTTTCGACCTCGAGATTTTGATTGATACATACGTTTTGAACCCTTCTGAATCCATTCTGACTATTTTCCGAATGATGTATGACGGTGCGTGTGTGTGGATGTGTGTGTGTGTGTATGCGTATGTCTTGAATATATTGTGGGGGAATTTTGCCTGAATTTTACCAGACTCGTGAGGACATTTAATATTGTGGGGACATACACGCGTCCCCACAAGCTTTTTTGGTGATTTTGCCCCACATATTCATAGAATTTTGGGCATATTTATTTGGTAGATAGATATTAGGTATATCTACCTGCCATTTTTGTTACGTTTGATTATTTTCTTCTATGACGAAAATATAGATTAATATTTGATGTCCCCACAAACAAGATAAAAATCACGTGAGTAAGTTTAGTGCATTGTGCATTATTCATAGGGACATGTCTTATTGCTAACAAGTGGCTCCCTCTATCATATAAGAAATTTCTGCATGCATATTTTAAAATTTGGAAAGGATGTGTGTATCTTCCCACAGTTATGTTAATAAAGTGAGGACAATGTAATATTCAATACCATTAGTCTAATATATTTTAAGAACCTGGTGGTGAGAAACAAAAAGGGAAATTAGAATCATTCTGCTAACCGTAGGTGATGTTGATGTGTGGCCTCAAGGTACTGATACAGTTAATTAATATTCTTATGCATACTGCACAACACACAACAAAGGATAATTTAATTCTTTCCCAGTTTTTTTCTTTGATTGTTTCAGTGGTTGGGTACTCAAGAACATTTTAGTGTCCGTATCTTCTAAATATTATTTTTACAGTGTTCAGAAATTTTTAAATAACTTTTTCATTTTAAAGCAGAGGGCAATACTAATCAATGAGTGAGAAACTACATCTAGCTATAGTGTTTGATTTTTATTCAATTACAGTGTACTACTATGTATTCAAAATTAATTTTAATTACAGAGTTCTGTTACTTCAATTGTTCTACCCAAGTGGCATCTTTAAATAATTCATTTTATTAATTGGACATAATTACAGGGTTATTTTATATGGTTTTGTATATACTTTCCTTATAATGTAGGTATTAAATAGCTGCCAGTTGGTGCTGTATGTTTTCAAATGTAATATTTATTGCTACACCGGCGCAATAAATTTTTTGCAAAAAAATCCATCCCATTTTAAAGCAGAGGGCAATACTAATCAATGAGTGAGAAGCTACATCTAGTTATAGTGTTTGATTTTTATTCAATTACAGTGTACTACTATGTACTCAAAATTAATTTTGGATATAGATTTCTGTTACTTCGTTTGTTCTACCCAAGTGACATCTTCAAATAATTCGTTTTATTAATTGAAAATAATTATAGCAATTACTTGACTAATAAATATGTGGATAACAGGATAAACAGTTTTTAATATTGTTAAATATGTTTGTTAGAGTGTTTGAATGTCCGTATATTTACTTACATTGAGTTTGAAAATCATAGAGTAGTTTTTTATATCTAGTATCTAGCATAACTCGTGATAAACATGGTAACAGAACATCAGTTTTTTGGCGGTGTTGTCAGACTTAAGTATTTTCCTAGAAAAGTTACTAAATGTTCTTAAAAACAGAACTCCTTTTAATCCAATAAAGTTGTTCTCGGTTTATAGGGGCCGCAAAGGAAAATCCAAACAGGATGAATTTTTCAGGGTTGTTTAGGAACTGCCTCCTGAGTATCCAACCAAAAGATCACGCTCGAACTCCTGGTACGAATTGCGCTATAGGGCTGGTTTCCTAAACATTTTTTTAGAGCAAAATGACCTTAATAAAAGTTTTAGAGGATCAAATTCTGAAAAACTTTTCCTTATAATTTTTTTTGAATCTCTAATACTTAAAGAGTTACAGCTCATTATATGATAAAAATTGCGCACGCTGCAGGGGTGGTGTTGTAAACATGTCATATAATGCGCTGTATCTCGTTAAGTATTAAAAATACAAAAAAATTTTATGAGGAAAAGTTTATCAGAATTTGATCCTCTAAAACTTTTATTAAGGTCATTTTTTTTTTGTAAAAACATAATAATAATATTTAACCATATAACATTATCCAATATACTGAAATCGTTTCAACTAATACCTGTACACTACTGTCGATGAGAGTTAAGATAACCAAGTTGATATCGTTAAAACTGTTTTAACGATCTCCAAATAAGTAATGCTAACTTGGTTGGAGAAACGAGTGTTTTGGTGCTAATAACACATTCCTAGTTCCCATAAGCTGTTGATACAAAATTACACATTTGCTAACCCATAGTTTGTGAAGTTTATTAATAAACACAGTTCCCGATTTAGATAAGTTGTGGGTACTAAAGTACATAAGCCGTTGATACAAAATTACACATTTGCTAACCCATAGTTTGTGAGGTTTATTAATAATACAGTTCTCGATTTACATAAGTTGTGGGTACTAAAATACACATTTAACAACTCTTATATATTTGTGGGGCTTATTTTAACACACTATTTATTTCACATAAGTTGTGAAACGAAATTACACATTAAGATCTTCTTATAGTAGTGAGGTGTCCCCACTAGAAAAGTAGAGTGTATTCAATAACTATGGAGTGTATCAATACGTCATAACTAGTCACTAGATCGCAAAGATAGGATCTAGAACGTCACGTGTGTAGTTTCATTGTCCCCACAGTGTGGTAAAATTCACACGACCCCACAATATATTCAAAACGTGTATAGGTGTGTGTATGTGTGTATCCGCGATAACTCAAAAAATACTAATGGGAGACTTTCCAAATTTGACAGTTAAGATTGTCAACAATATTTTAGGTGACGCATTAAATTTGGTGAATGTGGTACCACCAGAAGAGACGTAATGAATGAAAGAAGAAAAAAGGTACAATATCGGAAAAAAAATAAAAAATTTGTATTGCATTTCTGGACGAATCTCGACGAATTATAATAAAAAAACATAACTTTATGAAAAAAAATCTGTCCGCATGTTTGTAGTATCGCGATAGCAGCCACAGTTTTTGAGATAAAGCTTTCAAATTTGGTACACTTGTTTTAAAGACCAAAGACAATAAAAAAATTCGGTGATGAGCAAAATTGGCCAGCTGAAAGGGGGTTTACGGGACCCAAGCTTTTTTGTATTTGACTTTACAAAAAAATATATTCTTGATGAAAGATTATAAATCATTTAGCTAAGGAGTTTCGTATCCACAATCTCTTAATGTAATTTTATTAGTCGGTTTGGATAAAAATTAGTAAAGAAAACCTCAAATTCTCATTTAGTCGACGTTTCGACAAAATTTATTGTCTTCCTCAGGACTACAACATATAACATAAATTATGTATAAATTCAAATAAATAAATAAAGATATAGAACATTAAACACACAGTATGACTCGATAACAGTATCTGTTAATAAAAAAACAGATAAGGAAAATTTGAGTAGAATATACAATAACTTAATAGCTAACTTTGTAAAATTATAGCCCATGTATAATTATTACAATAATAAATGTTTATAATAAAAATATACATACATGTTTACTAACTTTTTACATGAAAATAAGAACAATTCGATATGTCTTTTTATGATTACTAATAATTTTTTAGTATAGTTCTTTCATTGTTACTCTGATAAGGGACTGATATTCATGTGTATTAAAAATTCATTTAATATATTGGTTCATTTCTGTTTTGCCTTTACACTCATATTGATCTGCATTGGAAATAGTTAAAAAAACCATTAATTTATTACGCAAAGATCATTGTTTGTCCAAAATAATCCTGTTGTTATAAGTGACGTTTTTATTTATTTATTTGACGATTATGATTATATTGACAGAAAACCAAAGACCTCATTAGGTAAGCGTGATTTCCTAATATAATATTTTATTAATTTTTGTTACTTTTTATTCAAACAAAAATAATTTTTTACCTTTTTAAATAATAAATTTTTCCTCGTTTTGTTACTTATAACTTTGTGTTTTTATGGAACTTTTTAATTTAAATTTTTTTCAATTTTAAAATATTGTTATCGAGTCATACTGTGTGTTTTAATGTTCTTCGAGTCATACTGTGTGTTTAATGTTCTATATCTTTATTTATTTATTTGAATTTATACATAATTTATGTTATATGTTGTAGTCCTGAGGAAGACAATAAATTTTGTCGAAACGTCGACTAAATGAGAATTTGAGGTTTTCTTTACTAATTTTTTATCCAAACCGACTAATATAACTACATTATAAATCATGTCTACTAGGTTAGGTTAGGTTAGGTTTGTTGTGAGTGGGTCTCAGTAGACCCTCTACTGCGGCCATCAGCAGGCCTATTGTGGCTCATGCCTAATTATATTTCACCCAATAAGTTCAGTCTCTTAATGAAACTGATAACTTTATTGGATGAGAATGTGTCCAGATCCTCTGGCAGCAGTTGCCCTTTGCCGAATATTGACAATCGGATCCTCTCCACAGCGGGACAGGTGCATAAGATGTGATCTGCCTTCTCATCATCCTCCAGGCATAGACGGCACTCAGCGTTTTTCGCTAGGCCGAGTTTATGCAGATGATAGTTTAATCGGCAGTGCCTGTTAGAGTTTTCAGGTTTACCCTGTTTACTCTAAAAGTTTCTTAGCTCTTGATTTCAAAGGGTATTTTATAAACGCCTTCGAATGAACTAATCCTGGTAATTCTTGTCAATACTGGAGAGTTTGCCTTTCAGCCCAGGTTGAGATAGCCATCTTGGCAGTACTTGAGGATATGCCAAGTATTGGTTCTGGTCCGATGAATCGTGATCCCGCTCCTTCTCTGGCTAAGGAGTCCGCTATTTCATTACCTTCCATATCAGAGTGGCCGGGTATCCAGACCAGAGTCACTTTGTTGTTCTTGCTTAAATGATTTAGAGCTTTCTGACAGTTCCATACCGTTTTGGAGTTACACCGGTAGGAGCCAAGAGCTTTATAGCTGCTTGGCTATCTGAGAAAATTTTTATTGATCTGCGTGTAAGATGCATGTATTCCAACCTTCGTACACATAGTTCAATGGCATGAACCTCAGCCTGAAAAACAGTTGCATGAGTACCTAGGCTTGAGAATATCCTCACCTTTTGGTCTGTAGCTATGTACTCCGGCTCCTGTCCCCTCGGGAGTTTTGGAACCGTCTGTAAACCAACAACTGTCTGCTTTCAGTAGGTCGACTTTATTCCGATTCCACTCCTCTCTCTCTGGAGAAAGGATGTTGAAGGTCAGCTCGTAATTGGTCATGGTAGGCAGAGTAGCCGAGGGCATTCCCAGGATGCTGTGATTCTCTATGTGATCCAGCAACCTGTTCCGCTCCATGATACTAGTCTGCGGCATATTAATGGCCGCTTGTTGCAGTCTGTAGGTTGCCCACCTGGCCCTCTCTCTCCAGGTATATATATATATATATATATATATATATATATATATATATATATATATATATATATATATATATATATGTATATAAAGAGGGGGTAAATCCAGGAGGATTTCCATTGCAGCTGACGGTGTGATGCTAATTGCTCTCGTTACGGTCATGCATAATAATCTCTGCAGTCCAGAGAGTTTGGATTTGGCCGTCCGTTGTAATCCTTTCGGCCACGAAACAATGGATCCGTATGTTATCATTGGTCTGATGACCGTGATATAGATCCAGTAAATTTGTTGGGGACCCATGCCCCAGGATTTGCCACAAATACGACGGCATGTCCATAGGGACAGCTTTGCTTTGTGGATTACCTTTTTCAGATGGGAGTTTCAATTAAGTGATTTATCCAGAGTGATTCCAAGATATTTCACCTCCTCCGCAAATGAAATAGTTTCACCCACTAAAGTGGGAGGTCTTATGTCCTCCAGCTTCCTTTTCCGGGTGAATGATACTATTACTGTTTTTTGAGGGTTTACAGACATCTGTTCGCTGTGACACCAGTTACTCACTGCATCCAGTGTCTCTTGAAGGGTATTTGATATTACTTCTTCAGAGTTTCCTCTGTATAGTATGACTAGATCATCTGCATATGCTAGAACCTCAACCTCCCACAGTGTGAGAATAACCAGTAGGTCGTCCGCAGGAAGTGACCACAAAAGGGAGAGAGAACCCCACCCTGCGGGCATCCTCTCGTGGCTCTAAACCTAACTGTTTCTCCCTGTAGAGACGTCGTTATGGTTCTGTTTGATAGCATAGCACGAATCCCGTCGCCTATAGTAGGCTCAATTCCTCTGGCAGCCACTGCTGCATATAAGGAGTAGGGCAGTGCATTATTAAATGCTCCATCAATGTCGAGAAAGGCTCCCACCGCAATTTCCTTCATTTGAAGGGATTGGGTGATCTTCTCGACTAGGTTATTGAGTGCTAGTTCTGTTGATTTTTCTGTCTGATAGGCGTACTGATGGATATTGAGGGGGTGATGTTTCAGGATGTTCCCTCTGATATATCCGTCCAGCACCTTCTCCAGGCCTCTCAACAGAAAAGATGTCAGGCTAATTGGTCTAAGCGATTTAGGGCTTGGTTCTTTCCTACCCATTTTTGGTATATATACTACCTTAACCGCCCACCAACTGGATGGGATATAGTTCCATACCAGACTACCTCTGAATAGTTTAATGAGGAGTGGGAGCAATATTTCCAGTCCATTTTGTAGTAGAGCTGGAAAAACTCCATCCTCTCCTGGCGATTTGAATGGTTGGAATTTGATGGCCCATTTAATTGCCTGTATTGTGATCACCTTTTTAGGCGTCAGCCAATCATTTTTATCAGGTCGTTTTAATCGGCCTTCTGATGGTGACGGCTGTTGGTCATCCGCATTCAAGCACCCTGGGACGTGGTTGTGTGCTAGGAGCTGTAAGGTTTCCTTTCCAGAGTCCGTATATGAGCCATCCGGTCGCCTTAACGAACCGAATTCCTTTGTCGGCTCTCTGGAAAGAATCTTGTGGATTCTAGTACTGTGAGGTAGGTCAGTTATACTCTCACAGAATTTCCTCCAAGATCCCCTTTTTGCTTTCCTTATTTCTTTGTTATAGTCCGTTAGAGCGGATCTATATTGGTCCCAGTCGCCCGAAGCTTTAGCTCCATTAAAGAGGCGTCGAACTTCTTTTCTCATTTTATCCAAATTTTTGTTCCACCAAGACGTGCCTCTATTGTCCTTTTTTGTCTTCATTGGACAGTTTTCGTTATATGCTGAGACAATTGCGTTGCGGATCTGTTCCGCCGCAATTTCAGTCTCATCACGAATCCTGATTGTGGTGATTGTGGATTGAAGGTGAGACTGGAGGGAATGTTTATACCCTTCCCAGTCCGTGAACTTCGGATCCCGATATGTCACCACAGGTCTTGGACCAACTAGAATTAGAAGAATTAGGTATGTAGTATGTATTATCTATAATTATTTTTGAAATTATAATCAAAGACTAAAAAAGTACAATCTTTGTCATAATCATAATTATGGTATGTAACATAGATAGTATAAGTATGCATCTAGGACGTCACACACTCGCGCATGAATTGTAAGGCGGGAAACAAAATATTGGACCTGTCTCTAGGCCCTATTGAACAGGGTGCCACCGCTTTGGAGGACTTACTTCATTACCACATCAGGTGCACAGGGACAATAACAGAGTAGGTGGCACTTAAGAGAGGTGTTTTGCGGGCGGCTCCCCGAGTCGTCCCTTCTTCTGTATCTCACTGCTGCCGCTGTCTGTTGGATTCCGCCAAACCTCCGGATATCAATGTGTATGACTAAGTGATCAGAGGTCACAATATCTGTGTTATCATCTTGAACTTTATGCTTCTGAAGAGCGCGAACAACAAAATACTGATAGGGTGGTCGAGGCGTACACAGGCTATTGGAATTGAATTCATGTTGCACAATAATATACAGTGACCCATCTTAAAAAGAGAACGATGCTGGGGACTTTCAAAAGATGTGCAGCATCCTGTGATATTTGGATGCCGGGAAGATTTATACATGAGTAGTTGTGCAACAGTCATATAAAAGATGTAAAAGAAATAAAGTATTCTTGCTTCTGTCAGTAGAAGCGCCACTATAAAAGGTTTCATCTTTCGTGTTTGCCGTTCCAATTGTGCTCTATTCCTTTGAAATAGCAATGTGGATGGCAGATGAGCTGTGCCAATTCGATGGAGTTATCCGCAAGATGATACATATTCACAGGAGAGTTCATCCTATGTCGTTCTATATCTTCCACGTCGACGGAGGGGTCGAGGACTCCTGGGTCTGGAGTGTATGCATGGTAGAGTAGTACTGCGTGACGTGTAACATCTTGGTGTTCAGATCCATTGCCGTGGTTAGTACAAAATCATGAAACCGCTGGATTTGGTACAGGATTGTTCAAGGCATCAGAAAGAGCCGCAGATCGTCAAATCGCTTGAAAGCCCGAATTAAAGCTGCCGAACAGAGAAATCTAAATATGTTATGCTTCTTCTACGAGAATATTGAAGTACACATATTCAGCTTTTTAAAGTTAATGGGGTAGACAAAGACTAAGGATTTTATCGTGGCTAGATTTACTGAGTGGCTGGTAGGCCAAATGCAGGAAATCATAAGTACTAATGAAGGAAAAACCAGAAACCGGTCTAAGAATGGTATGCACGACGGCCTCAAAGGGAATTTCCATTTATCTGGTAAAAATCCTTTATTAGTGGACAATCGCAATGAAAGCTTAATCGGTTCTTTTATTATGATATAAATTTATATCTCATTAAAAAGTGTGTAGTGGCATTTTTTTTATCGTCAGTTAAATAAATTTGAGAGAATTTCGACTTTGATACCTATAGGTATTATCTCTAATATTTATTTTGTAAATTAGATTTTTTATATTTTCAGCTTAAAATTATAATTCATTAACCGGTGATAATCCTGTCATTAGTAACTGAAACGTCCTGTGTTTATATACATAATTATTAAAACATTCGACTTTTATTAAAAATGTTTTAAGAAAAGTGATATTTTCTAGTTCGCCAACTTTTTTAAATACCCGATTCAAATCATCACTCTTCATTAAATATTTAAACAGGCATTTGACTGTATAATGAAGCTTGCCTTTTGTGGGGAGGGTGTTATGTTTTTAACCCCTAAGGGAGTGATGAAATCTACCCTAAATATAAATCACGAAAATAAACATACTCTATAATGCACTGTCTATTAAACTAGCAAATCTAAAAGTTGGTGAGCACATGTACATACTACTTTATGTAATTTATGTACAAATCCACAAAAAAAGGTTCGTATATACAGGCTGTCTATTTTATGAGGGCCACACCAGATATCTCGCTTAATATCCATGGTGGAAGAAAAATGTCTGAATAAAATTTACTCAATTTTTAATGAGCTGTGACAGTGAAAACAAATTTTAAATCCGTGGCCTACTTTGTATGATATGATCAAAAAGGTTAAAAATAGAAATAATTCAAACGTTTATATCTTCCTTATTTGAAAAGATATGAAAAAAAAACGAAATGAAAGTTAATGGCAATATTATAGAGAACGCAGTTGTGTAGTTGAATTGTTTTCTGATCTTATTGTTTTTTTGTACTCTCGATTTATGAAAAAATTCGCAGCTACATTTTTATTCACATACAATTCTTTTATGTTAAGAGATAGGGGAAACAATTCTGGATAAAAGCTTGTTCTGATTGTGAAGGGAACATGAGAGCTTTGCTCAAGCGTTCCTAAATATTGTCATTTTTAATGTGCACTGTTGGGTTTATATTTTTTATGAGTTAAAAGAGCATACCAAAAACAATAAGATTTGAAAACAACTGAATCTCACAGCTTTCTTTATATTATTGTATATTGTTTTAAGCTTTAAACTTAGGGCCGTATTCCAAAAATCCTGATGATGACTAAAACTAGCTTAACCACATGTGAATTTAAAATAAAAAAAGGCTTTTAAAATTTCTCAAAAAAAATCTAGGTGCGTATTCCAAAAAATCCTGTTGACTAAAACTAGATTAAAACATATTTTAACCACTATGTCTGATACATAGATAAATTTAGAATAAACAAGTCTTCCAAAAAGCCTTCAAAAAAATTCCATATTTAAAAAAATGAGGTTGACGTTGGTTTCACGGACATGAAATGTCTGAGAAGGAAATTGATATTGTCATCTTAAAGCTTATCACAAATTGCAATGATGAAATGTTTTTAGCTTTCCCTGTTTCTGATAATAAAGTGTGAAAAAAATTAAAACAAAATTTCAAAAATTTACATTTTTCGGATTAAATCAAAAACGAAAAATAACTTTTGAAGACCGTTTGAATAATCCCCTAATTACTAGAGATCTGAAGGAAGCGTAAATGACGTCAATTCCAGAGTTGCCTCCGGGTGATGTGTTACCGCGTAAAATGTTCATGCATATATGACACAATCATCTTATATTATCTTATGGTTATTTTGGCAAATTCGGTAACATCTAAAGTTAATACGAAGAGGGCTGCAAGTATACTGGTGAATCTAACACTAAGGGGCATGTATTTTTAATTAGCGATCACAAGTGTAAAAGTATATTGCTAATATTTGTTATAAATGTTCTGAAGTAAGTCACGAGCGCCTCTTATAAAAAACTCATTTGTATTGTGAGAAAGATCGCTCAACGTTAACAGATTTAATTGACGTATATTTAAAATATCTAAACTTTTTCAGACTGCACATTTATGTCTTGTATAGAAAAGTCCACTTCATTACACTATAGGGATATGCGAGAACGTAAGAAACATCAACATTTACTATAGTTGATGAAGTGAATATTGTATTCGATCTTTGAAAACACATTTTTCAATTATCGGGAAACATTGTTAAAGCAGTAAAACGAAAATTAGAACCTGTTTTGAAAAACAATCCCAGATTTCTTACGATATCAAGTATAGTGGACCTTTTAAATAACAAATTAAACAACACACCAAAGGTAATACAACCCCCTTTATCTCTGAAAGTGACTCAAGGTATCTCTTGTGTGGGAGAGGGTTACATATTTAGAGACAATGGACACACTCAATATCCGAGTATGCTAGGATTAATTTCTGATTTAGAAAAATTCCTCGGTTCTCGAAGGGGGATCGAACCCGAGACTTCAGGGTGAACAAGTGTCCCTACCGCTTGACCACGAAGCTATACATTTAGAGATATTTATTTATTTTCAACATGAGGCAGTGGGCGTAAACGTGATAGATAAGCGACCTCGAAAGCGGGAGCGATTCGTCTATATCTACATAGTCCCCTGCTATTGGCGGCAATACTAAGCATTTCCCTCTCATGACGGTCAGTAAGGAATTGTTTTTATAGCAGTAATCCAATTATCTGGTAAAAATCATTAATGTTTATAAAGAAAAGATTTATTGCATAATTACGAAAATTTTTCCCCATGTAACCGAATCCGTATCTCTTACCATGTATAGAATTCCTATGCTGTGAATTCTTATATTGGACACACACATAAATACACATTTCCTCATAAATTGATTTATCTTACACATTTTTTAATGTGGATTATGTAGTGGCTGAACCAGTTCCTATTAAGCTACCAGCGTGTACATAGTAAGGCTGGTACTCTGAAATATTGTGGTGACAGAGGGTAGTCACAAGTTATCTGATCGTTATCTATTGTTTTAAATTAAATTTTTCTGTCTAAAAAATTTCGATATAATATATTTTAAATTACTGAAACAGAGAATCATAACAAATTAGGATGACCACTTCATGAATACATGACTATGTATTTTAAATTTTTGTTTACTAAACATTTGAATTCATTCTTATACAGATTGTTTGAGTATTATTGATTGACATTATTTTACATGTTACCATACAAAACATGCTATTAAAAATAAACATGGATAAAATTTGTTATTAATAAATTACTATAATTTTAAAATAGTTTCGGATTATCAATATACTATTATAGCTATTATTTAATAATAAACAGTCATAAATGATTAAATTAATAATTACACATTTGAATATAAACAATAAACCTTAATTTAAATTTAATTTACTGTAAATTTTATTGTCAAATTGTCAACGTATCTAATTTCGTGTCACTGGACACCATTTTTGTTGTGTACGAAAATGATACGTGTAAGTTTCTCTCAAAAAAGAAGGGTGAAACCGACAACCAACAAGAACTGCTATTTCTCACTTTGCACGGTGATCTGAAAATTCAAATAAGTGGTCAAAAGTCGAAAATGTTCAAACTTGTTAATCCACTGTAATATTTAGTAATTACATGAACTCGCTATATACTTTTCTGGCATCCTCACTTCGTCAGTCATAATTCCTAGCCGCTACGACATCCTAAATATGCGTCTTAGTACTGTTCTAATTTTACTGCAGATTTTCACCAACCAATTGTTCTTTTTAAGGGGTAGTTTTTATTGTGGAATGATTGGCCGAACTTCCTATACTTTTAAAAAATATGCCGTTTTATTTGTTTCGTATTTATGCATTTCTAGAAAAAATACTAAAACAGTTATTGAGTATTACATAAGCATCCTAATATGATAACAATAATAAATAGCTATAGTTTCTTATATTTTTTACTGCCATTTAGTACGGGGTCCAAGGCTCTCAAAAACGAGATGACCCATTCCAACAAGGTAAATAATTTTTGAGCACGAATTTCAAATGAAGGTGGTCAAAAATGGCTTGTTGGACTTTTGTTAGCTGTTGCACAACTTTTCAAATAGAAAAAAAGATGACGGAATGACATTTCAAGATTTCGTGTTTTTAAACCTTTACCTCTCACCAAAAAATTAACTACTTGCGATATTGATCTGATTTTTTATATTTATGTACAAAAAATCATAAGCGCCTCTATTTGTTGTAACGGAATTTTAAAATCGATTTTTTTTTTAATAAATCCTAAAGTCGCCACAACGAAATTTGTGTATTGAAATTTCGACGTTCTGGCAAATATATTAAAAGTTAAAAAATTTTATTTACAATATGTGAATGAAATGTTGTCCAAAGATCGAAAAGGTCTTTTTAAAAAAAGATCAGGTCTTTTAAGTTAGAGATTTTTAAATAGATCGTAATTTACGCTTGCCAGACTCCTGCATTCGGCTGGTTTCTCGTACGCTGCCATCCAGCTCATTGAAATACATCAGGAGAGTATGTCAAAACATCTATTGGAACCCTGTTGTTTACATTACTATTTTACAAAGAACAAAATTATTAATATGTAAAATGAAACTTATCTTTGGCAGGGAATTATGAAGGTGTTGTGTAATAAATAATAATAAATAAATACGTTTCCACAGCGTACTCATTGATAAAGCACTATACAAGATTTACTAGTCTGATTCACTGTCTGTTAAAAACAGCTCCGTATTATTTTTACTCCTAAAACAATTATTGTTGGGAAAGGCTATACATTCATGCGCATGCACATTTTTTGTCACACTACATTACAATTGCACCTTTTATTATTTTTTTAAATTCGTTTGTCATAATTTATGGTTTTATTTCACGATTATCTATGACATCCAATATAAAACGCCAGATTTAAATGCACTAATAAAATGTCATTAGTGGGAGGTAGCGAACGTAAATCTTTCTGGGTAATAAAAAATACATGCAGTCTTAACAAATCCAAGGATTTGAATTCACTACGGCCCTACATATTCAAAAAAAAATTTCGAGCATCACACCATCAACAATTGTATTGCAGTTATCTTCAAAATTAGCCAAATTATTTAGTTGCCCTGCTTCTTTCAAGGCAACTGTAGCTGCTCGTGTCATTCCCCTTCGGAAAGGATAACTAACGGTGTCACAACCGGACAATAAATAGGCCGCCAATAAAATTTTAATAATATTTTTTTTCTTCATATTTTACTTCTAACTTTTTATCGATTTCGCGAATTGCTAAATACCCTTTGTACCCACAATTATTTAGGTTTCCTATTTTGCAAAAATTAAATATATCGACCATATTTTTTTTTAACTTTTTCGATCTTTGGACATTTCATTCACATATAGTATATAAAAATTTTGAACTTTTAATATAATTGCCCGCACGTCGAAATTTTCAATACACAAATTTAGTTGTTGCGACTAGAATTTATTTAAAAAAAAAAAAAAAACAGAAACGATTTTAAAATTTCATTACTGCAGGTAGAGACACTCATGATTTTAGTATATAAACGTAAAAAATCAGATCAATATCGAAAGTAGATATTTTTTTTAGCGAGGTGAACGTTTAAAAACACAAAATCTTGAAATACTATTCTTTTTTTTGAGGTTGTGCAAGAATCAACAAAAGTCCAACAAACCATTTATGATGCATCCAACCTTCTTTCGTAATTCGTGTTCAACAATTATTTATCTCGCTGAAATGGGTTACTTGCCAATTTTGATGTCTTTTCAAGGTGTGGGTCTTCTACTAATTCTTATCTAAATGCGCTAGTATAAAAGTTTTAGGTAGATAATAAATCAAACACGACACCTCAAATATATTTTATCGCAGAAAATGTTAAAAGAAACTATTAAATCAACTACTTCAACTAGGAGGACGACGACATAGGATTATTCTTATTATTAGAAACAAAAAATATTGAGGTTAAAATAATATTGATTCACCAAAAGAGAAAAATTTAAGAAATGATTCCCTCCAGTTACAATACAAAATGGAAAACCCCAAGGAGATGATTAAAACTGATTCAGTTTTACTCATCTCTAGATGATACCGACTTGGTTGGCGAAACACACGTCGATTGCAGTATATGGTGTTTTGGTATTTTGTGGCAACTACGTCAGTATTTTAAAAAATAGTAATAAAATGCTGCTCTATCATACCGTAATAGAGCTATTACCTGCTTAATTTGACCAAAATATACCTAATGTATTTGATGAAAAATTATTAATTGTCTTACTTAATCCAAAAAAATATGTTACTTTAAATTTATTTGAAGTAATTTTGGAGGTATTTTAGACTAATAAAATTAAGCATACTTAAATTTAAAAATAATTATAAAAAAAATTGTTACTTAGTGTCAAAAACATTCATATATTTCATATTATAAAAAAGATTTAAAATTTTGCAAGGTTTGTTTCTGTCAAAATAAATAGGTACCTTTAGAAAAATAGTTTATTAGTTAATAAAAATTAATGTCCTGTTGGATTTATGTGATTATTGGTGAAATTTGCAGTGGATAATTTATTATCAAGGTGCACTTTTTTAATTCTTCGACAGCTAAAATACATAACTAAATAATTTCAAAATTAAAAAAACCAATTCAATATGGAAATGTAATTTTTATTTAACATTTTGCAGTCGTATTTTCAATTATTTTTAACATTAAGTATTGACATTCGATATTAAAATATAAACTATCATTTATTCATTTATTTTCATATGAAATAACAATAATATAAATTTAAAGTTTATATGCAATGATACTGTCAATTACGCTGTCTAAAAATGTTGAAATTAAATATTAGGTTGCAGCAAAAATGCATCGTGCATTATTTTTAATATAAATATGAAGAACTGCCAGATTGCTAATGAAAAATGGCAGAACAGCAGTAAATGCGTTTTAAAGCTTTCCTCTGTTTTCGACAAATGGGATAATCTTGTAATTTTCCGCAAGTTTTCGCTTCCACAATTAGTTCTGCCATAAAATGTTAAATATCCATGGCACGTACATAAAATCCTCTTTAAACAAAACATTTTTTCTGTTTTCGTTTCAGTTGATATAAAAATCGGAATACAAATATTCATTACTGTCATATATTTTATGTAATATTAATTTCTCTGAATTGTGTCTGTGTGTGTGCGTGTCTGCGTGTGTCGCGTCTGGTGTGTGCGTGTGTGCGTGTGTGCGTGCGCATGAGTGGATGCGTGTGCATGTGCGTGCGTGCAAGTGTGAACGTGCGTGCGTGCATGTGGGCGCGTGCGTATGTGTACGTGGTGTGTGTGTGTGTGTGTGTGTGTGTGTGTGTGTGTGTGTGTGTGTGTGTGTGTGTGTGTGTGTGTGTGGTGTATGTGGTGTGGGTGTGGATATGGGTGTGGGTATGGGTTTGGGTGTGTGTGTGGTGTGTGGGCGTGGGTGTGGGTGTGGGTGTGGGTGTGGGTGTGGGTATGGGTGTTATTGTGTGTGGGTATATATACAAATATTTATTGTCACGTAAGGATGTTGGTTTAAATTAATATGAAGTAAAATCAATTAAATGTCTAAATATTCAGATATAAAACTCGCTTGACTATAAAGAGGTATTTTTGGTTGATAAGTGAAGGAAAACCAATTAAGACTTAGTGGTAAGATATAACAATTTAGAATATTACTTTGTATAATGAAGAACTCAACAGAATATAAAAACTAACAAAAAATATAGGTAGGTACTTAACAAAAAATACAGCAAACTCATAACTCACTACACTACATGAAATTCCCCGGCCAAGTCACCTGTCTGAGTGGGAGATGTGTGACTCCCAAAGCACCCTTCTACCTCAAACTCATCAAAAAAAGGAACTGACTAGCCTTTCTGCTATAGTTTTTAAATCAAACTTAAGTTTGCCGGAGTCAGCGTTAGGAAACTTAGGGCTATTCAGGTTATTGCATAAATTGTGCTATATAATCTACTTTGTTTATCGTTATAAAATACGCTACTCTTTATATCGTATGTTGAAACTTAACATATTTAATAAAATTCATAGACTTGATAACATGATCTTAAAAATAAATGGAAATTAGTTAAAATTACTATTGCAATATTCGCATCATCCTATAAATAAAACTACATACAAGCGTAGCGTATCTTTGCACTGTCAATGAATTGCATCGTTATACAAATACAGAAGCAGTGGTTACAACAAACTAGCGCTAAAGCATTGATCCAAATAATTATATAAAGAAATTACTTAAGCCAGAAATACCACACACATGTCTCGTAACTGGTATTAATTTTATTTTTTCTTAAAATACATAATTGTAATTGTAGTGATAGTTTCAATACCTGTACCTGAGAGCCATAACGTGACACAAAATAAAGTTTTTAGAAAAATGCAGCTAGAAGATTTCGTTTAGACTTAAACCATATTTTCCGCAAAATTAAACATTATTATCTGATCTCCTCATACTAGGGCCTTATTGGACTCTAATGAACGTAACTAGTGAATTTATACCATTAATGTTATTTTGCGAAATTTGTATTTAACCTATTATGGCTTTATGTACACTATGTACAGATATGCATCGGCATATGGCATTATTTCAACAAAAAAATCACCACATCCAAGTGGTTGGCAATAACCCTTTCATTACTGTGGGGATATACCATATATGTCCCGCTGAGTTTTAAAAAATTCGTCCGTTACCTACTTGTCCCATTAAAGCATGATGTGTGTATTTAACCGTATTTTTAAATATTCTAAAATAGTTCCTTGCATTATGCAACCAACATTTCACGCCAATAACCTCTAAATATTCGGTACGATATTACGATTGCACGTTGTTCGTATAAATTGTTGATGTAGTGATAGAAAAAAAGTGCATGTTTATACATTTTTCTTACGGCACATATTGTATGGTATTCTTTTTACACAGGTAATTAATTTTTTTATGACATTAATCGTAAATCCACCAAATAGTGGAGAAAAGTCTTTTATAGGCTAGTTATGTACGCCGTAGTAAATTCATGGATAATATATAAAGATCTACATAAGAGAAATGTAAAACAAGACAGTGCCAAATTTTCACTCTTGAATTTTTTGGTACCATTAGCGGAACAGCTGATTGAACTTGGGAGATCTAAATCAAAAATAAAAAGAAGATCAGTGGTCGTTCCGGTAGAAGTTATAAACGGCAAAAACAAATGATAAATGTTGGAGACCATCTACCAAAACAAATAACCACTAGACGAAGATGTTATCGATGTTCTAAAAATAAAAAAGAAGTTAGAACTAAGACGATTTGTATAGCATGTGACCTTCCCCTATGACAAGGACTGTTTTTTGCCGCATCACAGTTAAATATTTTAATATTTTATAACGATTTTGAATAAAAATGTTTAATTTTGATTTTTTATTACTTTACTAGTGGGATCTATTTATCCCAACATAAAATACTATTGGGACAATATATCCCATATCCTTTCCAAGGACCCAAGGTCCTGTAAAAAAATCACAGCGTTTACTTTACACCTCAGATGTCCGCCAATAATATTTAAATCATCTGAATGTTTTTTACAACGCCAGAACGAAATCAGTAATGAAAGGGATAATAATACAGGGGTGGAAGAAGCCTAAAAAGAGACCTCAAAATGTATTAATGTACATGGTATTCCATTAAAAAAAAAAAGGTAATTGACCATGTAGAATTGTCTTGGCTCACCCTGCATATACGAAAATAATTTTCGGTTTGTATCTAGTTTATTCATATTTTTTAATCAAATTTCTAAAACTCGTGTTATTGAAGTTGTACGCACTATTGCCACATTTTGTATATTTGTATCTCTTTCTTTTTCCATTTTAGTCTTTAGAGTTTTTTATTCTCTCCTCTGACATCTTCTGTATATTTTTTTCCCCATTTCATTGTGCCTCAAAAAATTATATTATAAATTTTTTAACCATTGTGAACTACTGTTTAATCAGCAGTAGTTATATTGACAATTTTGCATGCGATAGATGGTGACGTGACAATCGCTATTCTGCTATCTGACATTCACAGCGCCTAATCGGCAGTTAAAAATCAGATCTATGTTTATATAACACAAGCAATAATTGTTGTTTGAAAGACGCCCAAACAAGAGTTTCTTGAGTGCGAGTAGATTGAATAAGGCACATATTTAATATGACCATAATATTAGGAGAATAAGACTCAAGAGGAGATAAGTTGAAAAATTATCAAGATCCAAATTTTAACAACAGAATACGAAGACAATTATATAGGTGAGGGAAAACAAAACTATTTTATCAATTTTGTGCTCATATCTATAACTTGTTCTATTATATGACGTTATTATAAAAGTCAATTAACCTGTTTAGAAATATTTCTCTAATTTCATGTTACATATATAATATTACATCGACTTATGGATACTATGAGATTTGATACATGAGGATGGTGTTCACACTGCGGTTAATTTGTGGATTTTCTGTAAACCCATGCGGTCAGCCGACTTCGCATAATAATTAAGCAGATGGATAAGAGTTGGATCACCTGTCTACTAACATTTCATCTGCTAGTTTAATTTATTTGTGATTCATACCCCACGAGGCATGAGTGGGTGAACTCTAATAATTATTACTGTAGGGTGAGAGACGATCATGTTAATCGCTAATACTAAAGTGATATATCGACTTTTATTAGACCATTAGATGTTTACAACGGAAATACAATCGAAATTCATGAGGAGGGTTAGTGTTAGTAAAACGCATTCAGAATCATTTAATTTGTTCACATTACCTTATAATTAGTGGATTTTTACTTACGCATCGTATTAATATTTAATATTACTAACATCGGCATTATCACACAGACTACTATTTAAAATGCATAAAACAAATGAAATATCTGTACAAAAAACTACCACATATTTTCAAGACCAAACTAAAATTAACCAAAACCAACTTGCCTCTATCTAAAAGATCTTCGTTAAGAGTAACCATCGAGTCGAGGTTCTTAAAGAAATTGTTATTTTTTTAAGGAATGCTTTCAGCTATTGCGATCAAATTGGGGATGATGGATGATCGGTACTGGTAATAAATGTTTTCTGATGCAATCTTTTTGGTCGTCTGCGCAAGTGGCCCAAAGTTGGTCATCTAGTTACAAAGAAATCAAAATTGTTTCAACAATTTTAGGGCATTACCATTGTTTACTAAGCAACGAAAGTGCATATATTGTTTTTGTTGATATGAAAAATAATCAATATAGTTGAGAATAGAATTATGTAAAAATGTCAGAGCAATAAATTTTTTGATAATAATTTTGGAGAATAATTGGATAGTTTTTGAAATACAAAAAGAACTAATTTGAAGATACAGTCCAAGGAGGTAGGCGGAGATATCCCCAACATATTGGTCCGTACGAGTCGGATTGGTGAATTGGTAGCTTGGAGTGGAGATTTATAGAGTTATAAATTGGTTGTAACTCTGTTTTGAAGAACATTGGGTTCTAGGTCAGGATAAAGTTAATTGAAAAACTGATATTGTTGAAGAAGAATAGTGAGATTAAAACCAGATTTTCTATATTGATTTATTTAGCTAACTTGAGTGAGTAGAGTAACGATTTTAATATTAATTTTGTAATGTAAATAATGGCTGATCAAGAACTAAAACATTTGATAAAAAAACGTGGATGCATAAAAGCAAAACTTACATTTTTTAAAAAGTTTATAGATGGAGTGACAAATCTTAAAGTTGATGGTCAAGCCTTGGATCAAGTCACATTAATTGAAGTAGAATCGCAACTAAATAAAATAAGCAGTTTTCTCACAGAATTTAATGAATGTCAAAATGCAATTGAAATGTCAGTTGATGACACTGAGTTTGAGAATCAATTAAAAATACATAATGATGTT
This sequence comes from Rhamnusium bicolor, assembly GCA_029963845.1. Taxonomy (NCBI): domain Eukaryota; kingdom Metazoa; phylum Arthropoda; class Insecta; order Coleoptera; family Cerambycidae; genus Rhamnusium; species Rhamnusium bicolor. The sequence goes on from JANEYF010002505.1 coordinate 275,203, forward strand.
GAGGATTCTTATTATAAAGTCGAAGCTATTTGCAAAAAAATATTGTCTGATCATGAGGAAAATCTCGATCATGACAATATGTCACAGAACTTAATGTCATCATTCTGGTGTTATTTCTGGTTCTGTTTTGGCTCTGAAATCAAAGCCTCAGTTGCCTTCAATTCCGATTCCTAAATTTTATGGTGAATTTGATAATTGGCTCGAGTTCCGAGATACTTTTGAATCTATGATACACAAAATGACTCTATTGGAGACATTGAGAAGTTTCATTTTCTGCGAAGTGCTTTGGAGGGGGACGCAAAACAGATAATCCATTCTTTTGGAATTTTCTGCAGCGAATTATAAAATTTCATGGGATCTTTTATGTGATAGATTTAACAATACATCATTATTAGTTAATAATCATTTAAAAGCATTATTTGGATTGCCGTCATTGGTAAGGGAGTCAGCTGTAGGATTGAGAAAACTTTTTAGACTCTATGACAAACATTTGAGGTCTCTTGAGAATCTTGGACTGCCCATTAAGTCGTGGGATATAATTATTATATTTTTAATTAGTGGAAAATTAGATTTTAAAACTCAGCGTGAATGGGAGGAGGAAAAACCTAGAGATAGGTTACCGTGTTTAAATGAATTTGAAACATTTTTAAAGTCAAGGGCAGAAATATTAGTATGTTTAGAAAACAGGAGAGGTGATAATAAAGCAAGTCAACTGAAGTCAAAATTTAATAAATCATTTTTCGTTAATACTATAGTATGCTCATATTGCAATAACAAACATTATATTGGGCAATGCGAAAAGTTTTTAAAACTCAACATTCATTCTCGATTTGAACAGGCCAAATGACTCAAATTATGTTTGAATTGCTTAAAAAGAGCAAAGCATATAAGTAGAGAATGTGAATTAAACGTGTGTAATGTGTAATAAATTTAGCACTTATTATTAGATTTGGCAACATAGGCAAGACAGGAATCAGACAGTAAGAATAAGATATTATGACAGTAGGAAAGTTGTGATTTTTTGGAATAAAGAAATAAGCAATAAGTTAGTAGAATCGATTATTGTTTTAAAAAAAGTTCACCACAGATAGTACAGGATGCATTACTTCTTTGGTCCAGCAACTGATGTTTGTGAACGTCGGCGTACGGTTATAACTTCTAAGCTGAAGAACAGATTTTTGAAAGATTTGCAGAAAATTTAAAAAAAATGCTTAAGGCTGGAAGTAGAAGTGTTTAAAGATAGCATTATTAGAATTATAAAAGAAACAACTATGTTATCCATATCCCATTCACACTGTGCAAAATTTTTTACGTTTAAATCCAGATATGTGTTTAGTTTTTTTTCGGTTTATCCAAGATCAGATATCCCAAGATCTCTATTTTTGTAAGATGATTTTAATCATTGATGAATCATTTTTACAAGAAAAGGCAAAACAAAATTGCACAATGAACATTATACGCCGACGAAAAATTCGCATGAAGCTAACATATTTCTTACATGAATTTAAGATTAATGTGTGAGCAGGTCATTGATAATTTCATTATTAACCTCATTATTATATCACATCGACTAAATGGCGAAAATAATTTACAGTTCCTTCAAAATACGTTGCATGGTTTATTAAATGATTTACCAGAATTACTTCACCAAGATATGCGGTTTATGTATATATAATATACGACAACATTTCAATTAATTATTCCAAAATAAATGGATCGGTAGAGGACATGATCTCTAGTTAACTATCAACCACATTCTTCTGCCATAACGCTGTGCAATTATTTTTTGTGTCACTTTAAAAACAATGGTGTATTTCACCTTCGTTAATACAGAAGATTCAGACGAGTTCAAAATGCCTCCAATTCTCTAAAATGATGCTAAAATGTTGCAAACAGTTCAGTTTAACTTTTTAAACCTAAGTAATCTGTTTACGCTTGGTTATATTTGACATTTGGTGCAAGATCCTAGTTGAATTTAATGAGTCATAAATAAATGTATTTTTAGTTGAACTATGGCAGATAACAACATTTAACAAGAGGCAAAAAAAGTTGGAAATAAAATTATCTAACTGAACAAAGATTTAAATGTATTGGATGAACTGTTGAAAAAATTTGGATTTTGTAACTGATTAAGTAAGGTGCGGAGTACTGACGATCAAAAAGATTACGTTAAAAAACAAAAAATACCTATCGCCAGTACAGATAAACATCCCAAATTTGATCGCCCTGCTCGTTCCTTTTGCTATTTAAAAAAATATAAATTTTTACTAGAATTAATATTCTATTTAAATATACATACATGCTTCTTTCAAATAGTCGGCGTTTCGATAAATTTTCTTACCATCCATCGGAATATTTATTTGTGTTTATTTTGTCAACATCAATAAATTGTAAACGTAGCACATAGGATAGTGAAATAAACAAGTACCATATAAAGTGTTCACATGACAGTTGAAACACAGTAAAAATGTCTGATATAAAATTATTCCTCATCTGAATTAAACGAGTAGTCTCTTGAACTTCTTGAATATTTGCAATGATCCTGCTTTACATCAATTACTGATATTGTTTACAAACTAGCTAATGCAATCTAGTGACTGACAAATTATTTTATTACTTTACTTCTTCTTTTAGATGATAATTTAATTTTATAAAAATTTTTCCATATTTTAACATCTTTCAAAATAATGTAAAATCATTGATATTCTTTCAATCAACGGTAAAATACTTGAAACAAAAACTTTTTACCTGTCTGTATTTTTGAGAGTTGTTTTCACATGTTGTTGTGGAATATAACAACTTTTACCCCTAAATGTGCGGTCGAGATTGAATAGCCCTTTCGTTTACATAAGGTCACTTTTATGGTTTACAAACATAAAATGAAACCAAAATGCTTATAAAGATAAGCTTAAAAATACTAACTCAAACATAACGTTATTTTAGTTTACCAGGTGTAACATAATAATTTCAAAATGGTTAAAATGCACATTCAACGATAAAAATATTTCAGGAAAATAAGATTAGCGTAAGTTCTAAATATTTTTAACTTCATTAAAGATTAGTTACAACTATTTTCACAGAACCGTTATACATACATATATATATATATATATATATATATATATATATATATATATATATATATATATATATATATATATATATAAATATGTACATAAATAGGGGATACAGATATTAGGTGGCTAAAATTCAATTAAAATCTTTTGTTTTTTATCAAGCTTTCATGATTAAAAAAGATAAAAATGAAAACATGGCATACAAATTGTTATAAATAAAATGTGTAAAAATCAGGAAAAAGTAAAAAAGTAAAATATATCAATTTAGACAATTTCAAATATATATAAAAAGTAGCAACAAAACTGTTACCAAGGATGTTAAACAATTTTCTCATAAAAATATATCAAGGCAACCATAAACAACTAGTAAAATTTTGTTAAATAAATTAAAATTATGATAGTCTTTTTAAAATCATTATTAAGTTTCAAAATGTAGGTATAAATTTTACTAAGATTATTAAGATCAGTTCTTTTGTTTAAACAATTAGGTTCATTATTTATATATAACATTTCCAAAAATATTCTTTTATGATAGTTATTTTCAATATCCAAAATTGTAGTATCTATATAATTAAAAGAGTGATCCATTAGATGAAAATGTTCAGCTATATTAATGGATCATTTCGAAATTGTCTTACTGAAAAGAGCCGATTTCACCGAAAATTCACAAAACAATTGAAAATTGAGCGTAATTCTTTAATCAACCTCGAATTGTGCCACTTTGCCATCAAATTCTTGGCACCCATGATAGATAGACCCTTGAACCTTTATATCAGTGGAAATCTCTTTCAAAGAGCTTTCCTTTGGTGTCATAATATATAGGGCGTTCTATTTGAAAAAAATGAGAAAAAATAGTTTTGGCGCTTCCTGACTCACTCGATATAAAATGACCGATTGCGTTAGATCCGATAACAGTAGCGTAAACTACAGGGTGTTTGACAATTTTTGACATAAACTAGATCTCAAAATGTTCTTCCATTACGTCACAGTGAGCTCACAAAGTTGGCATGTTTTTGGTACAAACTCACCCATATCATGGTACCGACCCATCGCAGACCCATCAAGTGGCATATGGTTTTAGTCTTCTTTAAAAGGAGAATTCAAATATGTAATAATATACCTAGTGTTCCATTTAAAAAAACATAAGTTTATGTCGTCACGCCTAAATGGATCACCCTGTATATTTCAAAATATTTTTAAACTATGCACGTTTGCTCCCTCTACTCCGTTTTTGAAATTTTTCGATATCTCTTATAAGAGAGCCAGGACATTTGGCCGACGCGAAGATGGGACACCCTGTATATATATATATATATATATATATATATATATATATATATATATATGTATGTATATATATATATATATATATATATATATATATATATATATATATATATATATATATATATATATATATATATATATATATATATGTATATATATATATATGTATATATATATATATATATATATATATATATATATATATATATATATATATGTATGTATATATGTATACATATATATATATATATATATATATATATATATGTATATATATATATATATTATTACGTTTCTATTTTTTTTATTTTATTTTAATTTATTTTACTAAATTAATTTTATTATTTGTTGGGCGCCAAAGTATTTTATATATTTTTTTATACTTATCTGTTTTATTATGAGCTCTCGACAACTCAGGGTCAATAAGTAGGTTCACCGACTCACATTACTGGTTGGATAAATAACTTTGTCATTTATTTATATTTTGCTATTATTAAATGTTACTACTGCAAGACACTTGTTTTTTTTTATATTTCTCTAATTGAGAAAAGATTCTTAATTCGACTATTATTAGCCCACATACAAATCATATATGAGAAATAGCTTGTATACTCAAACACATATATTTCGCCACAGAATATAAAATATTTATTGAACAATTAGAATTAAATGATGTGCAATTTCAACTTCTCCACATATATGTATATGGAATATACAAATATTCCATTAAACTTAGCCAAAGGCATAGTAGAGAAAAATGGAAAGAGATCGAACCCCACACGACATTACCCCCTAAAAGAATTCCTAGAGGGTTTAGACTACGCTCTCACATCAACATATTTCCAATATAAAGATAAGTTTTACCAACAAATAGAGGGATGTGCCATGGGAGCTTCAATATCTAGTGTAATTGCACAACTTGTACTTGAGGACCTAGAAAGTACAATAATCCCAAAAATAAACTGCGAAATTCCATTCTTCTACAGATATGTTGACGACTGTATAACACTTTTACCACACGACAAAATAAATTACATTCTCGACTTATTTAACTCATACCATAACAAACTACAATTCACGATAGAAATAGAAAATGACAATAGACTAAACTTCCTAGATCTAACTTTAATAAAGACAAACAGTACAATTAGGACACAATGGTTTACCAAAAGCACATGGTCAGAAAGATACATAAATTTCACATCAAATCATCCTATATCCCAAAAAAAAGTGTAGTTATAGGCATTGCCGATCGAGCCATCACCCTTTCAGATCCTGAATACAGACAAGAGGCAATTAAAAAAGCCAAAAACAGCCCTCACAAAAAACAAATATCCTGACAGGTTCATTAATACAATCTTTAACAAACGAATAAATAAATTGTACAACAAAAAATGCACAAACTACAACAAATAATTCCGAACGTACTTACGTATCCATCCCGTACACAAAAGGACTGTCAGAACAAATAGGAAAAAATTAAAAAAACATGACATAAACATTAGCCACAAAGGACATAACTTGTTAAAATCTAATTTCAGTACACTCAAGAGTAAAAACACCTACCCCAAAAAAAAACCCACGTAGTTTATGAAATACCATGTGAAAACTGTGACAAAGTATACATAGGCCAAACTTCCCAACATCTAGAAAAAAGAATCCAATCCCACAAGTATGATAAAATTAATAAAACAGCACTCACGAAACATACACAGACAACAAAACACAAATTCGACTTCGACAAAACAAAAAATATTAGCTACAGAAAACCACACCAAAAAAAGAGAAATCTTAGAAATGATTGAAATAAAAAAAAACCCAAAAACAATAAATGACAAAACAGACACACAAAATTTAAACAAAATCTACAATAACTTACTCAAAATTAACCAAACAAAATAGTAGCTGCCCTTACAAAAAAATTAGAAATACACCACTGCCACAGCAATCTAAGTCAACAGATTCTTAAAACTTTTAAAATTTAGGTAAAAAACACATGTTACAGGCATTGGAAATTTTACAAATTACAAGCCACCCCAGTTCAAGATTTTAGTTCAAACTTAGTTGTAAACCGAAAAACATCGTCGGTTAGTATAAAACAGTAAAAAGTGATGTGCTCGCTATACGCACAAATTATTAATTAAGTAACATTATTGTACGTTAAACTATAAAGTGCCACATCAGATTATTTTTTCGTTTAAGGTAAGATATTTCAATAATAATTAAAAATGTAGAAAAATTTTAAATTGCTTTATATTTTAGTCATTGCATTGAAAAAGGTGGAAAACAGCCACCGAAACGTTTGTAAAATGTGTTTATGAATAAATAAACAATTTAGACTTTCATTCATATCATTAAAGAACCAAAATCCCAAGAACACAATTGCTATAAAAATATATATATATATATATATATATATACTTTCTCATGAGTAATATCAAGTTGAAAAATAATAAAATATATCCTTCTTTAAGAATATTAATTTCAGTTATATACAGAGCGTTCCGTTGGTTACAAGAAGTCTCGTATTTTTAGAGCCTAATTTATGAGTCAATTCTGCATCGCCCAATATAAATATTATACCCTCTTTGAAATCTAACTTGCAAGCAAATTATATTTCGAAAGTTTAAAAAACATTGTTTGGAAGAATAATTCAACAGCTTACAACTATTATAAATATCTATATATCTGAGAAACATGAGTTTTTAACAATTTTTGTTCTGTAATGAATTTGCTACATTCTGTTCATTTGTTTTTTATTGGCCGTACTATTTAAGAGATAAGGGGGATTAATTTTTTCAAATTTTCAGAACTCTCAACTTTCAATTTTAATACATAATATCTTCTCAAAAAATTTCACACAGAATGAAAAAGCATTCCATTCCAAAAAATGTATTCCAATTTTATGTTGTCTCATTTTAAGGAATAAAAACACCTTTAATGTGTAGATGACATTAATTAATCTTCACATTATTGCAAAAATGATAAGAAAATAGGGGGGAAAAAATAAATCCTTATGTTATAACCTGTTTGATTTAAACAAATTGAACTGAATTATTTATGATAACTAGAAATCAGAAATTAGCGGTAAATTCTAGAGATGACTTTTACGTAGATATTATATTGTAAACACCTAATAAATGAAACAATCCCAAACACTGTGAAATGATAAAATATTCTTACATGTACTATGCAATAAATCTGTTTTCATTATAAAAATCCAAGACAAAAATTAAAAAGTTTTATCAGGTAGGTGGACGGCTTGCAGCTATAAAAAACAAGAATTATTATTTACTGACCGACAGGGCTTGTTATTGTCGAGTGTCCAATAATAACTCATAGATATAGGCGGATCATGTGTTTACGTCCACCGCCCCATGTTGAAAATGAATACACCAATGATTTCGAAGTCCTTAGAATGCATTCTAAATACGTAGTATTTGTAGAATGATTATGAATGACACGTAATTACATAAGCGGTGCGAAATTAATGACAACGGACGTTAACGTTTTCCAAATGTTTCTTTAATTTTGGCAAAATTGTATTAGTGGGCAGTATTGCAATGGTCAGGAAACGACACTTAGAAAAAATATTTAATATACGAGATGTAAGTATTGAAACAAAAAAATTATTCTGAACTGAATGACAAATAATCTGGATTAGAGTGAATGAAACTCTCAATACTTGCAGCTGGAAGATAGCAAATGTTTCAGTGGGTGCATTATAATTATTAACCTGCTTTTACTTCTTCTACCTTCTTTGTGTGTATTATGGAACTGTTTTATACATTGTTTAAAGACTTTGACTTAAATAAACCTCTACGTTAAAAGAATAAGTCAAAGGTTGGTTTCTGAAGAAATAAACTTGCCTTCCAAAAAAGTCTAATATCTAAAAGTATGTAACCTGAAAAGTGAAACTTAAATGTTCAAATATTTTAGATGATTTAAAATTGACGTTTCGAAATACTCTCTGATTTCGTTCACAAAAATCGCTGCCAATTACTTGGGGATCAGAACTTCCTCACCGTAGCAAAACTCGATGTGTGGTGGAGTTTATAATAAAAGTAATTTTTGACGTTTCAAAAAAGTCACATTGTTTTTACGTTTCAAAATTGGGACCGATTTTGCTCTCAACGAACTCAATCTCTTCCGAGACCTCTAGAATGTGTGTACCAAATTTGAAAGCTTTATCTCAAAAACTGTAGCTGCTATCGCGAACCAGACAGACAGACACACAGACAGAACATTTTTTTCTGTCTGAAATTTTGTGTATCTTCATAATTCGTCCAGAAATGCAATAAAAAATTTTCAAAATTTTTTTCACGAATACATAACTTCCTCCCTTTGAGGGGTGAGGAAGTAATTAAAGAAAAATTTCATTGATAAAAGATTGTCTTTTTTAACAATGTCAAACATGACAGTTTTCTATTTATTTCACTTTTTTAAAATAATTTATAGGACAGTGCCTTAATAACCAAAGAAGGCGAGAAGAAACACAAAATGCCACAAATAAACAATTATAGACCATATATTTTAGTCTTGTGACTCTAGGTAAAAATAAATGTGTGTTAGTTAATACTTTGTATTAACTTTAGATATTACCGAACTCGCCAAAATATTGTGTCATGCATAAACATATTTACGCAGTGACACATCATCCGCGTTAACCCTAGAATTGATGTAATTTATCGCTACCTCCGATCTCTAATAATAACCGACAGAAACCTCAAACAAAGGAAGAACTAATAGTTCGAATTATGCATACAACAATTAAAACCAGAAGGAGTCATGAAGAGCATAGTACAATGTTAAGGGCAAGCCAAGAAATTTATTAGAGGACTATATTGCGTACAGAACAAAATGGCGGACATTGGACATTTAAGTTAATAAGATTTATACACATTATTTTTTCTTTTCCTATTATTTTATTCTTATTCTTAACAACGGTGTGAAGGTTAATTTGTGATAATTCAACATTAAAGTTTTTTCTTAAAATGAGATTTAGCCTAAAAATGGAATAAAACGTTTGATTGGAATGGAATGCTTTTTCATTTTATATAAACATTGTTGAGAATTTATGTAGATATTTAAGACAATTGAAAATAAAGTTGAAATTTTAGAAAATTTCATAAAATTTCAAAATTCCCCGTATCTCTTAAACGGTACGCTCAATAAAAAACACGATAATAATAATAACACCACAGAAATTAGATACTAATGAAATATTCTCATGTTGGAATCTTAGCAAACATGAAACTGAAAGTAATGCTAATGGTCAGTTATGTACCATAAATTTGGAGAAAGCAAATCAAAATATTCTCAATCCTGATAACTGCGATGAAAAGCGAGCAATGGTTTGTCCTCGGATATTGGTGTCTTTTTTACCGTCCATTAAACAAATTTTCGAAAAAAATGTGGTGTCATGCATATATAACAGAAATAATTTAAGATATGTTTCTATTCTCAAATTGCTTCATGACATGATAACAACGATCAAGGATTTATATTTTAATGGGATGTTATTAGTTATTAGACAAGTAAAATTGATTACAACAAATTTGTTAGAAAATATAATCCAATATGATTTCTTAAAAAATATTGATTGTTAAAAGCTCAAGTACACTATAAATTATGCAGAAAGAATTATTGTTGTCGAGACTATAAAATGAAGGTTTCCTTATAATTATTCGACAAAATGAGGTTTTAACTTTATTTTAACTCTAAAATTTTATTATGGAAAATCAGCTAACCACGTCCCATTCTTGTATTGATTATATTAAAAAGGACACTCTATTGAACCCATTTATATTTAAATTGGAAATGGTTATGCACTTTATTTTAATATCCCAATTATGGTTATAAATTGGGAGATGGCCTTTTAAAATCTACAAATAATTTAAACATCACTGCCATCGCTTTCTTTTGGTGTGCTTGTTTAAAACTTCATGACAATAAAATTATGCGATTGTAAAAAAAAACTAATTTTGTGACCGCAAATAAAATTAATACACTCATATCCTAAAGTAGGCTAAAACTTTTGACGTGACGACAGTAACACCGAAGTAGTTTCCATGTTAAATGTGACCACAAAAGCACTAATTTTAATATTAACAAACTGCAATCTCTGTAATTCAGTGATTACACTAATTATAATGTATTATTTATGTTTAAGAAACTACTTGACTATACTTGTGCCAAAGTAAAATTTTATTATTGACAATCTGCAAAAATTTTAATTGACTTATTTTGTAAAATGAAACCTTAGAAAATAATGTCTAACATAGTTCAAGTAAAGTTATTTATATCTATCCTTCAAAGCTTCAGTTGTCAAACGTAAGTTCTGACACGCATGATCAATTTGGCAATTTTCATGTGATAATTTTCTATTAACAAAAAAATCTGTGAATGAAAACAAGATAATTGCATATCGAGTTCGTGCCAACTTATAATTTTATAACACATACATTCAACCACGTATGTCTAAAACTCAATTTGGAATCGATCAGCAAATTGTGCTTGTACTAAATTGATCCTTGTCATTTCGAGGTGAGTGAATATCCTCATTGCTTGACTAATATGAACCCATTATCTTACTGTTAAAGATAACTGGATCTAAATGCTAATTTGTAGCTAAAATATCAAACTAAACATTCATATGGATGCGTAAAAAATTAGCAAACATAAATAAAGTGAACATTGCAATTGCTGGAATTTTAATCTGCTTCTTTTCGCAGTTAGGTAAGAACAGAACTTTCCAAATTTTAAATAAAATGTTCGGTTTTCAATATTATGGATATGATCCGATACTCCACGATGTCCATTTTATGATTTTTTGGTTTCTATATGACCCAATTATGATTATGAAGTCAAAAACAAGGTAGAATATAGGGCGTAATTTTCTACAAGAAGACTAAATTTCTGTTTTAATTAAATTAAAATTAAATTAAAACAAAAATACATCTTACATAATACGAAAAAAATCTGTCTATAACTAATAAATAAAAACTACTTACAAAATTAAGATTATAAGGATCAAAATGTAACATGTTTTGATTATTGATTATATTTATTATTGATTATTGATTATATTTATTATTGATTATTGATTATTGATTATTGATTATTGATTATTGATTATTGATTATTGATTATTGATTATTGATTATTGATTATTGATTATTGATTATTGATTATTGATGATTATTGATTATTGATTATTGATTATTGATTATTGATTATTGATTAATTTTTTGATTATTGTTTATTGATTATTGAATTGATTATTGATTATTGATTGATTATTGATTATTAATTATTATATTACATTACTCAAATATAAAATATGTGATTCAATAGAAAATGTTTGTGCCAAAACATTTAAAGAGTTTTAGTCACCGCCAATCAATTATTTACCGTTTTTAAGGCTACGTCCAGATATCCAACCTAAATCTATAAATTGCTGTTAAAGTGTTTCTGTTAGTAATATCGAAAAACGAAAACATACAATTCATCCTAAATACCATATAGATTTAATATATACAATTACAGGCAATAAATATTTTTAATCCTAGAAAATACGATAAATTAGTTTCAAAACATGATACCAAATAAAATATTCATATTTCTTATTAACCCTCACAGTCCCAACCGAAGGACGTAGTCACCCCAGCATAATTTTTGTTAAACCAATTTTGAACCGTTTGATGCAATAAATTTTGATTTAATTTATTCGTAACTTACACTTTACAGGTCCGAATGTAGCAATTTGTGAATGCTTCAAAAATTTGTTGTTAATTTTACTTTTTTAGTGGAGTGATGAAATCTCTGTATGTACATACAGAATGCCAAAGTAAATGAAGTCCTGTTTTGTTTGGATGGTTGATTTTTTATTTTATACTTTATTATTATTATAATAGTCATATTACTGGATTTATAGAATATGGCGGATAGTGAGTAGACGTGCGTTTAGTTGTTCCAACTTATCATTGAAATTTTGTGCATATAATTAAAATTAATTGCCATAATAGTGATCTTAAGTTATTTAATTATATTAGGCCTATTAATTAATCTAAAATGGCCAAAACCGTGAAAGAGTTAAACGAAAAACTTGAAAGTATGTAGTCCCAGTTTAAAAGTGAAATACAAAATTTCAAGAGTGAAATATTTGAACAACTCAGCAATGAAAATGTGAGTACAAGTAGTAATCAACGTTGGGGTAAAATTCAGGAAAGATTTAATAAATTTGACTGTAATTAATCAATCTTTGTTTACTTTCAAAAAAAGAAATGGATATATTTGATGTCATATTAGATAATGTAACTAGATCTGTGAAGAAAAATATCCAGCATCATAATAATAGGATGATTCGTATTCATGGGACCACATTGCCTAGTGATAATAATTTATTAAATAATATTCTGGAAATCTTAGGTTCAAAAATTAATATAGAATTGAAAAAAGATATTAGCCATCTTTATCAACTCAAAAAAAAACTAGACAAAAAACGCCAGCCATCGATTATTGCGGAATTTATTCACCAGTGAAAATGAGATATGATATTCTTTAACACGTTAAGCGCCATATATACCCAAAAAAAAAATTTCCTCGGGGCCATAATGTAATTTTGCCTGAAACACTTATGATCTGTTGAATAATGAATAACCAGCATGTTTTTGATTTCTTTTGTTAATTATTTTTCAACAAATTACTAATTACTTGTGTGCATCTGTGTAGATGCATTGGCCCCGGAGATTAGATACCCTCTTTTGGCCATGAACAGAAGAAAAAGGGCGAGTAATTGCCCAAAAAAGAACAAAACAAACGCACTATAAATGTTTGGTATGTAATATGTATATTTGCGTAGAATGCTTTTTTATTATACACAGTTCATATAAAAAATAGTTTGCTAATTGGAAAATAATTCAGAAATTATTTAGAATATTTTTACTTCGTTTGCAGTTGTTTATTTGAAGAATTATATGTTTAATTATCATTTGTTTTCAAATAAAAGCTTTAAAAAATATAATTTCTATTACTATATAAAATGTACTTCATCTGTAGGATTATGATAGAAAAAAATCATGGACCATCGAACTGTCTATCTCACCGGGCCACGTAGATTTATGAACCGTGCTGTTATATGTATATTTAGCATCCTTATAGATGCTATGGGTCAGTAAGTAAAGCTCTGCGTGAGTATATTGAGGGATACACGCGGCCCAACTATCAAACTTGTTATGCATCCTTGAGGACACACATGGCGCTTAACGTGTTAATAAAAAACATTTTAAAGGCTGCAAGATAATAACAGAATTTTTTGGCAGAACAACAGCTAAACTTATTTAAATTGGCTAAACAACATGTAATAGAAAACAAGCTTGGGAAGAATATTCTTTGGAGAATTTTTGGTGTTTTGTATGTTAATTTAAATGAGGAGAAAAAGTGATAAGTTCTGAGAATGATATAAAAGGTCTCAGATGAACTTAATATTTGAAAAACTATTGTTTTGAGGTACTGTATTTATAGTTACCAACATTTTGGGTTTATATTTATTTGTTAATATATTATTATTATAAGTTATGACTTAAAGTCGATTTCATTAAATTTTAAAGTTGTCAATTTAACGTTTGTATTGAAAAATGTTTTTTTTTTATTTTGACATTTGTTTTGTAGGTACTGTAATTAAATGTAAAATTATGTGGCAAATGTGAATTAAGATTCATTTTTCTTTCATTTGATATTTAATAAAAATAATTCTGCTTATATGTAATTATCGATTACTTATTATAATAATTCACAAATAATTATTTGAATTGCTCATTGAGATATTGGTATATGACAAAAAAGATATCTGAATTTTATTGTGTATTTATTAATCTTAATTTACAAATTGTTTAAAATTGTTTCACACAAATTACTCATTTTTTGTTTTAATTTGAGACTATGCACTTTTACTAGTTTCATAATTACAGTATTTTTTTTAATTTTTTCATCTTAATATACATTTTCCTCTCCACTTTTTCATTATTTATTATTGACTTTTTTTCCTTTAAAAAAAAATATTGATTGCTTAACAGTTGCGTACTGTGATACTGAATCTCTCGAAATACTGATTATTTCCTTTCTTACATTTTATATATTTTTTCGTACTACTAGTTAATTTGTACCACTGGTTGAGATTTAATTTTATAATTTATTTAAAACATGTTTAAATATATTTCAGCTTAATTATACGTCATTTTTTTTCCTGTCATAGATGTGAGATCTCTTACGGCAAATTTCAATAAATTTCAGGATTATGTATTAAATTCAAATTATCATGTAATAGGGATTTCTGAAAGTCGATTACAAGCAGGCATTAGCAGTGTGATGTTGTAAGTATGGATGATTAATTTTATTAGAGAAGATCGGCTTATTAGAGGACGAGGTATGGGTATGTGTGTATAAACTATACCCTTTTACTAAATAATATTTGTGACTACGTTGGGGCTATGTTGTGAAAATTAAAATGACATAAGACAATATATCACAATAAATTTAGGCTTGGGTGGAAGAACAGTTGCTGACTATGTCAGTAAACTGAACCTGTTGCATTTTATTTGTTTTTTTTTTTTTTTTTTTTTTTGAAAATGGCTTTTGGAATGAATCCATACAGCCAGTCACACTTTTTATAAGTAACAATAAATACTCCTAACCTAAGCTAGCACAAACTGTATATCTATAAATACATAAAATCCGAGATAAAATCGAAGGGAAATACAGGGGTACAAGTTCTTCTCGCCTAGAGGCCCGTCAAGGCATTTTTTTATTTTCACAAACAACACTGGACCATGGATTAAGGATTAACATCAACTTAGGATAAAAACATAGGTAACGTCATCTAACTAAATATAAAAGAGGATCTATAGTCTGAGATTTGTATTTTTAATAAATTGAAATAGACACAAATAAATATTTCTTTTATTTAGATGCAATAAGTGCGATAGATTGAAGGGCTGTTCAACATTATTACTCAGTATATTATTGTAGAGCAAATTACATTCATTTCTGTTTTTTGTGACAGCAAAAGAAAATATGTTCGAGGTCTCCCTCAACATTGCAATGATCGCAAAGATTAGACTCTATAATGCCTATTCTGGCGAGAAAAGATGGATTACACGCATGACCGAATTTTATTCTATTAATTACAGTGATGTACCTTCTGGGAATGTTGAAATCTTCGTGCCATGTTTTCGATGGAATTTCTGGTTGTATACGTGTATACCTATTTGGATGGTTATGGCAGTATTCTTGCCACACCCTTGTCCACCGTTGTTTCCATACGTTGTTTACATATATGAATGCAGTCCTCAACACAAATTTCATTTACTTCCAACGTTTCATTCTCTATGCTTTCTTTAGCGAGGATATCTACCTGTTCATTATATTGCAGGCCTGTATGAGCTTTTACCCAAACAAAGACAATTCTTTTACCACACAATTTTAATTCACATAAGCGGTTTTTGATTTTTGTGATATATGGGTTGAGCAGTGTATTTGGATTATAGCTAATTTTGATAGAGATAAGAACTGATAGGGAATCTGACATGATTATAAAGCTATTTAAATGATCAGGAAGGTTATCCAAGACAGAGAGTATCGCAAATGCCTCAGCGGAGTAAATGGACCAACAATCAGGAAGTTTGAATTTACCATATGTGTTATTGTGTGGATATAAATAAGCACATCCCGTACCTACCATGGACTTTGATGCATCAGTATATACTGCAGTAAATCCTTCATAATTGTGTAACGTCGTCCGTAGAATAATTTTGTTGAGAACCGGGTTTGAATGATAATGAGGAATTATGGTAGGAAAGTGATTAGATAAATCGAAATATTTGTAATTTGGTGAGATAGGATACAGACTAATCATGTTGTTATAGAATTGCTGCGTTTCTCGGAAACCGCTACATAGTGGAGGCGAATTTTTTTTGTTCCAATATTTTGTTAATAGGTCCGATGTATTTAAATTGTATATTTTGCTTATAAGTGGAGAGTGTTTACAGTATGATTTTAGAATAAATTTTTCTGCCTGTAGCTGACGTCTTAAACTAAGGGGGGTTCGAGAGCTTCTACACGTAGTGCTTCCACAGGTGTTGATTTCATGGCTCCTAAGCACACCCTAAGGGCTTTATTCTGTGTGATATCTAATCGTTTTAGCAAACTGTTACTTGCAGAGCCGTAGAAGAGACTGCCGTAGTCTAAGATGGATCTAATATAAGCACGATAGAATAATAGACTTGTTTTTTGATCTGCACCCCACCGCACTTTTGAGACTGAGCGTAAAAAATTTATACCTTTATTGCACTTTACGACAATATGTTCAATAAACGGTTTCCAAGTTAATTTTCTGTCCAAAATAATACCAAGATATTTTACTTCCTTTTTAATAGGAAGAGTTAGGCTGCCCAACTTCATAGTGGGCAGGTCTGGAATATTGTGCCTTGAAAAAAATGATATGGCCGATTTATTTTCCGAAATAGTAAAACCATTCTCATTAGCCCAATTTTGGAATACATCAATATTATTATTTAGCGTATGTTGACAAAATTCAAGCTTGGTTTTCTCCACATACAGGCAAAAATCGTCAGCATATTGAACGATTTGTACATCTCGTAATTTGAAGTGTACGCCAATAGTATACAAATTAAATAAAACAGGACTCAGAACTGAGCCCTGTGGAAGTCCTACGGAAACAGTGCGAGGTCCTAATCTATCATTATTTGATGTTCTTATATACACTACTCTGTTGTTACAAATAAATTAAAAATAGTAGTGATGTTTAGTGGTAATTCAAGTTGCAGTAATTTTGTCCTAAGTAAGTGTAGATCAACTGAATCATAAGCGCCTTTGATGTCCAGAAAAACCGCTCCCAAGTAATTGTTGTTTGAAAAGTTCTTTTGAATGTCAGTAACAATGGTTGCAACTGCATCTGCTGTGCCATATCCGGTTCTGTACGCGTATTGATTTTGTGGAAGAATATTTGTCATTCGAAACCACCATTCCAGTCTGATTTTAATCATGCGTTCAAATGTTTTAAAAATACATGAGAGAAGCGATATTGATCGATATGAATCTGCTAAATCTGGATCTTTGTTAGGTTTTAAAATAGGCACTGCAATTACTGTTTTCCAGCTTCTAATATATGCTCCTCGTATCCACACATCGTTGTAAATTTCTAATAGAAAGATTTTTGCATCTAATGAAAGATGTGTTAGCATTGAATAGGTTATGTCGTCATAACCAGGTGCTGTACTGGGTGATTTTTTAATTGCCCATTCCAGTTCTGTTAACGTGAATGGTTTCGAAATTTCGCTATTATTTTCATAATCGTGCAGAATTTATGGGAGAGTTTTCCACATAAGAAGGGGCGATGTTATCAAAAAATGCATCCTGCCATTCAAACTGGGTACATTTAATATTGTTGATAGGTATTCGTTGTAAGGTCTTGGCCATGTTCCATAATTCGATGCTTGGTGTATTTTTGTTAAGTTTTGATACCCAATTCTGCCAGTATTCTTTGGCTTTTTTTTTAAAGAGTCTTTTGGCTTCAGCTTGCATTTTATTGCATTCAATGTAATTTTCAATGGTGCTTAATTGTTTATAATTAGAGAGAGCTAATTTTCTTCGATTTATTACAGTGTCGCACTCAATGTCCCACCATGGTGGTGGGGGTCGGTTTATAATTTTAAAGGGTTTTCTAATTGGCATGGCACACTGAGCAGCATCGTTAATTTTGTCAACAAACCATTTGTATTTGTCTTCAGTTAGTTCAAATAAGGGTGTGACTGAAAAACTTTGCGAAATTCTATCTTCATATAATTTCCAATTGGCCCTATTGGTAGCCCATTTAGATTTGGGATATATAACATCACTTGAACTTTGTGACACATTAGTTTTCATTAGAATGGGAAAAATGGTCCGATCCTAACGTATCTTGGGTGATTTCCCAAGTGATTTTTGTGGCGATATCAGAAGAACAAAGAGATATGTCGACAGCTGATTTTTGAATATTGGGAGCAGTAAATCTTGTAGGGTCACCATTATTTAAGATTGTGATATCACATTCATCAACTGCTTGAAGAATTTGTTCACCTGTTTGGTCATTCCTCGGAGATCCCCATACGCCACTATGTGCGTTGAAATTACATTCATTTCTGTTTTTGTGACAGCAAAAGAAAATATGTTCGAGGTCTCCTCAACATTGCAATGATCGCAAAGATTAGACTCTATAATGCCTATTCTGGCGAGAAAAGATGGATTACACGCATGACCGAATTTTATTCTATTAATTACAGTGATGTACCTTCTGGGAATGTTGAAATCTTCGTGCCATGTTTTCGATGGAATTTCTGGTTGTATACGTGTATACCTATTTGGATGGTTATGGCAGTATTCTTGCCACACCCTTGTCCACCGTTGTTTCATACGTTGTTTACATATATGAATGCAGTCCTCAACACAAATTTCATTTACTTCCAACGTTTCATTCTCTATGCTTTCTTTAGCGAGGATATCTACCTGTTCATTATATTGCAGGCCTGTATGAGCTTTTACCCAAACAAAGACAATTCTTTTACCACACAATTTTAATTCACATAAGCGGTTTTTGATTTTTGTGATATATGGGTTGAGCAGTGTATTTGGATTATAGCTAATTTTGATAGAGATAAGAACTGATAGGGAATCTGACATGATTATAAAGCTATTTAAATGATCAGGAAGGTTATCCAAGACAGAGAGTATCGCAAATGCCTCAGCGGAGTAAATGGACCAACAATCAGGAAGTTTGAATTTACCATATGTGTTATTGTGTGGATATAAATAAGCACATCCCGTACCTACCATGGACTTTGATGCATCAGTATATACTGCAGTAAATCCTTCATAATTGTGTAACGTCGTCCGTAGAATAATTTTGTTGAGAACCGGTTTGAATGATAATGAGGAATTATGGTAGGAAAGTGATTAGATAAATCGAAATATTTGTAATTTGGTGAGATAGGATACAGACTAATCATGTTGTTATAGAATTGCTGCGTTTCTCGGAAACCGCTACATAGTGGAGGCGAATTTTTTTTGTTCCAATATTTTGTTAATAGGTCCGATGTATTTAAATTGCTTGAAGAATTTGTTCACCTGTTTGGTCATTCCTCGGAGATCCCCATACGCCACTATGTGCGTTGAAATCTCCGCCAATTATATAAGGAGTGTTTACATTTTTAAATATATTTAACCAGTCACGGTTATTAGTAGCAATGTTAGCGGTCTGTATATGGATAAAAACTCAAGTTTTAATGAATTATTTAGTGAGACTTTGACTCCACAACAGTGTATATCTGAGTTAAAATTATTCGATATATTTATTTGCTTACAACGTAGTGATTTTTTATTTAGTATAGCTGTACCAGCTTTACCGTCATATCTATCGTGTCTTATGATATTGTATCCACTGATAGATATAATTTGATTCGGTTTAAACCAGGTTTCACTAATTAGAGCTACATCAACACTATTATCATAAAGAAACTTTTCAAACTATTTTTATTTGCTACAGCAGAACGGGCGTTCCACTGCATGATAATGAATATTTTGTTTTTTATATTGAATGTTATGTATTGGTATTTATATTACTCCAACACTCTGTTTATTTCCCTTTTAATACATTGTTTGTTAAAAGATTTCAATTCATCTAGACTACGTACATTTGAGATTATACTTCCAAACCATTCAGAAAAATATTTAACAATTTCATCCCGTATTATAACAGGATTGTTTTGACTGGGAGGAGTGGCTGAGATGGTGCAAATGCGAAAGGAAACATAGGTGGCATTTGGGGATTGTGAAGGTGAGATTGGAGCTTTTACGTTTTTTATTAGGCTGAGAACTGTTGGACGATGAGGGGGGTTTGACGGAATAGATGGTCGCCGATTATAGAGAGAGGTATGGGGTGAAATCTGTACATTTATTTGTTTTTCATTGGCAGAGTAGGAAGTTAGTTTCATAATTTGACAGATTATTTAAAACCTCAAATTGGTTATTTGTAGTGACCTCTGCATATGACCCCTGTATATAGCTTTTAGCCTCTGTATATGCTACATTGGATGAAGCCATGTAGATTTTAATTTTTTTGTGTATTGAACTGTGGACAATCTTTTGAAGTTGTTTTATGTTTATTATTTTTACAGTACAAGCAAAAAATATTCAGGTCATCACATTGTGACCGTCAACTAAAACTTCCGTACAATTTCTACAAAGAATTCTTGTTACGACACTGGTTTGAGACATGGCCATATCGAAGACAGCTAAAGCACTGTACTACTTTTGGAATATAAGGCACTATTTTAAAAGTAAACACTGTCAAGTATGGCATAATTAGTGAATTTCCCTCAAATGTAACAACAACCATTTGTCTTGGAATCAATACAGGTTTACCATCTATCTCCACCTTACGCTTTAGTCTATTAACCTCTAGAATATCTCTATCGCAAATCATGTTTTCTTTTATGTACTCCTCATTAAAAAAAGTATCTACACCCGAAATTACACCCTTTCTGATTAACAGGTGATTAGGGATAAACACCTTTAAGTTTTCAGCTTCCAAAAATTTATTATTTACTAAATTGTTGGCATCTAAAAGTAGATTTTAGCTGCACTTTTACTCTATTACGGCCTACTGAACTAATTCTTAGAATGTTTCGTATTTTTTAGTTTTTTATGAAAGATATGTCCCACGTACATAGGATGCAACTTTCCAATATTCTCACCATTTGTTTTTTCGACATAAATATAGATATTATTTTGATTGTAATACTTATCTATCTGTGAATTAAAGACTTTTTTTGGTTCACGTTTTTGTGCGTTGCTTGTTCCTGCCACTATCTCTTGAGAGCTGCTATCCGTATATATGGTATCCATGTACTGTTCACTTTCATTACTTCGAGCGTCGCCCGTTGACACTTTGTTAACATTAGGATTAGAACTATCACTTTCGTGGTCATTAGTTAAGTCAAGTATGCACACATTTTTATTAATGTTTTTATTTGAAGTCCCCTCCCTCCCCATAGAGAGGTCATTTTTATTTTGTTTAAATTCTACCATGCACCGATAAAACTTAACCAAACACCAAATTAGTTTAGAGATCACTGATTTTATCGCACAAACTCGGTTAACGTGTGAACTCCTTCGCAGTTTACCGGGTACTGATTTTATTTGTTCTAATGTAGATTTCCTAAGTTGTATTTTTGAAATGTAATTTTGGTGAATAATAAATGATTTGTTATTATATTACTATTATTATTGTTATATATAAATTGTTATAAGGGTTTATTAAGATTGATTAATTTATTTTATTTTTAATATATTTTTTTTATTTACATACTGTGAATTTTATTTTTACCAATTATTGTTATCAAGCCCCTTATAGAACGTTATTGAATGAAATTTGTGCAAAAATAATTATAATGCAATAAAAAAGCAATTACACTTTTACCACTATTGTTTTCAGAACTATGAAATGAAGATTATGAAGTATGTGGGGTGATATTGACACCCTGCTTTATATTAATACGTTGTAAACAACTTTTATACTGTGAAAGTTGAAACAAAAAAATACGGATCAGTATTGCCTGTAATTTTATATATTAAATAGATATGGTATTTAAGATGAATCATGTGTTTTAAGTGTTCGTTCTCATCGATAGAAAAATGTTAACAGCAAATTAAAGTTTTAGTTTTTATAAATCAAAATTTTTTTAAATTTTAAAAGTTATTTGTTCCCAAGAAACTTTGTGCTTATCGTATATTTTGGATACCGTGTTTTTGAGTATTTAAAAGCAAGTAATATTTTGCACTAAAGTTACTAAATCATAATTTACCTATCGAAATATTTAACATAACTACTGAACAATAATGTTGACATTGACATTTTTTCTTGTTAATGTTTTTTCAGTTATGATAGAAAAATAAGTACAGGGTATAACTTAAGTACGTTAAAATATTTCATGGTAGTATTCCGTACTTTTAACAACATTGCTGGTGGGAAACAAGTTTTCTTATTTTTTTCCTCCTATCAACTAATACCTGCTTAAACATTTAAGAGGCCATATTTCTTGTGATGTTCTAACTAATTGGGGATTTTTGTCTGAATAATAAAGATAAATATGACGATTTTTTTATGGAATGTGGACTCATGGCACTAAATCTTCTTAATCTTATCTTTAATTTTAGAACAAAATGTTAAATAAAAAAGTTGTTTCAAATTTTACATCCAACTAAAATTTAAAATTTCTATAGGATATTATTATTTTTGTAAATTACGAGTTATAACCGAAACATGGTGTTCAACAGAAGAAGTAAATTCTGTCAAACTAGAGTGTTATTGCCTTGCAGCTGATTACCGCGAGTCAAGAGGAGGTGGAATCATAATTTTTACTCGCAGTGATACTGACTTCAAATCACGGAATAGTAATATTAGTGGTTGTGACTTTATCTGTGAGTACACTAGTGTAGACATTATTGTAGATAATATCACTATAAATATAAGTTGTTTTTATCGCTCGCCATCAGCTGATATTGCAGATTTTACTAGGTATTTTGAAAGTATTATTGAAAAAACTAATAGTAGATCTAAGCACCAAATAATATGTGGCGATTTTAATGTAAATTTTGATCCTAAGGCAAATGACAAAAATGCACAGTTCTTAAATAGAGTGCATGTTATGGCTTCGTACAACGTATTAATGAGTATACGCGCGTACAAGGTTCGTCTAGAACCATTATTGATAATATATTTACAAATTTTGATATTTGTAACTCTAATGTTTTAACGACTTATTTGTCTGATCATAAAATGCAGATTATTTTTTTTCCATTAAAAATCTCACCCGAGAAGGAGGAGGCTAAATATATCTATAAAAGACTTTTTAATAATGAGCTTAATATAGAAAACTTTAAATATCAACTATCTACTGAAACCTGGGATGATGTTTATCTACTCACTAATGCAGATGACAAGTTCAATTGTTTTTGTGATAGACTCAGTAGTATCATTAATAAAGTATTTCCTCTGGTACGAATAAAAGTAGGTGTTAAGATAAAAAAGAGGCATCACAAAGGATGGATAAATGATGATATTATAAATAGAGGGGAATTTTTACGTTTACTGTTCAAAACTTACAAATTAACAAATGACGAGCAGCTTAGGAAGCGTTACAATATTCTATTAAAGTACCATAAGCAGACTATTCAATCAGCCAAACGTCATTACAATGACTCCAAATTTCATGATGCCACTAATGAATCTAAAGTAGTCTGGCAAATAATTCGAAATGAGACTAATGGAACTTATAAGCCACGATATCCCTCTTCTTTTCGCGATAGAAATGGAAATGAAACTTCAGATTTTTCTCGTGCTGCACAAGAATTTAATTACTTTTTTATTGACTCTGTTGAAAATCTCATTCAAAAACTAGGTACTTATAACCCACCTCGAATAGTAAACTCTTTGAACTCTAGCATTTTTTAAGTCCAATTGATATCAATAAAACTAAAGAAATTATAAGAAAACTTGCAATAAAAAATTCTGCAGATCATGATGGTATCCCCTGTTCCCTTCTTATTCACATAACTGACTTTATTGCACCAATTCTTACAGATTTAATTAATGCTTCATTTTGTCAAGGTATCTTCCCAGTAAATCTTAAAACCGCAATTGTAATTCAAATTCATAAGAAAAATGATAACATGGATATGGCTAATTACAGGCAATATGCCTGTTATCAGTATTCTCTAAAGTATTTGAAAATGCGTATTACAACAGATTAATTAAGTTTGTAAATAATCATCTATATCACTTTATAAATATCAGTTTGGTTTTCGTAAAGACCTGTCTACTGAAGATGCTTCGATTTCCTTTACTAACTATATTCTAGAGCAATTGGACAAAAGTCAAAAAGTTGTAGGCATCTTTTTTGACTTTACACGAGCCTTCGACATGGTGAACCATAGTATTCTCCTAGAAAAAATGTATAATTACGGAATAAGAGGGTTAGCCTATGACTGGTTATGTTCCTACTTATCAAACCGAACACAAGAAGTCCTTCTAAGATCTGAAACAGAGGACTATTATTCTGACCTGCGACCGTTAGGTGTCGGGGGTACCTCAAGGCAGCACGCTGGTCCCCCTGCTATTTATTTTATTTATAAATAACATTCATGAAAATGTAAAGTTTGAACATGTATCACTATTTGCTGATGATATGGCAGCAGTTGCATCAGCAAACGACTTTACGTGCCTCAGTCAATTAGCTAGTAAGGGTACCGAAACTATGGAATCCTACTGCAACAATAATGGTCTCTTACTAAACATAACTAAAACACATTTAGTCTAATTTTCAGTAATATAAATAATTGTAGTATCTTAGTCAAATCATCTGACAAATCGTTAAAGAGTCCTAGTATAAAATTACTAGGCTTGCAAATTGACTACAACCTATAATGGCATTCTCAAATAGAGTGTATCATAAAGAAAGTTGTCATGTTATTGTTTTTCAGTGTGGCAAATAAGGAAATTTGTTAAGAAACACACATTGCTAACGTACTACTACGCCTACGTAAATTCTATTCTTAACTATGGTATTATAAACTGGAGTAACTCAAATAGAATAACTGATGTACTTATTATGCAGAAAAAATCATAAGAACGATGTGCTTCAAACCCAGATCATATTCTTGCAAAAATCTTTTCAAAGGTATGAATCTACTAACAGTGATTTCATTATATATTTTTAAATGTGTTATGTTTGTCAAAAAAAATCCTGAGAAATTTACTCAAAGTTCTGAAGTTGCCCAGTATGATTTAAGGCACGGAAACCACATTAGACTACCTCAACACAAACTAGCGCTTTTATCAAATAGTTCCTATGTGATGCCTGTCAAATTGTTTAACCATCTACCTCTTCAAATAAAAATATTGAAAATCTAAATCTTTTCCAGAACACAATTAAGTCATTGCTATTAAAGCATAGTTTCTATTCAGTCTATGAATACTTCAATACTCCTCTTATCTAGATAAACTGTTGTATGCTGTCTGACTGTTCATATCTGCACGTATAAGTTGTGTTTACAATTATAGTTATTTTATATATAAAAAAAAAAAAAAAAAAAAAAAAAAAAAAAAAAAAAAAATTTTTTTTTTTTTTTTTTTTTTTTTTTTTTTTTTTTTTTTTTTTTTTTTTTTTTTTTTTTTTTTTTTTTTTTTTTTTTTTTTTTTTTTTTTTTTTTTTTTTTTTTTTTTTTTTTTTTCCCCCTTTTTCCCTTTTTTTTTTTTTTTTTTTTTTTTTTTTTTTTTTTTTTTTTTTTTTTTTTTTTTTTTTTTTTTTTTTTTTTTTTTTTTTTTTTTTTTTTTTTTTTTTTTTTTTTTTTTTTTTTTTTTTTTTTTTTTTTTTTTTTTTTTTTTTTTTTTTTTTTTTTTTTTTTTTTTTTTTTTTTTTTTTTTTTTTTTTTTTTTTTTTTTTTTTTTTTTTTTTTTTTTTTTTTTTTTTTTTTTTTTTTTTTTTTTTTTTTTTTTTTTTTTTTTTTTTTTTTTTTTTATATATATATATATATATATATATATATATATATATATATATATATATATATATGTGTATATGTGTGTATATACATGCATATATATGTATGTATACATATACAATTTTTCAAATAACTGCCTTTAGATCTATCACACCGGCAGTTTTAGGAAAAGTGGGAACCTCATTTCAAAAGCGCATAGAGATGTGTGTCAATCAAAATGGTCAACATGTGGAACATTTATTATAATTTTTTCTACTGAGTTATTTGAAGAAACCTCTTTTTTTTTTTTTGAATGTTGTAATTATTGCTCAATGAAACGAAAATGGTTGCAATTAGCCATAGGGAAGTACTTACAAAAAACGTTCGTTTCTCATTTCTACATCACATTGTCGAAAAATATACAGGGTGTTTCATTTGAAAAAATTTAGAAAATTCAATTTAAAAAAGTTCTTAATTGAAAAATAAACACTTATTTATTTATAAAACGAAAATGGTTGAAATTAGCCATAGGGAAGTACTTACAAAAAATGTTCGTTTTTCATTTTTACATTACATCATTGAAAAAAATATTTGAAAAAATTGAGAAAATTCAATTTAAAAAGTTCTTAATTGAACACTAATTTTTGGCCACCCTGTACATTTTTAGGAAATGAAAATGATTCAAAAACATTAATTAGATGTCTCGTAACTGGTATTCACATAAGTTTTTCTTAAAACCCATAATTGTGATTGTGGTGATTAATTATACACAAAAACATTATTACATATTTTTATGTAGGACCTACCATTTTCTCTAAAAATTAATTTTTTAAGGTTTCTCTATGATATTTCCTGAACATTTCTTTTGAATAGATTAGTGGTTGAAATCACCCCATAACTTGCTTTATTTTTGCTACACAATTTACATTTATTATGTTTTTAAAAATCTCTAAACCAATAGGCCCATGATGGCCTGTCTTAACTTTTTCTATTTTTTCAGAGTAGTGCGTAAATAGACTGAAAATGGAGTCTGTGTTTGATGCTAAATTGAAGAAGAAAAGAAAGGCAGACAATAAATCATGCTGTTTGATTTGTAATTTTCAATCATCCGAGGGATGTGTCTCACAGCCTTCAAATGACAGTTATGAGAAAATTGTTGATTGCCTTACGAAGCGAGCAAAATATAGCGAAGAAAACAGTAACAGAATCATTAAAAATTGCGGCATTGACTTTAATGTTAAGACACTGAAGCATAACAATGTGAAGTGGCATCGATCGTGTTACCAATCTCTTCCTCACAAAAAAATAATTGAAAGACTTGAAAAAAGATACGAGTTTCCTCCGTCAACGTATGAAGATCAAAGGTCCTCTACAGAGTGCATTCAACCTGAGGGAAATTCAACCTCTACACAGAGTGCCAAATTTACTAGATCACAAACTGTGGCTTATGAAAAGGACAAGTGCTTCTTTTGTGATCAGCCAGCCCCCAGGAAAGAAAAACTAAGGAAGGTTTCAACCGATAAAGCTGGTAGAAATTTACGTCAATCTATAGAACTAAGAAATGATGATAAACTCAGAGTTAGATTAAGCGAAGCAATAAATATGAATAATGCACACGCAATTGATGTAATGTATCACCGAAAATGTTGGACAGAATATGTCACGAATGTTCTTTGATCTCAAGAGCATAGATTCAATGAGGAACATTCCCAAGAGGAAAGATCTGTTTCGTCAATGGCAGCAGAAGTCGAATTCATCAATATTTTGGAAGAGAAACTGTCACTGGGGTAAGTTTTTGGAATGGACGTCCTTGAAGAGACATACAAGTCTATTTGTTATGCAAATAATGTGCATGAATCAGCTGTTATGTCACATAAGCAGTTAAAGATATTTATTGAGACAGAGTTGTCAGACAAAGAAATTGAGTTTTCTCGCCCCAGACAGCATAACAAACCAGAGAGAGTTTCAATGAAGTGTACAAGGGAAGAACTGATAGCAGAGGCTGAAAGTTACGGTGATGAAAAGATGAGAGAACTGAATGTTTTGTTTCAGTCTGCAAACATTATTAGAAATCTTGTACTGAAATCAAAGCCTTGGAAATTTGATGGATCTGTACCAGATGATCTCACTGATATTATTCCAAATGAATTTAACAGCTTCTTTAAGTGATGCATTTGGGGAAAAACAGGCATTTCATCAGAGAAGAAGGAAAAACATGAAGAAGTGGAAAGACGAGCTGGTCACATGTCACAAATTCTGATGTCAAATTGTCTCTCTAGCTGTGCTACCTATGATTCTAGAGTCACCAACCAATCTATCAGTGCAGCTTACTGTTATGAGACAACTGGAGAAATTTAACAGTTCAATTCATGACAGAAATTTACTGCATGACACCAGTTCAGTTCCTCACACCAGTTTAGCACAAACCATGAAAAAAAAATAGTTGTAACAGTTGACATGGCTCTTTACAAACCATTGAAACAACTGGAAATGGCTGTAGAAGACTGTAAGGGAAAATGGCTCTTGAAACCTGGTGAGCTACATATTATTTTTGCCCAACTGCACACAATCGGAGAACTTATTCAAGGATCTGGTATACCTGAATTATGGGTGGAATGTGATTTATATTCTGCAGCAACGATGAAACAAATCATTGATGGAAAACACGTCAGAAGAGCAATTGAAGCTCATATAACCACAGTTTCTGCATTGACTAGTCTGCTACTAGAAGAATTTGATGAAGAATATCCCGGAAAACTAGACTCTTTGAAGTCTCTTTTCCAAAAACTAGTTGAGGGATTGACAGCTGGAAATAAAGAAGAGCTTAAAACGGCACATGCCGCTTTAGTTTCTACCATGAAGGAAAAAAATGTTGTTGAAGAAATAGACAAATTTTCCACAACAAGAAAGGCCAGAGAGCCTGTTTTCAGGCTAGCGTGCACATATATGGATATGGTGCAAACAATGATGGGCTTCATAAGAGCTGTGAGAACATCAGATTGGACACTGTGCTTGGCATCCCTAAACGAGTTTGTGAAGTACTTCTTTATATTTAATCGACTGAATTATTCACGAATGATCACCCTATACCTTTCAGAGATGGAAAACTTTGAATTAGAAGATCCTGAGATTTGGAAGTAATTCATGGAAGGGAATTGGGTCGTGAACAGAAGTTCAGTGCCATTTTCTGCTCTTGGCGCTGATGAAGCCCTAGAGCATCAAAATTGAAAACTGAAGGTACATGGAGGACTTGTTGGTATAACACTTAACGAGAATGCTCGTAATCGATTCTTTCTTGCTAATTCTGAACTGACTAGAATTGCAAGTGAAACTGATAGAATGATGGGCTTCCGAATACAGAACAAAGTAAACATCACGAACTGTCCGTTAAATTCCAACAGCGTCGGGACAACAATGTTTTGAAACTAAAAGAAGCGTTTCAAAACTCAACAAACCCCTTTCACTGCAAAAATCCTGAGCTCATTCATATTCTAACTCAGCGTGTCTTTTCACAGGAAGTACAAGTGTCTTTAGACAGCGTGGCAGAAGTTGAACAAGATCTCCATAATACTTTCTTGCAACAGCGAGTTCAGAATATCAGCATACCGTTTTGGGCTCCTATGAAGAAAAACGTAATTAAAACGTGTAAAGCAGCAGCGAAGAAAATTAAAATTACCCTCAAAGACAAAACTGTAACCATGAAGACGGATCTGTATCTTATTTCGAGGTTGCTGATAGCATCCAGAAGCAGGCCTGACATAGATTTAAAGTTCAATTTGAGTAACTACGAGTTTTCAGCACTGCCGAGGTCGTTGTTTGCTGCTGATGGAAGAATGCATCATTGCCTAGCTAAATACAAACTTATGGATGCTCTAGAATCATTACAAACAAACCCTGCCCAAGAAAATGATGATCATAATGGCACAGGCCCTGCAAATTTAGAAGGGCATGAAGAACTACAGGAGAAAGCTGCCATAGTAGATGGCATGGAACTTCTTCATACCTACCACAAACCTAACTCAGTGAAAACATGCCATGACCTCGGTGTAAGCTTCAGTAAATGGATTGGTCAAAAATTCAGCAATTATAGTGAGGTTTATGTGGTTTTCGACTCTTACAAAGAGAACTCATTGAAAACAGAGATGAGAGTAATTCGGCAAAAAGGCTCAGATCCAATCCAGTATAAAATCGGACCAGAAACAATAATTGGAAGTACACCAATGAATAAACTACTGGCTCATGATAAGACAAAGGATGAACTGACAGAGTTCCTTTCCGACCAGATTCTTCAATTCGGTGTGACCTATGGGAAGAAGTTCGTGGTCAGTTGGAAGGACAAAGCAGGTTCATCACATGGTGCTGATGTTTCGAGTCTTTCAAGTACCCAAGAGTAGGCGGACACGAAGATCATACTACACGCTGCGTACTTAGCACAGAGAGGAATCAAAAACACTCATGTGTTTTCACCTGATACTGATGTTGTGGTTTTACCACTAAGGCGATATCCCCAACTTACACCAAAGTTTGGAGTTTTCCTTGGTCATGGTATGAAAAGGTTTGTTCAGCTAGCTTCAATTTACAAAGCACTGGGGCCACTAAAGGCCTCTGCACTTCCTGGATTACACGCACTTTCAGGAGCAGATGTAACAGGATCATTTGCCAACAAAGGGAAAGTGGAGTGGTGGAAGACATTCAATTCCGTAAGTGATGAGCTATTAGAAGCTTTGGCCAAATTGGGGACTACTCTTTATCTCACTGAAGATGTCAGAGCTAGCTTGGAAGCATTTGTTTGTCATCTATATATCCCCAAAACAACGCTGACTGATATAGGAGCTGTAAGATGGTTGTTGTTTACGCAAAAACAATGTCAAGACGAGAACCTCCCTTCAACAAAATCTGCTTTGAACCCAGCTTTGTTAAGGGCTCATCTTCAGGCTTTTGAGTGGAATCAGGACCTTATTCAGCATCCAAATAACCCATCACCTACAGACTTCGGGTGGAAGAAAGTAGGGAGTACATACGAGCCAGTTGCATGTACCATGCCCTGTGCTCCAGAGCTTTTATTGGAACTTTGCCTCTGCTCATGCTTTCAAAGGCGTTGCTCTCCTCCATGTACATGTCAGTCGAATGGATTAAGGTGTACTGAGATGTGTAGATGTGATAATATGGGAGAGTTCGAAGGTGATGACGAAGACTTGGGATTAAGTGATATTTGTACTGACAGCGATGATGACTAATTAAAAAATACGTTTATTTTTGTTTAATTCGATTCAATTATTATTATTTAGTTTCCTATGTCTGTACTGTAGAAATTTTTTTTTATTGTTTCCACTGTTAATAGATGACTTGAGTGAGATTACTGTTCACAGAACAACTTTTAATTTTTGTACCCCTATCTCATTTGAAAAGTAAACTTTCTGAGAAAGTGGTAGGTCCTACAAAAAAATTCGTAACAACCTTTTCTATGTAGAATTAAATTATAAACATTTTTTGTATAAAACATCTTTTGAAAAAATGGACGGATAAAGGGAAAAAAGTGTTTGCAACGGCGACCATTTTGTTTCTGAAGGGTAGTACCCAAACGAACCATTTTTGAAAGTGCCACCATTGAAATTATGTTTCTCCAAGGCCAAACGAAGAGATTAAGACCACTCCCACACTTGCATCATCAAGGAGCCCACGGATATATATTTGACAGCAGACGGTGTAATAAACCGAAACGTTAGAAAAGAAATTAAATTAGTTATACCTGACCGAAATTCCCACAAGAAAAAACTATCGATAATATATATATATATATATATATATATATATATATATATATATATATATATATATATATATATATATATATATATATATATGTACTAATATGCACATAATTATCGTATAAATATTTAAACTAAAAAACTTACAGTTAAATTGTGCTTTTCTTGTTCATTATCAGTAAAACATCAAACAAACAAAAGTTGGTAAAAAACATAGGTCGAAGTAAATACCACATTGTACACATAAACGATCTTTACTTTATCAGCGATACACAGCAAATGATAGTGAATTATCTATTGTTTGTTTTTTCTTTTATATTTTTAATTATAGTTCTTTTTATTATTGTTGTTGTTTTTATCTTCTAATACGTGTAAGCTTTTTTTTATTATTATTTTTTAAATATGTAAAAAAATAATTATTATATTGAGTACTACATTATGTTTATATTATGGTAGGCTAAATTTAACAGATATTGAAAACTTAAATTTAGCAATATCTAAACTTTCTATTTATGTCTTATGTAGAAAAGTCTACTTCTTCATCTATCATTTAAAAGGTCCACTATGTTTGACTCTCGTAAGAAATCGGGCTCTTTTTCAAAACAGTTTAAAATTTTTGTCCTACTTCCTCAGCAATATTTTCAGATAATTGAAAAATTTATTGTTGAAAATCGAATATTATTTTATCAAGATCAAATTTTGAAATTTCTGGTCTACGCTCGAAATCATATATGGCTAGAGGAATTCGTGAAAAAGTTCTCCATTGTGGCTCTGGTATTGGTATTGGTATATTTGTAAGAATTTCGTGAAATAACCGTACAAGATCTAGTGCCTTAAGAAAAACTTTCTTTGCACTAGACATTAATTTATCAACATTAGGGTAAAACCACTAATAGTTTCAGAGATTCTATGAAGTTCATGTGCTAGATATGTTACGTGAAGTATATTTTGATATCTTTTCTTCAAAATTCTTGAAATCAAGTGTCCGCGCATTGAACAAATTTTCTCCAATGTCTCTATTAAAACATTTACCAACTTCCAGCCGCAAACATTGGTGGTTTCATCCACGCTAATCCAGACGTATTTGTCATTTAGTTCAGAATAGAATGTTTGTTGAATACTGTCATATTTGATAAATATCTGTGATAAATATTTTTTTCTTAGTGTCATTTCCAATGGTATCTGCTATACTCTTCACTAAGGCACTTCTGCAAAAATTGTATAAATAGTGGATTATCTACTTTTCTTCACGATATATTACACCCATCCATCATTTCCACTAAATCTAAGTTAAAATTTGTTTGCCTATCACTATCATTAACACTTCCACTCACACACTTTTTATGACTGTTTGAGGAAATGTGTCTTAATGTTTGCACTTTTTTACAGCTTGTGCATTATAATTCTGTGCCGTTAAGTTCCGGGAAATCGCTAATCCACAAGTTCACTTTATCCTCTGAAGTATTGAACAAGACATTTAAAAAAGTTTACCTCCTTTATCTTTAATATCGCTTTGTTTACGTATATATGTACATCTTATTCAAATATACGTTTCATAGATACTAGGCGTTTAGAGTGTATTTAATTATTTTCAACATAGGGCAGTTGGAGTAAGAGTGATAGCCAAGAAACCTTGCAAGCGGGAGCGATCCGCCTATATCTATGTACATATTTACAATACGATTAGACTCTCGACGATAACAAATATTTCACCGAGAGAACGGTCAGTAAGTAATTGTATTTTATAGCTGCAAGCCGTGCAATTTCCTGATAAAAATATTTAATTCATTGTTCCCATTTTTATAAAGAAAACAGATTTAATTCATAATAATATTTTATCATTTCATATTATTTAAGAATGTTTCAAAGGTGTTGTTTACAATATAATATAATATCCAAGTAAAAGTCGTCTCTGGAATTTATCTCTACCCTCCGATCTCTAGTTATAACGCATGTTTTTGAAACGTACCGTCCTATAAGGTATGATACCTTATTTGTTAGTTATTTAATAAATTCAGAATTGTTTATACTTACATACAATAAAGTAAATGGAAAAACTGGTAAAAGCTGACTAACGGTATTTACTAAAAATTCTTTTATTCACAAACATTTCAATATTCAGTGAAAATTTTGAATTTTGAACACCTGTAAAATTTGATCCACATTTTTTGATTAAATGAAAGATAATGCCAATTTATTCTCAAGTGAATTTCAAGTTTTTGTAATTTTTCAGCACCCTGTGTAAGAAACATAGTTTCTCAACGTAAATCGTATTTTTTAAGGAAAGAAAATTCTTTTATATGGAATAACTTTTTCTCGAAAATTGAATATTTTTGCAATTTTATCTCTTGTAAACCCCATCCGCTTACATATTGTATATGTATATACCAACTGAACCAAATTGAACCCACACCACGGGAATCTCGCTTATTTTAAGAGAGCGAAGGCAGGTTTAAGTCTGGCATATTTGTTAAATTTTGATCTCACTCATAATTTACCAAAGGTATAAAATATCTTTAACTGACATCTAGTAATCCAAAGACAACCTAAGAGTAAGGGCCCCTCACGACCGATCTCAGGTGGATGGGGGTCAGAGACAGTAGGAGGGCCTCACTGGTCTCAATAACAACGAAAAAAGACGATTTAAATGGATGAGGAATAATTTACTGACCTGCTGTGAGAGTAGCGAACCTGCACGCAGGAGATATATGGCATGATTGCATGCACTTTGGTGCGAAACACATGAAGAGCATTGTGTCTTATCTCAACAATACCTGAGAAATCAAGTATCCTCTCTGCGCAGGACAGATGACGTAAGAGAACCCTGTCAGCTAGAAGAAGTGTCAGCCGGACTTTCACCGCAGCAACTATAAGCTGATGGGAAACATCTCTAGAGTACGATGAAGTAGGTTTAAGGACGAGAGTAAGTCTTGACACCAGGGCTACCTTAAAGCCACAAGATTTGGCAAGAATAGACGGGGTCATCGCTGAGGAACTTCCAAAAGAAGCAGACAGCTGGCAGATCAACTTTTGCCGTATACTCGAAGCAACTCCCCATGAGAGGTTAACTTCAAATAGGGTAGAGAAAACTCAGCAGCGTGTTCAAAAAAATTGAAGGCAAAATACAGTTGGTCAGACAACACGCTTCTCTAATCCAGAGTGTGGTGGAATTTATGAATTCAGGTAAGGCATTTACATCGGAGGACCGAAGCATGGTAGCCGAATTAATACGCCAATACCACACTCTAAATTTGACAGTGTTGTATAACATCAAACAGTACTATCTAGATAGGATTATAGCACTAGTGGCTGTCAAGAAAATGTTGAAAAGGCGGGGCAGGAGTATGGAACAAGATACATTGTTCTGTACAAATCCTGCCGAAGCCTTCTGCAAGGGAATCTACGAAACGACATGCGTCCGTTCAATAGCGACACTTCAGCAATCGTACACTTCAGAGCTTTCTACCGTAGACATCTTGAGGAGCCAGATGAAGTGGCAATCAGTACGGAGGAAGTCTAAGAAGTTCTTGTAGACACTAAGAACTTTGCTGCCCCAAACTCAGACGGCATAAATAACTGGTTGTGGATGAAATCTCTATTTGCCGCCATCTGGCGCGAGTTTTCAACATGTGGTTTCAACCGAGGGGCAGCAGATTCCGAATTGGTATGTTGAGGGACAACGTACTGTACTTATCCCCAAAGAGGGGGTCTTTTCGATCCGACGAATTATAGGCTTGCGTCAACTCCTGCTACAAGTTATTTACACATATCTTGTATGCCAGGATACTGAGGTCTGTTGATCCGGTCTTCCAGCAAATACCTGAACAGCGTGAGGTTAAGGGCATAGCAGGTTGAAAGGACAGCCTGCTGATAGAACGTTGTATTACACAGGATTCTGTGCAATACAAGCGGAATCTATCAATGGCCTGGACCAATTGGTGCAAGGATATAATCCCTCACAGCTATTACTACACTTGCTCGAATGATTCGCGGTACTATTACACCGTTAGAAAGATGCATAGAATAGTTGCTGCCGCTCTGTAGGACTCTCTTCACCATAACATCTGATGTACAGTGAAACATGACAGAGCAGGTGGAATTCAGGAGGGGAATATCCAGGTTGATTCCTGAGTCCTCTCTTCTTCTCTATCTCACTGCTGCTGTTGTCTGTTGGACTCCGACATACCCACGGATATCAGTGCGGATCACCCAGCGTTTTTGATGTGGTCAAAGAATACACGCGAGCAATTGGTATGGAGTGTAGGTTGGACAAATGTGAAGTTGTCCATCTCAAGAGAAGACGAAGCGGGGAATTCTCTGAAGATGCGCAGTTCGCAGACGGAAGCAAACGAACACATCTTGACATACATTGGTGTTTGATTCTTATTTTCTTCATATTAGAGATGTCATTAAATACAAAAAATGTATAAATATTATAAACATTCTAAATATACGCTCCAAATAAGATTTCTTTGGTTTCTTTAATGACTATTTTCTTGCATTATGTATGTATATGTATATTAAGTACAATGATTTTAAATTAGCTATATTTCTTTATTGTTATTAAGCAACGTTTATTTAGAGGTTCTGTAATTAAAAATTTTAAACAATTTGGATATTTCCCACACACTTTCCGATTTTACATATTACATTGAGTATTAATTCCCTCATCTAATAAGCAAAACAGCTTTTATACTTAATTTAATATATTCCCCCAATTTCGTTACTAAAATAGCTTGAACGACAATGGCGTTGAACAGTTATTTTCCTTACAGAATTTTAAAAAAGTTGCCTAAGAAATGTAAATAATTTAAAGTGAGTTGGAACCTTTGATGTGAGGCTAACAATGATGTGGTTTTCCACAAAATAACAAAACACCATCTACTGCACTCGACGCGCAGAATGACGAGTTTCTCAACCAAGTTGCATCATCTGGAGATGACTAAAACTAACTTTATGCAGTACAATGTATCCTATTTATATCTAAAATATTGTTACGGTTCTGTAAACCATAACTCACTAACTAATAAAGCAGACTATATGGGATTGGTCGCTTGTCACTATTCATACTATTTATACACTTTATACTTTCCAAGCTTTCAAATGCATCTAACTGTAGATGTTACTTTCCTAATTAATATTAATTTGCCACTATTACTTTCATGATAGTTCTTAAGAGTCTATATCAGATGCAAGTAAAATATAGTCTCGATTTTACCACACCCCGCGCAGGCCACGGTGCATATATACAACCAAACTGAAATTATCGCGGCGAATGTCGAAGGTGGCCGATGTTCTAGTTACAGAACGGCATAGTGGAACATTTCAG
>JANEYF010002506.1:0-120947 GCA_029963845.1 Rhamnusium bicolor
ATATTACACTTTTCCATTACATTTTGGCTGATAAATAAAGCTGCTTTAGTAATGGTACTGATTCACTCAACACAAAAAATAAATAAGAATAAAATGCATATTGCATATTTTCTAATACTAAATTATTTTTTCAGGATATCGAATACTTCGCTGACTACCGAAAAAGACTTGGCATTGATGTAACTACCCTCTGCTACGAGACGAGTCTTCACGTCAAACACTTAGCGGAAAATCGGGAAAGTTACGTCAAAAGTGTTTATAATTTCATTAACAAATGTCTAAATGGAAGCAACTGAAAGAAAAAAGTAGAAGCACAGAAAAAGTAACTGTACCATACCAAAAATTCTCCTTATAATCTTCATAGAATTTTAAGAAGTTTTTATTATGTGATAATTGCTGCGTAAAATCATTGTTTTTTACTTGTTTATTCTGTTATATAGTGAAAACGTTATGAATGATTAGATCATTTTATTTTCATATGAAAAGGAGTATTAGATAAAAAATATATTTTCGATATTTTAAAATATTTGTTTTGTAAAGTTAGCCTGATTTTAGGATTGTTTAATAGAGTCAATATAAAAGTAAGTAGAGAATTATATAAAATTCAAAAATGGTTAAAAGTACTTCTTATGTATGTATAAGTTCTACAGAGCACAAAGAGTTAATATTTTACTTTAAGCAGTATGTTTTTTTTACATATCAACCAAACACCAACATGTGAAGCAGCATAATCTTTTACTGAAAATGAAACTTTCTGAAAGAAAGGAAATAAAGCTACTACTCAGTTATTTCAGAAAATTTTTCGTTTTTGACGATGTTAGGTAACCATCTTTAATTGTATTAAAGTCTTCGTTAACTGTTTGAAGGTATTCTAAGTAATACCATTAACTGATGATTGTATGCTTTTAATGTGGGGGAATATCTATTTCTAATTACTCATTTAAAATCTAATGCTTAAATATCAACCCAAACAAACGAGATTCGCTCCTTAGTCCTGAATAATTTGATTCCAGGACTAAGGAGCAAATCTCGTTCGAGCATCACTTATTAGCCGAGAAACAACAATTAGTTGCATTTCTCTATGTTTATGAGTGATGTCTACAGTGAATAATATTACTACATCGTCTGACGATGTATTTGGCTTGGCAGTCTTGTATCATTAACATGAAAATAACAAAGAAAAAAGGAAGATAAATACGAAAGTGTTCAGTTCGTGAAATATTTCGAACAAGAATGAACAATACGACAGATTTTCATTCAGTTTTAGACAATTAAATGCATTGTTCATGCACCACAGAATAATTTTCACCTAATTACACTTGAAAATATTGGGTAAACATGATTCAATCCATATTTTGAGGCAAAATTTGTCTTCATTTAGCCGAACCTGAAACGGTTATACCAGCTGAATTAAAACAACATGAATTAAGAAGAAAGCGGATACGAGAAGCAAACGGAGAATATATCACAATAAAAAAATTGAAAACCTATAAGTTGATATTTCACCTAATCCGAGTGAATACGAACAATGTATTTAATGTTGCTCAACATCAAATATGCTAATATTGTCTATAGTTATTTATTTGTGGTATCTTATAATGTTTCTTCTCATCTTCTTTGTATATTAAGCCACTGGTAAGTAGACAAAATATAATATAAGATCATGTCTCACGCTCAGATTAATAATATAAAGATAAATAACATCCATAATAGACACACTGCTGATTATGAACGATACATAAACAACAATTTGCATGTTTACTTATATATCAACGTATCCAAAAGAAACCAGGGGTAGGCTCCAGGCTTCAGCGTTTATTTTAATGCCTTTGCATAAATTAAACTTAATAAGTATAAAAAATTTGTTTGCTTGAGTAATGTATTTTGCAATGCTATTCTGCTCTTGCTATTTTAATCTCTGTTATTTTTAAGCGATTTTAAAGTTTTGTATTATTAATAATCGATTTTTAGTTATAAAGATTTATTTAGTGAATATTTATTGAGTAACAATGATTAATAAGTGTGTAGTGTGCGGCCAAAGAGGAAAACAACAGGATTGTTTATCTTTTCCCAAGTAAGTAAACAAAACAGATCAGGGTCAGCGTGCGAAAGCGTGAAGGCTCAAAAGTATTTAAAATTAATGTTAGCTTTACAAAAAAATAAAAAACAACATTTGATTCCATTTGAAAAGTAAAAAATACACATTTTATTAAAAAAAGATACTTATACAAAAATATTTATTTGAACTTGAATGGAAAGTTCATTCTTAAGGTAGCTCACAAACTGTAGATGTTTTAAAGTCTGTTAATATTTTTTTACTTCAATTTTAAAGGTTGTTTTTAAAAAATGTGTTTATTTTCAGATTGTCTGAGAACCTGGTGAGAAGAGACAGTTAGCTGAAAGCTAATGGAAAATGCTAGTAAGTGGCACTACGTGTGTTCAGAACAAAAAAATGATTATACTATTAAAAGATCTGGATTCAAAGTCTTGAGTATCAGTACTGTTCTATTTTTTACCCTAGCAACACTATCACCAGGTTCGTCACATGTACTGTCCAGGTTATTAGAGAATTATATTGAAAATTAATAATGTACTGAGTAGTCCTTTATACCTCATGAAATAATATCAAGTAGATACCTACAGAGCACAACTGTTTTGTTGATATGTTAATTATATTGCAATGTAGGTTTGTATATTTCAAAGAAATCTCATTTGTTTCAGCATTGAAAATTATATTCCTTCGCCACCATTAGTACCCAAGAGTTATACTGTGCCCAAGATGGCAAGGTATGTTAAATTTAAATATACAGTGCAGTGATGCAAAAAAAAATTTGGATCACTGCACGTTAAATTTAAGGAACTTAAAAATATCTACAATTTGATGTGTCGGACATGGCCGTTATTAAAAAAAAAAAAAAAAAATGAAGACCAGGGGAGTTTAAAGTGGTGGGCCCTGTATATTTAAATTTAACATACCTTGCTAACTTGGGTACTAATGGTGGCGAAGGAATTAAATTTTCAGTGCTGAAACAAAAAATGAGATTTCTTTGAAATATACAAGTCTACATCACTGCAATAAAAGTAACATATCAACAAAACAGATGCTCTGTAGGTACCTACTTGATATTATTTCATGAGGTATGAATGAGTGACTACTTTGTATATTATTAATTTTCAAAATAATTCTCTACTAACCTGGACAGTATGTGAGACGAAGCTGGTGATAGTGTTGCCAGGGCAAAGAATAGAATAGTACTGTTTCTCAAGACTTTTAATCCAGATCTTTTAATAGTATAATCATTTTTTTTATGTGTTCTGAATGGACGTAGTGCCACTTACTTGCATTTTCCATTTTGAGAGCATTCAGCCAACTTTCTCTTCGTTCCAGATTCTCGGGAAATCTGAAATAAAACATATTTTTTAATAGCAACCTTTAAAATTGAATTAAAAAAAATACCAATTGACTTTAGGACACCTACAGTTTGTGAACAACCTTAAGAATGAAATTTCCATTGAAGTTAAAATAAATGTTTTTATATAAGTGTCTTTTTTGATAAAATGTGTATATTTTACTATTCAAATGGAATCAAATGTTGTTGTTTTTATGTTTGTAAAACTATCATTAAGTTATTTTTGAGCTTTCACTCTTTCGCATTAGCCGGCCTTGATTTGTTTTGCTTACTTATTTGTGAAAAGATAAACAACCCCGCGGTTTTCCTCTTTGACTGTACACTACACACTTATTAGTCATTGTTTCTCAATAAATATTTACAAATAAATTTTTTATAACTAAAAATCGATTACTAATCACAGTACCAAATAACAAAACTTTAAAATCACTTAAAAACACAGATTAAAATCACAAACGTTGTCAAGATAGTGATAGATCGGGCATCGATCGGGTTTCTTCGTGCTGTGTTCATGATTCTGACCAATAGGAATAAACCAGCGATAATTTTTACGTATCTTGCGTGGGATGTAGATAAATCGGACAACTTTGTATGTTTTGTTACTAATCTTCTAGTATTATTAATCTGAGGTCTTACGTATCTGGAAATACATAAACAAAAAACTGTCATGTCTGACATTGCAACAAAAAGAAATTTTTTATCAAAGAAATTTTACTCTAGTTTTGAGAATGGAATCAGAGAGTATCCCGAAATATCAACTCTTAATCATCAACAATATTTGACATATAAGTTTTACTTTTCATATTAATATTTTTTTTAGGTGTGAGACATTTTTTGGAAGGAACGAAGCATTTTTTTTCTAAAATCAACCTCTGACTAATCTTTTTGGCAGAGGTTTATTCATCAATTTTTTAAAACAATTTAGAGGTCAGTGGCTTAATACCCAAAGAAGAGGATAATCAAATATGCTAGGTCTATATGCATATGATAGAAAGAAGTATAAAGCTTATATCGTATCAAAGTTGAAACCAAAACGCAAGCGGATATTAAGAGAAAATAGAGTAAGATGTGAACTAGTTCTGAGAACTACTGACAGTAGAAGAAACAATAATTAAAATACCATGGAAAGATGGGATCAGAAAACATAATGATTCAAGAAAATGGATTGGATATTAGACAACCGTGCAGAATATTAGCAATAAGCTACGGAGGGCAATAAGACACACTTTAAAACAACATCCTCGTAAGTTACGTGGACATAGACCTGTCGAATGTATTTGGAAATAAAGTATATTAGAGAAAGAAGATATCGGAAAATTTAAAGGAAGAGATAATATATGAACAAATGAGTTCTTGAAGACTCGAAATTAGCACCTGTATAAGTACAAAAAACAGTCGACAGAATAAACTAAGCTAAAAATAAACAAAAGGCGGATGACAAATTAAAAGAAGTTTCCATTATATCTTCCACCAGACTATTCTTACTTTCTGTCAGCTGTTGTGGATGAGGCCTCTCTTAGCAGAAACATATGCGTTACTAACTCTACAACTGGAAACCTGTGGGTGACTCATAGAATTACAAATGCGAGTACTCAACAATTTGTAAAAGTATTTCTTTAAACTTAAGCCCTCTTTGTAATTTACATCATTTTCACATGTAATATGCAATTTTTCGTGTTTATAAGAGACAAGCAGTAAGGCCCAACCCAAAGCATTGTAAACAGATCCAACATGTTGAATATTTGGCCT
Organism: Rhamnusium bicolor; assembly: GCA_029963845.1. Lineage (NCBI taxonomy): Eukaryota > Metazoa > Arthropoda > Insecta > Coleoptera > Cerambycidae > Rhamnusium > Rhamnusium bicolor. Next base: position 5,160 of record JANEYF010002506.1, read on the forward strand.
CAAATTTTATTTTGCACAATAAGCCAACTTTTAAAGAATTCCCAATTAAGTGGGGAAGGGAGAGCATAAAATTATTAGAGAGGTGGTAAAGAACAGTTGATAGTGCACAATACCAGTTAAAATTTTGTTGCCATCGAGACAAATACATGAGCGGACATTATGCTGAATAATATTTCAGGAACCCTTAATTGACTTAAAGAAACAGTAATGCAGGTGCAATAGGTCGTAGATAGCCGTGGCCACAGAAGCTGGAAGGGTGAAGCTGCAGGCGATGATGGATCCCTTTTAGAAAGCTCAACGGTTTAATAGAATTCTTGTTGACGGCAGCGGCAACCGCGCACACTATGTTTATTACTTGTATTCGAGACCACCCCTTTTCACACCACTTATACATCACATACAACAATGGGCAAACTCTTTGTTTAAATATCACAGCAGCGAGGTACCAGTCTTGCATCTGCCATCTATAGTTATCCATTCAAGAACCAATAGCTCACCGTCTGCTCTGGACTTCTCTAGATTTCCCTTTTTACTTGAGAGACTGTCAAAAATATGATGATGTACCTATGTTTAAGACCCCATGAGGATTTGATAGAATTAACTCCATTTGCAAATACAGTTGCAGATGAGAACCAAATATAAAATGTTTCAAATATCTATGAAATAATAGTGTGGAGCCTAGGAGGGCGGCCCATATTGCGCGGTGTTCGCTTGGGTGCACGACCCTGTTGTTAAGGGGCGAGAGGTTTCTTATTTCGAACAAAGGGGGTGGGTTCTAAAATGAAAACCAACTAATTAAACATTTTGAGGAAATATATTTAATCAATGTACAAAAAGACAAAACGAAAAGAATTTATGGTTGACTATACATCGCACGTAGGGTTAATAAAGGACAAACAGCAATTTACTTACACAATTTGCCCTACGGCCTCCATCTCTGGGCGGTGGCTCATGGCTGTCTAACTGGATGGCACTCTTGACACAACACGAATATCCACCCCTTCGGAACATTTCCCATTCTGTACACTCACTCTTGATCTTCACCTTTTCGGGAATTTTCTCTTCTTACGCTACCCGGCGCCCGAATTAACAAAAAACGAACCGACCCCGACGAATAAAAAAACGTCGGTCGTAGATGGCCGTGGCTACAGAAGCTTGAAGGTTGAAGCTGCGGGCGAGGATGAATCCCTATCAGAGAGCTCAACAGTTTTATAGAATTCTTGTTGACGGCAGCGGCAACAGCGCACACTATGTTAATTACTTGTATTCGAGACCACTTACACATCACAAAAAACAATGGGCAAACCCTTTGTTTAAATATTACATCGACTAGGTACCAGTCTTGCATCTACCGTCTATAGTTATCCATTCAAGAACCCATAGCCCACCGTCTGCTCTGGACTTCTCTGGACTTCCCTCTCACTTGAGAGACTCAAAAATATGACGATGTACATATCTTTAAGACCCCATAATGAGGATTTGATAGAATTAACTTCATTTACAAGTCTAGTTGCATATTTTTGTCCAGATCAGAATCCAATATAAAATAAATTTCCATGTTCTACTAGATTCAGATGAGCATTGACACATACTGTTGCACTACATATCAGTCAACTCGCATCAAATATTATTTGGGGTTATCTACGATTTGCGTTTAAAAAGAACACTATGACTACCTGAATTGCGGTTTCGAGTTATGGTATATCCTCAGGTTACCACGTATCAAATACACCCTTGTAAAAGTCTAGTACATCAACATGAAGTAGACTTTAAACTTAATTGACAAAATCAGTGGCAATTCTGTGGAGACAGGAACCACAATTTACAACGTACAACGCAGAAATTAGACATTATAACCATCTACCTTTTCCCAGTAAGATATATATATATATCTACAAAGATCTTAGAATTATCTAAAATCGATAAAATGGCCACACTTTATGGATAACATGTTAATATTATTCTCAAGGACAGTTTTGAATACACATTTCTAAAACAAAAAACAAAAGATCTATTAAAGTAATAAAGAAAGTAATAAAAATAATAATAAAGTTGTTTAGTTGAGTGATTTAAAGAAAGTTAAACACAGGTACATTAATAATTTCTAATATAGAAAAGTGGTAGTGACAGCGAGATGTAAGATAAGAAATAAAGGCTCGTATCTCGGGTCTGTCATTCTTGGCTTATAATTGTAGTACAAGGAGGAGTGGGAAGGCACATCACGTAAAGTGTACTATACTCTTGGCATATGCGGGCGTTAATTATTCGTGAAGATGTAGGAATTGCAAGTTATACACAGGATATACTTGCACTTACACTTGCTACCATACCCAGAAGTAATTACAGTTGTCAGTTGTCATATTATAACAGAGCATTGTAAGTTATTTCGATTTCAAAAAATACGCTAAAACGTGAATATATAAAATCAAAATATCATAATAACTGTAACATTTTTATTACTCATCTGTTTAGTAGTGTTGCAGTTCTACAGTTTTTATAAAAGACTGGTGTTTAATCTACTATAACCGCTCAAATCAGCTGTTTCTACGCAAATATAAATTTAGGGAATTCATGATAAACGGTGTTTAATCTACTATAGCTGCTCATATCAGCTGTTTCTACGCAAATATAAATTTAGGGAATTCATGATAAAAGTATACTGGAAAATATAATCATATCAATATTTGTCGTTATTATGTGGATAAAATCCTGAAAATCTAACTCATATCTATTAGAGAGCACAGTATATTGATTAGGGACAGTTATCTGCATACTCATAACTAGAACGCGGCAAATGTAAAGCTGGTCATAGACGTATGTATGTAGGCAACATATGCAGCAGATACAATTGAATTTTTGCGAGCCGTATTCCAGCATGCGGTAATCGTCGCGACCGTATAAACAGATAAAAATAATAATGCCACGGCGACCGGTTTAAGATTTGCGTCTTACATTTTTAAGCATATAGACAAATATTAACATCTAAAGTGTAATGCAACATCGATCTTTTGTCGGGTATGCTAATATCGACAGGCCCTTCTAATTGGAAACGATATATAAAATCTGCAATACACTTATGAAATAAAGAAAAACTTGTGTGTGTAATATTCCCAGATATTGAAGAAAGAACATTTTAAAGTATTTTGGAAAAATCATGTGCCGGACTGGGTTTTACCATCAAGAAGAATAGCTGATCCAAAACTGAACCATATAAAAAGCTTAATAAAAAACAAACAAAAGTGTATTAAAAAATAAAAAAAAGATAACAGTGGACGAGAAGACAGGCCAAAAAGGAAATCGTGACCATTGTTTTACCACGCATTTTAGACCCTGGTGGGCACAAGTCACCATATTTACTTGATTGTAAAACATTACAAAGTGTTAATGCAAAAACTTGTTATACAAACGCTTGGCATAATGGGTGTTCACAGTTATGGATGTTAATCACTGATGCAGCACGATGTATGGTTAAAGCTGGATAATTCCTGAAAAATGTAATAAATAAATATCAAATTTAATACACGTAACTTATCATGTTCATATGGTAGCCGCAGAAATTCGACGAAATTATCCCGAAGTTGATGCATTAATAGCAAATATCTAACAATTATTCGTGAAAGCCTCTAAGCGGGTTACAAGTTTTAAGTAAGCTTGTCCTAACATACAACTTCCACCACAAGCTTTTATAACACGTTGAGGTACATGGCTAGCAGAAGTTAGATACTACCATGAGTATTTTCAACCAGTAAAGGATTTCATTCTACAGTTAAATCTTGTAACTCCCTGAATGTTACTTACCCCGCTAGCTCTAGGTTCGGTGCAAGCATACATCTCAGGTTGCGAGAAAGACTTATTTGGCTCCTCACAAAACAGTACTATTTATTGTTAGGTGCCAACCCCTTTTTTTAAACTTTATTATTATTTTGTTAAAAAGAAGAATTCAGAAAAATGAATAACACCAAACACTGCAATAATAATGAAGAGGGGAAAATTTATTGCAGCTACCAGTTACATAGCATAGAAACAGAATACATATTAAAAGAAACAAATAAAGGATGTATTTCTAGACATTGTCCATACTTAAATTTAAACTTTTAAAATACAGTTCCGTGTTCTAGGTGTCCAAAAGACGGTAATACAAGCAAGACAATTGTTCGAACCCGCACAAATACCGTAAAATCATGCAACATACAGTAAAAATTTTCAGAAGCTCAGCGAAAATTAAAAAAAAATTACGTTTATACTTCAATATAACAAAGTCTTACTTAACTTCAGATTCGAAAGCGGTGGTACCACTTTAAAAAGCCGTCTATCATTATCATATAAACACATCTACTTAACTACCAATCAAATTTGGGAAGAACATCCTCCGACTTAATCATGGATACCACTAAACAATCACTTTCCACCCCACAAGTGATTTTTCACTCTTCTTCACCAGTCTCCCAAAAAAAATCTCATACATTTCAAAACATCTCGCTGCTACGACTGCCCTCTATCTAATCCGCCCTAATGAGGGCTACCGCGCATGAATTCACCACTAGAGGCGTTAGTGTAGGGTAAGGTAAATGTCATTGAACGTTAATGTTTATTATGGCTTTATAACGCGGGTTTTTAGTGATTTTTATAAAAATTAGCTGAAAAACATTTAACTTAATGATGACAGAAGGGGAAAGTAGTAATTTACTTGCTGAGTAGTAAAATTATTGTACCTATCAGAGGTGTCTTATGTCATTAAAGTAAGGTTATGTCACGCATGAGTATGATGAAAACAACGAATATGCATGATTATTACTTATGATTTTCTGTAGTAGGCTCTTTTGGTAACGCATAATCGTCAGGATTAAAATGTTTCTTACAAACACGCGAATGTTTCGAAAGAGTGAAGTCATCCCTGCGAATCGCTACCAACCAATGTTTTAGGCGAGTTTTATCTCTCGGAAACATATGCCCGCCTTTTGTTTCCTTACAAAATGGAACTGCACAACATTGAGGCATAATTAACAAGTTTTTTTTATTTGCTGATGTACAAAATAATTATAATAAAACCTTACAAACTTGTTCCGGGCCTAACAATAACTTTTGACAGCTACCTTACTCACCAGTGGCGCCAACTAGTGGCGCTAAGAACCGTCAGTGCGTCTCCAACTCGCATTCTCCCACGAAGAATAAATTAACAAGGAGTGCTTAATCAGGCTTTAGTCAATCAAAACATAAAGCATCACGTTGACGTTATTGGTAGCCAAATAGAGTCCCAAAAACCTAATACAACGTGTCCCAAATGATTACACTAAAACAATCTTAAATCAATACAATGATTATAGTGTATGTTTCCATAATATAAAGGTCGTTAACTAATTGTTGACTGAGAATGTCAAAAACTTTATTAAAATCAGTGATGTAAGAATATAGAGAATGAAAATATAAACTTTCTCATGAAATAAACAAAATTAGCAAAATTGTGAAATACAAATACAAATAAGACAAATGTGTTTCGTAATAAAATATATTATTATGGGCTGGGAAAGTTTGGCTTTTATATTTGTTGGTTACGATACGTGTACAAACATTTTCAAAACATCCAGTTTTATATCTGAAGTCTTATATCAGTGTACCCGCAAAGATAGAGTGTAGAATATACTTTTTTCTAAAATCACTTGGCGTAATTAATCCACATAAAAGTAAAATAGGGTTAGACTTATCTGATTATTTAACGTTGAAAATCTAGATAAAACAATTCTAATGCACAATGTAGATTTGGAAGTAGTATTTATTATCTTTAATTATTTACAAATAATAACAAGGCATATAAACAAAAAATTCTCTTACATTGATCATGAAAAATAAGAAAACTATTACAAAAGAAATTGCGAAGAGTATGAGAAAGTCGAGAATGATGCGACAAGTAAAATAGAATTAGCCCACAAATAACTTGCCATTTGTTGGGGCGACAAAATATATACAATTGTTTAAATTATAAAACAACGATGACATATTATTGAAAACCATTACTTAATGTTTATTTCAGCGGAAATAGAAAATATTAGCACCTATTTTTATTTATGAAAAAATCATTGACTTACATAGTTTCCAAAAAATTACCCTTATTATAATGTTATGTTCGTTGATGTGTGAACTCAGTCATTGTCCTCGGTCGTTAACATGTAAAAAGGTAAGCAATGTTACTTATTTCATCATCTGCCATAATTATCGGAAATGTAGGTATTCACATGGGACGCTACTGAGAGCCGTGTGATTTACCACGCTCCACTCATATTTTTTCTATGTCACCCTTGGTTTTGGCTCGTCTCTCAGTGCTTTCGCAATGTATCTACGATTCTCAGGACTGTACTTGTGTATTTATTGTTATTTTTTTATCTCATATGATGTATCATTGAAAAATGTTAGTAAAATACTAAAAATTGCTAAAGTATTTTTAGATTATTTACTGAAACATAATGTAATATTTAAATCATGATTATGCTGCTTTCACTTCTCCAAGTTTATATTTACATGCATTTTATGCAAAAGGTATTTTTTTGTTTTATAAGAGGATTATGATTAAAATTTTATTAGAAGTAATTATTATGTAAAAATATATTTGAGTTGATATTTACTTGATCGTATTTTTGGCTAAAATCCTTAAGAATAACGATTAAAAGTTATTTACATAACAAAGTCGGAAAGTGATTCTTTACAGGGTGAACTAGGTGATTTTCGGAGTGAGCGCCAGCTAGCGCTGAAAGCCGGCGATACCAATAAAAAGAGTTTCTGGGTGTGTCGTTTAAAATATTATTTCTGTAGTCTTTCCCGCTGATCCCAAAAAACTGTTTTACTTGAAATCTCTTGCAAGCAAAATTCATGAAATTCAACTGATAGATGTCAGACGCTTAATTTTAAAGGAGGCTGGATTATTCACTTTTAATTGTTAACAGATACTGTTGTCAACCAAAAGTGACATAAGGGATCGGTAAAGACTTTACAGATCCCTTACATCACTTCATCGGGATACCCCAATAAGTAAGTATTTCCACTCAACAAATTTTTCAAAAACGGTTTACTTTCTAAACGGCCACAGAAAAAAAGCGATTCCTTAAAACGAATAATTCAGTTTTTAATTGTAAATCAATTTATTGAGACCGAACGATAATTTCATTTAAAAATACAACTAACCGGCATCCATTCTGTGTATTCAGAAAAAAATGTTGAATAGTTAACTAAGGTAAGTTGTAAACATTGTAAAACTATAGTAGTTGACGCATTGTTGTGAATTTAACAAAATACCCCTAGTAGTAATCAAATATGCATTCACAAGAAAATAATGTATTTATCAATCACAAAAAATGTAGAGTATGAAGTACCACAAGAAACAGTATTCGGCCCAACGTTATTTACTATTTATATAAAATAAATGCATTGATCTTAACTTCATTGCTTATAATCGTCTCTTTTCCTAATGACAGAACAATTTTGTGCTTTTGTGAATCCTGGGTACTAAAAAATTAACTATAGATTTGACTGTAAGAATTTGACTATTAATTTGTAAAACAACGTACCACTGAACTTTAACAACTTAGAACAGAAATATGAAGAAAGAAATAAAAACATACGTTGGTTCAACTGAAAACAAATCAGTTAGTATGTTTTCAGTAATTTATCTTTATAGTTGATACCTTTCATCATTTCCCATTATGGAGGCAACTGCTCTCTTTGACCCTTGCAGGGCGGTGCCCATGTGTATGCATGTAAACTGTATGTAAATATTAGTAAATATTACGTACAACTGCTCACATGCCAAAAAAAAAAAGATAACTAGTCGCGTGATGTCTACAGCGATTTGATGTTTTTAAAAACTATTTTAATGTTAATGTGAAGTAATATGTGTTTTGTATTTGGAAAGGTACGGAAAGGCAATTAAATAAATTCTTAAGTCTTCTAAATTCACTCAATCAGAAAATTCAATTCACATTAGAAATGGAAAATGACGAGGGTTTAAACTTTTTAGACATTAATATAAAAAATATCAATAATAGATTAGAGTTTGACATTTATCGTAAACATACTTGCACAGATACAATAATTCATAGTAAATCTAAACAATCATTGCAAATAAAAAAAAATGGCACCATTCCACAGCTACATACATCGTCTAGTAACATTTCCACTAAGCGAAGAGAATTTTAAAAAAAGAAGTTAACGTAATCAAACAAATTGCGAAAAACAATGGCTATAAAGAAAACCTAATAGATAAACTATTAAAAAACAAACAAAAGAAAACATTACGTAAAGAGTTTTATGCCGCTTCTTCTCAGGAATGCAATAAGAGATATAAATGCATTAATTATAGGCTTAAGATCAGCAATAGAGTTAGTAATAAACTGGATAAACTAGGATGTAGAACAATTTCAGTAAATAAAAATAATTTAGGTAAAATGTTAATTAATAATAAGGATAAAACTGAAAAACTACAAAAAACAGGAGTATATGAGTTAAAATGTAGTGACTGTGATGCTATATACATTGGACAAACTGGACGAAATGTAAAAAAAGCGAATCGATGAACACAGGAAATCTATTGTAAACAATGTATATAGTACGGGCATGTCAACACATTGTATAGAAAACAATCATTTTATCGATTTAAATAATGTCAAATTACTCCATTCGGAAAAGAAAGGAAAGAAACTTGATCTATTAGAACAATTAGAAATAAGTAAAGCTGTTAAAAATAATAAAAACTTAATGAATGAACAACAAATTTTTACCGGCCACCATATTTTAAATAAAATAATTTAGATTTAAAAAATAAAGTAATATTCCACTTATAAAAAGATACTTTACAATAGTTTTATAGTAGGTACCAGATGTAGTTATATAAGCAATGGACACAAATTTTACTGTTCAGTATTCCCTGTACTCTTGACAAAGGCCTAAAAAGCCGAAACACGTGTAGAGTTTCTAATAAAATATTTTTGAAACATTAAAAAGCAAATTTCCTTCATATATTTAAAATAATATATTTCATTACTTCTTCAATAGTGAGGATGTATTTTTAATCTCCATTATATGTACTATAAGGTTCTCACCCCAATTTTTTGGTTTGTCTTTGGAAATAAATTAAAAAAAGTTTAACGTAACTTATTTTTATTTTTCAAGGATTTCGAAAATTTCAACAAAAAAAAACAATTGAAAGTCAAATAAAAGTGAGAAAAATGAAGCAATGCGTTTTAAACGGAGAGTCCTGTATATTTTTAAAATTTTGAAAAAGATTTAAATTCTCTTTCCAAAAATATAACGTAACATATATATTTATTTTCATATAAAAAAAACATTGCTTTATTTTTCCCACTTTTAATTGACTTTCAATTGTTTTTTTTGTTAAAATTTTCGAAATCCTTGGAAAAAATACTATAAGTTACATTAAACATTTTTAATTTATTTCCAAGGATAAATCAAAAATTTGGGATGAGAATGTTATAGAAATTACCCTGTACATACGTATGTGGATGCTAACTTGAAGTGTATGATCCTGCTGTTGATTCCAAGTGCATTTATGCATGTTGGCACATGTTAATTGGACTCCAATATGTGGTCGAGCGCTTTTGTGGTTTCTTTTGATATTTTGTTTGTCTGTTTGTTCTTCCTTCATTAAAAAAAATGTAGCTGGCTTCACAATTTTGCTGTTGATATCTCGATTGTCAAATTTCTCGATTATGTATTACGCTATCATTTTTTACCATGACTGTTTACATGAATGCAGAAATGATTGATAAGTATTTTTTGCATATTTGTGCAAATTGTAACGCTCTTGAAACCACACCGTTTTATGCAGTGCGTTATCCAGGTAAACACGTACCCTTTCTTTAAACTTTCCGAACTTTCAGTCATCTACATCAAACCGGCGCGTTTGCGAAAACGAAGGAAAACCTCGAACTATTAGAACTCCCCAACTGGAAGAACATAATCTGGAAACCATTACTGACTCTTCTGGGATTAGTACCAGAAAAATTGCTGCCCACTTAGATGTTACTTTTAAGAATATGGAAAGTTTTGATGGAAAATTTATTCTATTGTTATATTCACGTGCTCAAGCTTTGACAGTAATTGATTATCTCATTCATGCCAATATTGTCAATAGGCTCATTTAACGTATTTTCTTATTGTACATTCTGAATGTTTGTTTAGTAAGTATGCAAAAATTTTTATTATCAGTAAATCCTTTACGTTCCTTACACTCTGTAAATTTGACGACTTAAGTAGACTGAATTTAAATACCCTAAACTTGCTTGTCATCACGGAGGAAGAAATGTGCCAACCTATAAAGAAAATTAAAGCCATGATGACCATGGGCCCTGATCTAATTCCGTCATTTCTAATTAAAGATTGTTCAACTGTATTTCCTAAAGCCCTTCTAATAATTTTCAATTTAATTCTCAGTACTTCCAGATTTCCTCAAAAATGGAAAAATTCACGTGTGTATCCAGTGTTCAAAAAGAGGAAAAAGAGATATGTAGTGAACTATTATTTGTAATTTCGGGAAAATTTTTGGAATTCTTCACGATTATATGTACAATCACGTATGTGGCTTAATGTCTATTAATCAGCATGGCTTTATGACGAGTCGATCTACAATTTTGCACACCTTGTGTGCAAAACGCAATTTCTTTGCTAAGGTCTTGATCGAGGGGGTCAGATAGATACTATCTACATAGACTTTTCTAAGGCTTTTGACATTATTGACCACGGTGCTTTAATTTCTAAACTTCTCAAACTTGGTCTTTCAAAATCGTTACTTCTTTTAATATAGTCATATCTAGAGAATCGACATCAATTTGTTCAGTACCGTGATCATAAATCGAATAGTTCCTTGCAAAGATCTGGCGTATCACAGGGTTCGAAACTTGGACCGCTCTTCTTCGTAATGTTTATTAATGATATTTTCAAAAGATTTGATAATAATATCCACTTCCTCTCGTATGCAGACGATCTAAAAATGTACCGGTTTATTAATAACGTTCATGATTGTGAAATTCTTCAAAAAACCTTGGATAGTGTCAATTTCTAATGCGTCAACGATTATCTACCCCTCAATGCTAGCAAGTGTAACGACATGTCATTTGGTCGAAAAAATAATCTATACGTATTTAATTATAATATCGATAATATTGTTTTACAAAGACCTGATATTATTGGAGACCTTTGCATGTATTTTGATCCTAAATTGTCATTCAAAAAGCACGTTGAAATGGTAATTACTTCTGCTTTTAAGAGTCTTGGCTTTGTAATCAGGAACTGCAAATATGTTAAAAATGTCAATACTCATCGTTTACTCTATGTAACATTTGTTAGATCTCGCCTTGAATATGCTTCAATTGTGTGGAATCCAATTTATAATGTCAATATATTACAATTAGAGAATATTCAGCGTAAATTTTTTAAATCTGCAGTGTAAACTCTGATGGCACATATTGGATTTCTATAAAATGTTAGAAAGATTTAACTTACCAAGTCTCATAAAAGGAAGAATAATTATGTCCGTAATATTTCTATATTGTTAATCGTCTGAATTGTATTAACCTATTAAATCAAGTAAATTATAAAGTTCCTAGAATTTCTGCTCGCCATAACAACAAATTTATTTCACACATACCAAGAACTAATATTCTCTTGGCCTCTCCAATACACCAAATGTATGTCAACTTTGCTAAAATCGAAGATTGTGTTGATAATTTTCTGCAATGAAAGGGTAATCAAAAACTCTGTTTTGCACCTTGATGTTTTGTAATCTACTGTATTCTTTATTTGTGTGTATATGTATGTGTATGTATATGTACAAGTGTATATTTATATGTGTATATACAGTTCTATATGTTTTGTTCGTATGTATTATATATTTCATTAAGACATTTTTTTGTAACACTCAAAATTGTTTATGATATATTTATCTATACATAATTTCAATGTAGCTATTCCTGTAATTCGGATCTTGCCTGTTGGAGTTTGTATTTAAATAAATAAAAATAAATAAAATAAAGAAATAGAAATAAAATACGATTAGACACCATTGACTAAAATGAAAAGTTTCATTCTAGTCGGTATTCCTAAATAAATTTTTAGAAAGTATATACCTTCACAAGGAAACCTTAATTTAAATAACCCTGAGGATGTGCCAAATTTTGAAACGTCAACTAATTAAAACTTTTGTCATAAAAAACCTGTAAAAACAATGCGATTAAAAAAATAGCGTTTTATCTTTTTGTAGTAGCTGTTTGTTATCTCTAGTTGTCACAACTAATTATTAACTTCATGTCTATCTATATTTAGATAAGCGTGAATTGTAGTAAATAATTAATAATTTTCAACTAATTAAGCACCTATAAAAGTGCATAATGTCCAGTCTTTGCTGGTAAATATCATGGCAGGAAGTAGGATGTCAGTGTTGGTGCTTCCTTTACTGCTAATCAGTGTTGGCCTCTATGAAGCATGTAAGAATTGTGTAATAATTTTTATAGATATTTAGCAAATAAAACAGAAAATAAGTATTATTACTTAAAACATTTCCCTAGTTTTTTTAAAGCAAACGAAACAATGATCAATATAAAAACTATAACATCTCATCTTTGGTCATATTAAAATGTTGACTCTTGCATAAAGCTAAAATTCAGAGCTGTCCAATTTCATTTTGAAAATACTTGTTGGAAATAATGAAAAATCATTTTTGTAATGAGTTGTTTAGATAATATGTTATTAAAAGCGTTTCAAAAAGTTTAATTTTATGTAATTTTTTAAAAGTGGTTTGCAGCCCTCGCCTCGACCCTGACTGCAAACTTCATACTCGTGTGGCAAAGTGGGACTTTCCACACTTGTATTATACTATACTATTATTTCAATTAATATATCTTTTTCTCTGTAAAATTTTTCATTCCTCTAAACCCATTTAGTGATTAACTTAAAATCTATGGAGATATCGGGTTTTCATAAATGATCGAAAATCACGTGATCGATTAGTTTCCTAAAGGAAACTAATCGATCTAACAATCTCGTCCAGTCGTACCATCAGCATAAGATGGTTCAAACTTATTCCTTAGAGACATATGTATGTGCAAATATCTTCATCAGGTACTGCCGTAATATGAAGGCACAAAGTAACGAGTTAAAAGGTAGCAATTAATCACGTGATTTTTAATCATTCATGAAGGTTCTGTATAAAAACGGCGTACAAACACAAAACCACTATAAAATACATTCTAGTGGATCGTATTGTATCCACCAGAGAGTGATTGTTACCGCAAGGAGACTCAAATCATTAGCATCAGCTTGATTCAAAATAGTCAGTCTTCAGAACAATGCTAGGCGGCCTAATATTCTTCTGGCTTTATGGTTGTCTAGAAGGTTAACTATTATCTGGGTAGGATTTTAAGGCCTTTTACTAGTGTGTGGTTAATGGAAGCATCCTTAAATGATAATTTTACCTACAATATGCCTCCTGGGCAAAAATTACTGAAAGAAATAACAGATTAAAGTTATGAATTTGTTCTAAATCAGTAAATCCGTAACTGATAAATGAATATTCATAATTAAATACAGAAAAATAACTAGCAGATTTTTTATTAAATATCTATCTAAAATAGTAAATATTATATTTTAAATAAAAATTCAATAAATCGAGGAAAACACAATTCAGTTATGGGAAAATAATTACGTTACTCTTAGCAGTCCAGGTGGTTTCGGATGTATATCGGGATTCTACATTATCTTTTAGAGCTCAGGGTGTGTGAATTTATATAATTTTGAAAAGGTTTTTTGTCAAACTCTGCGCTCTTCACAGCCATACGAGCGAACAGCTCGGGAGTGCTTACAAAAAGTAGCTTATTCTGTTTGTGTTTCAAGCATTTTCAATATATATTCACGATTTAATGTACAACTTAAATTTGAATATAATTTTACGAATTAAATACTATTTGAAGGAAAATAAAAAAATCGGCCTTAAACGGAAATATAATGAATAATTTTCATTACTTAATTACTTCCTTCACTGCCAGTATTACTAAGAACTATTTTTGTTTTGTTTAGCTAATTAATTATTCCTATTTTAGTTAATTATACGTTAAACAATTACTTGTAACTGTGCGGGAGTTTAAATACCTGACTTCAACAGATATTTACACTACACAGCAGCGGCGGTTGGTGAATTATAGGTTATGCGATATCCAACAATTGGCGCATGGGACCCATGCCATATTTTAAAATATAATTACCAAGAATAAATGAAGAAGTTTTGTAAACAAAAATACGACTGAAGTTTGCGAAAAAAATTGCAAAAATGACCTACTCACCCAGGTTATTTTGTAGACAATTTGTAAAAGTAAGTAAGTAAGTAAGTAAGTTGTATTCCGTTTCATTTCATATATACAATGTATAAAACAGGTCACAGAAAATAGTACACATTAAAAATACATTAAAAATGGTTTTTATGTAAAGTTATGGTATTTGAAATTCGCAAAATTAATAATCCATCTAAAACAAAATTTCAAAATGTTATAACAACTTTTTTTTTTTTCCTTACGGGTTGCAGTTTTGACTACCCGCTGTACTGAAGATTAAGCTTATTGTACCCCATAGTCTCATTACTCCATAAGACCCGTTCTATTCCAAAAGGCGAGTATACAGTTTATGGGAGCTCTGGCTATCTCTTCCGGGGTTAAAAGTGGTCCCTCGAAGTGTGTCAGTCTCATTGCCGTTAGGGCTGGGCATTCGCATAAGATGTGGTGGGGAGTTTCTTCCCTCTTCACCACACATCCTGCAATCTGGATTGTCTTTCACCCTTATATTGGTTAGGTGTTTGTTTAGTGTGCAGTATCCTGTTAATATTCCCACTGCACACCTCAGCTGTTTTCTGCTCAGCTTTAGCATTTCGTTGGTCCTTGCTCTAGAAATTTCTCCGATGAATAAGCGTGACTGCCTCATTTCCGGTATCTCTATCCAGTGCGAGTAGTGTTTCTGTCTTAATAGTTCCTTTGCCGATTTTTTTTGCAAAACTTCTTCATTTAGTTTTGGTAGTTAATCTTAAAATATGACATGGGTCTCATGCTCAAATTGTTAGATTTGGCATAACCTATAATTCACCAGCCGCCGTTACAATACAGGGTGTACCCAAAAATTTTCATCCGTAGTGAGGATGTATTTTTGATCTCCATCATATGTACGGACAATAAAAAAATGGCACGATCCTTATCACAGGTTTTTGTTAAAGTTTAGTTGTTTCTATTGGAATTATATAATGATATTAATTATTAATATTATTGTATTTTGACAACAATTAGTATCTAACATTTAAATTTGTAAAAATATAGATAGAAATTATGTCTCATGCTATATACATTTATTCGTTTTAGCTGATATTAAAATATGTGCTCGAGCATTTTTGTGGTCTGTAAGTAATAGGGATTATTATGATAAAAAAATTGCACCAAAGTTTTATAAGTATAATGATGATTCAGATGCATTGGAGGAAGATATAAATCAACAAATAGAAGTTGACAAAATGATGCTTGAAAATGGCGATACGTATTTTCGTAACTGCTTGGTTAATGGTACAAAAGACAATAACATTTACGTCAAGGTAATTATTCACTTAAGACGCTGAAGAAAATACAGGTGATGTATGAATATAAAAATAAAAAAAATATTCGAGATAATAAGCGACAGAGAGGAACATTGTCGTGATTTGAGCATTGAGAAAATACATTAAAACTGACACAAAATCAAACAACAATTATTATAATAATAAAAATTCATTAATCTAAAAAAATCGCATGTACAGAGTGTCCTACGTTCTCTTTATTAAGCTTGGAAAAAATAGTCTAGTACTGTAAAATTTCTTGCGAGGTGTACCTAACAAAAATTATGCATTAAAATATATGAGCTACAGTAAAAAAAAACTAATTAAAAAAAATTAATTTCTTGATATTATTACGGAAATCGATATAGCTATTTATTGTGATAATAAATACATATATTACAAAGGCCTGCAAAATAAAACTAATGGTGGGGGAGTTTCTATATTTTAATGTAATTCTGTATGACTGTTTCATGCCGAATCCAAAAATGACTTGCATTTTGCTCTATCACGCAAGGTTTTTTCACAAAGTAAAAATACATGAACGGTTTTCTAATAAAATATATTAAATTAATGCATTACAGTAAAATACTTCTCATTTTTAATTACAAAATTTAAATGAAAATTTACAAGTACCTACAAGAAAATAATATTACAAAAAAAGTTGTTAACATTTTCACATGTCTCTTTGCGAATGAAAATGCTTTCTTTTACTTTCAAATGAACGCTTAGTTGAAGCCCGTTTATGTGAAGTTTCATCTTCAGAAGATTCTCTCTTTAAACACCAACAATAGTCTGTTTAATGTCCTGGTGAAACCTTTCACCTTGTTCTTCACTCACCGCCCCGAGATTTTCTGGAAAATAGTCAAGATGGGAATGAAGAACATGAAGTTTCAAACTCATATTGCACCCCAATGTTTTATAATTTTCTAACATATCGTTGACTATATTCTTGAAATCAGGATCTCTGTTATTACCTAAGAACTTTTGAACTACATTTTTGAAGCCAACCCATGCAGCCTTTTCTTTATCATTCATTGTTGAGTCAAACACTCTGTCTTTCATTAACTCTCTAATTTTTGGCCCAATAAAAATACCTTCCTTAAGATTGGCTTCTGATGAACTATGAAACTTGGAACATAAATACTTGAAGCAGTTACAGTTTTTGTCGAGAGCTTTAACAAATTGCTTCATTAGCCCCAAACTTTCTTGTACAATATTTTTTGAACCAGGTACTAAATTAATTCTACGTGGCCATTCTTTCTTTTGCCAATGTTCACCTCGTGCTCTACTATCCCATTCGCATAAGAAACAGGTCATTTTATTATTGACAGACTGTTGGCCTAAGATTTTAAAATCTCCACATAACATTCAGTTGTGGTCTGCATATTTCACCTTTTCAAGTAGGAATTTCAAATCTTCATATCTTTCTTTTAAATGAACAGAGTATGCATCCGGGACTAATGCGTATATATTACCATTATGCAACAATACAACCTTTAAACTCTTTTTAAATGAGTCTATGAACAACCTCCAGTCATTTGGTTGATAAATGGATGCTCCTAACTTGCTAACCAATCCTGGAACATCATGGCAGTAAACAATGAATCCCTCTTAATCAAAGTATTCTAAAAATTCAGTTTCACGTTTTCTATGTCATAAGGATGTCGTTCCTGGAAGAAGTAAATTCTTTTCACTCAGTCTAGATCCCAAAAGTTCAGCAGACTCTTTTGAGAGTCCTAAGTCACGAATTAAATTGTTTAGTTCATTCTGAGTAAAAAGCTGAGGCTGAGTACTTTGTAATGAAAAGTCTTCATCCGAATCTTCAATTTCTAATTGCGAATCAGAATCAGACGACAAATTATAAGTATAATTCTCTGGTACAGCAGGTACAGGTACATCTGGCCCATGCGCTTCTGGCCTTATTGCTGATGGAAGGTTCGGATAAAATATTTTTTTCTTATTTTTAGTATTAAAGCCACTTACGTCACAAAAGCAAAAGTAACAATCTTCTACATAATTGCTGGGTTTCCGCCACACCATTGGTATGCCGAAAGGTAAGGATTTCTTTTATTTTGAGTCCACTTCCGTAACGATTCAACACATGTATGACAAGCTCTGTGTGGCGCCCATGTTTTGTCTTGGTCTCCAAGCTTTACACCAAAGTACGCATGATAACTTTTTTCACGAATTCCGTAATATTTCTTTGTCTTTTTTAACTGTATATGAACCACAAATGTAACAAAACACATCGGAGCTGTTTTTACAATGTCTTGAGGACATGACGAATTTTTAATAACTTTATCACGCTATTATATACTGTAAGCACACGTTCAACCACAATTAACTTACTACTGACTGCTGTATGTGCTATTCGAATACTATGTGTATATTCTGGTTCTAACTAGAAACGTCTAGATTAAAAGGCAGTGGTCCTTAACAATTTTATTTTAAAGAGATATGTGTTAATTACTAATAATGTCGTTATGTATGTTTAGAGTAAACAGTGCGTGATACACGAAAACTAATAATACTGCAGAGTTCAGAACGACTTACTTACTTTAAAAATGTAAAAAAATTGTAGACCCCTAAAACCATGCAGACCTGTGTTATCCTTGTATATTTTTGTACATTTCGAAAATAGGCTTAACTGGTATTCTGATATATTAATCAGAGATAAATATATCAAATAAATCAATCATGAATATAAGAACAAGCCGATTGAATGTACAAGATATTTATGATGCAGATGATTCCATTGTAAAGAATATTCGTGGAATTTAACCATTTTTTATTGTTACTTTTAAAATTGAATTTTGAACAACAGCCAAGTGTTGTAGTTTACATTGTGTGTCTCACTTCACCTCATACAATTACTCAAAAAAAACTATTCCTTTTGAGCTGCATGTAGGTTTTTTTCGTGCTTTTGATTGTGTAGATCATGAACTTCTTTTACTGAAACTGAATCGATATGGTGTACGAGTTCATGCAATAAATATCTTAAGAGTTTTTAAATAATAGGTATCGAATTGTTAAGGTCAATGGTACTAAAATTAATTGATGTAGTTTAAGCAAAGGAGTTCCGCAAGGTTAAACTTTAGGACCATTGCTATACTTAACTTTTACAAACGACTTAGCTTTATGTGTTCAAAGAATTCCCAATATACACCTTGTTTGCTATACCGATGATATAAATATGCCAATAATACAAAGTGATGCAGCATCAGGTCTGAGAACACTCTAAGAATTGTTTATGATAATGTAATACTATGGTCGGAGAAGAACTTTTTAGACTTGTACAAATAAGAGATTGTAACAATGCTATTTTCAAACAATAATGGCAACAATAAAAATAATATATTAATAAATAACCCCAATTTTAATTTTAATTTAACTGACTGCTAAAATATTAGCAATCATATTGTTGAATCAGTCGTACTGAATAATGTACATCTTATCTTTTTTATAGTCCAATATTCAGAGTTTGGCAAATAGCTGGGAAAATAATTGTTTAAAAAGATACATGTTATAATATCTGTGATAAGTTTTGTAAATGTTAGAATAATTAGCAAATATTTTTGTTGATATAATATTTCCAATTCATTGCTTATTTGATAATTTAAACATGTCTAGCCAATTTATTATAATTTTACAATATTGTATGACATTTTCTCTGATTTCTTCCTAAGTATTGCCCTCGAAAATAAGTGCTGTGTCATCAGCATTTAGATTAAAGGTAAGATCATAATCTCACCTTTAATATAAATGTTCTAGACGACAATTACTATTTCGTTTTGTTAACATAAATTTTACAATTTTTTTCTAGGCATATGCAAACTGTAGATACGAAGTTGAGGATAGCACGATACTGAAAGATCTTGCAGAGACTGTGGGTAAACAAGCAAATAATGTAGAACCTGTTTTGATAGAAATTTTTCACAATATAGAAAATAAATATTGTGAAGATAAATCGGAAGACGATGAACAATGTGACGAAGTCCAAGAATTTAGAGACTGTTTGAGTACACCACCGAGCTAATAGTTGCAACACTTCGTTGGTTGTATTTTCTATTATGTTACTAAATAAATCCGTTATGAACTTAAATTGACACCTCTAGAAATTAAATGTGCATGTATTAAATGATATAATAATTAATAATAAATATTACATAATTGAGTTTTAAATTGATTAATTAGTATATTTAGTTTAGGCAAAAATCGTATCCCGAAAAATAGCGTTACGATCAGATATGCTTCACTACTTACATAATAAATAAATATTAAATTTCTTAAAGCATGAATGTCACTTATCACCGGCGACTCCGGCATATTTGACAATTGTCTGAATATTTTAAACATCTTCAATTATTGTTGATCTTTTTAAAACACGAGTTGATAAAAAAATACTATAACTTCTTTACGTCGTTCAAGGATTGTCCCTCTATGTGCTAGCTTTTCAGAGATGTTGCTAGTAGGCGAGCAAGTTACCCTTATTTTTCTGACTTGACCGACTAATCGCGTTCGGCAGGTTAATTTAATTTTTAATTGATATTTTACTTCAAACGCAAGACAACTATGTTTTTTATTTATTTTTACGCCGGGGGAGCTTTGGAATATTTCTCTATGAAGATCGCCCGAGAGAGATATTGTAATGCTTTCAATTATGTATATTTAAATTATACGTAAAGTTCAAATTCATATAGATTCTTGCACAGACATGTTGGAGATATTGTCCGGTGTAAAATTAATCAATGTATTATCATCTTAATCGATTCTTTAAAACAAAAAACTCCGTTAATATATCGTGTTTTCATTTCGAAAGACGTTTCGTTTCCGATAATTATCGTGATAATGCAAGAACAATGCATCAGCCAAAAAGTTTTATTTTCTCTTTAAAATGAGTATATTACAAACCATGTTTATAAGAAACAACCAACTCTAGAGCAAATCTTATAGCGAGTGTGTAAAATAAATTTATTGTAGAAGGTTGTCGGTTTCTGCCTGACTAGACAAAAGTTGAATTTAATTTCACGAAATTTATATGCAGATACATACATAAAAAAAAATAATTTACCGAAAGGTAAAATTCTTTTAGAGCCAAAAGTTAGTTCTTGCTAGCAGTTCTCATCGCTGGCTGCATTACTTCAACATATACATGCTAGCAATCAAATGAGTGGGCTTAAGTTATTTATGGATCAGTACAATCCTGAAAGCCAACAAAAAGTGAATAATGGAATGTTACAACCGAATTATTTCAAAGGTAATACTAATAATAAATAATTGTTCTTTTTCTTGTGGTGGGAAATCAAAACAGCATGTTCGCTTGAAAGCTGCTCATGCCTTTCAAGAAACTTGTATTGCTGTGATGTTTGCCGTTGTTCTAGTTGCACAAATAAAGCTTCTAAGATTGCACGTAATATAAATAAAAATTAGGATGATAAATAACTTAGTATTAGCTAGTCTCCTGCATATATTATGTTTGGTCCACATGCATTTATTCTTATAAATGTGTATAAATAGACCCTTTTATTTTTCCCGCGAATTTTCATACTTTTTATTTTGTATAAAACTTTTAGAAATTTTTGCGAACTTCCTGACTGTCTTTGCGCAGGACAGTTATAGCAAAGTAAAGTAGACATTATTAATAGTTTTGGTGCCGTGAATATCTCACGGTTTACTTATTGTCGTTTTAAAGTAAATTTTGTAGTTTAAATATCGCTAGTAAAGTTTCAACTCTAGCAATTTTGTTCTCGATGCTTTTTGTTTGGTAATTAATTACACAGGCCTACATACAAACTTTTTACATTTTTCATGAAATTTGACACCTTGTTGACTGCTGTCATTATATCAAAATTCATTTTTAACTTCTGATTCGTGATCAGCAGCCCAAGAAACTTAATAATATGCTCCAAATATTGACTTTTTACATTTTTCATGATATTTGACAGCTTGTTCACAGCTGTAATTATGTCAAAATTCATTTTTGATTTCAGATTCGTGATCAGTGACCCAATAAACCATTATAGAAAATTATTAAAAATATTTCCCCTTGGGAGATTACAGAGAGTTATAGAGGGTCGTAGAAAAAATTGACGCGTCAAAATTTTTTTTTGCCAAATTCGGTTTCAGCGTGTCAAAATACATGGAAAAAATTGGGTCTGATCTCTAGGACAGAACATTTTTTGTGTAGGCCTGTGATTAATGACTGTTTAATGTTGAAAATCGTGGATTTGCGCTTAAATTTAATAGTGATTTCCCTTCGTAAGAAATTCGAGGGACCGCCGCTAGTGTGCGCGTGCGCGTGCCTGTGCGTGTGCGTGTGCGTGCGTGCGTGCGTGCGTACGTGTGTGTGTGTGTGTGTGTGTCTCAAAAAATATTAATGGGAGACTTTCCAAATTTGGCAACAACATTTTAGGTGAAACATTAAATTTGATGAATGTGGTACCACCAATAGGGACATAATGAATGAAAGAAGGAAAAAGGTACAATTTTGGGAAAAAAAGATAAAAATTTTTATTGCATTTCTGGACGAATCTCGACGAAGTATAATAGAAAAACACAACTTTATGGAAAAAAAATCTGTCGGTATATCTGTAGTATCGCGATAGCAGCCACAGTTTTTGAGATAAAGCTTTCAAATTTGGTACATATGTTCTAAAGGCCAAAGAAAATGATAAATTCGATGATGAGCAAAATTGGCCAGTTGAAAGGAGGTCCATGAGACCCAAACATTTTTGTATTTGTCTTTACAAAAAAATATATTCTTGATGAAAGATTATAAATCATTTATACAAAATCAAGCTAATAAAATATATTTTCCAAGCACTTAAATAAAGCTGATGTAAACGAAATATTTTACACATTTGGTCTCATAAAATGTCAATGTCAATAAGAAGAAATTATTAAAATATATGACATGAAATATTGTTGACAGTATCGAATGACGCTGATAATTAATTATTTAAAAAAATTTTTAAAACGTTTCAAGGTACGTTATTAAAATTTAATTGAGGTAAGTGAAGAAATAAATAGAATGATTTTTTTACATCAGGATGATATATGTATATTAGTATAAGAAAGTTATGTACTGGCCACATCAGATCTTTTATTATAATCTACAGACAATTTTAAGTCGACATGTATGTATTTTTAACTTTTCTGCAGCTACCTACAAATTAACAGAATTTTCACATATTTGAGTACTGTAGTATCTGTTCGAAGAACTAATAATATTTTTCTTACGACTATCATGAAATCTGTCACTTATGATACTGTAATTAGTAATTTCAATTACCCTACATGTTACGACGAAAATTCAAGAAATACAAAGATTCCCTGACCCATCGCGTGTCGGCATATTAGAGCGCCAAAAAAATATTAACATTATGAACAGTGCTTCTTGGAATAAATTTTTCTTTAAGATCGAGGGCAGTTGAAGTTGTGTACAAATTGTGAACAAAGACTAAAATAAGATACTTAAATAAATTGTCCATATTTAGCCATTGTATCTGATTAATTTTATTAGAAATGTGATTAAATTTTCTAAGATCAAAAACATATCGACAGCAAGTGTTTTGTACCTTTTGAATACGTTTCTTATTGATCATATCAAGACAAGGACAGTAAGCGATATAACAATAACAAAAAAATGGATAATACAAGTCTCGCGCAGAGCTTATTCTTCAGTATGAAATTCAAAATTTTTTTATTGTCATATAGAAGTCGTAAGCGTAAATAAGTTTTCTGTATCAAATTACTTACATGTTCGGTAAAAAGAAGATTAATATCAGATAATAGTCCTAAATTTTTTGAGGAATCTAACCAACTAATTACTTCATCACTTATAATAATAGTAATGATAGACTTTAACTGAATATATTTAGTTTGAGAAGTAAAGAGCATAGCGGAGATTTTGAGGCGTTGAACTTTAACTTGTTTTCAGAAGCATACTTTTTAATACTGATCCTTGCGGAACTCCCGACGACACATTCCCACCAGAGGATTTGAAGCTTCTAATTTGCACTAGCTGGGATCGTGATTAGAAATAACTTTCAAAAATTAACGGATTAGTGGGATCAAGACCGTAATACATTAGTTTAGCATACATGAGTTCGTAACTGATGGTATCAAATGCTTTGGAAAAAATCTAACATAATAAATACTGTCGCAAGTTTTTTATCTAGATTTGAAATAATAGTATCATGAAGAATTCTTAATGCAGTTATTGTACTATGAGCTTTTCTAAACCCTGTCTGTTGTTTTGGGTTAATGTTATTTTTTGAAAAATATTCATTTACTTATATAACATAAACAATTATTTTAATAATAAAATTGATAATATAGGATAAAGACTTATGGGTTTCAAGTCATTTACAGACACTGGATTTGGGACCTTAGGCAAAGGAGAAATTATAGAAGTTTTCAATGCATTGGGAAAATAGCCCATCTCTAAACTGCAGTTAATTATATGCAACGGATGTTTCATAATGACAGGAGCACATATTAATAACATATTTAGATTAATACCACCAATACCGCTTGTATTCAATTTATGACCATTTATTGCATTTATTATGGTAAATTCACCAACTAAATTGAACTTAAAACAAATATTTTTATAAAACGTGTTTGAGTTAAAATGTGCAACATTTTCTAGACAAGCATTATCGTTAAAAACAGATAAAAAGTGATCATTAACCAGGTCTGATTCCAAAAACGAATCTGGCAAATTTTTATTATCATTCGCTACGAAGATTTTTGTCTTTCTAAAAACGAAAGATACACTACTTTTTCTTTATGAATTGCATTTAATACAAAGTTTCTTTTTCTTTTATAACTAGATCAGTATTTGGGGGTATTATTGGTTTTCTATTTTGATACAGCTTTTTCGCGATTTCGGATCACTAATTTGATCGTACAGTTAGCCAAGAAGAATGCGGCTTACTTACTCTTTTTGTACATAGAGGAGCATGAATGTCGAATAGGTTTATAATAAAATTAGTGAGAAGGTTAACTTTATCCTCAATATATACGGTAAATAAAAATCGTTAGCAAAAGGTATTGATTGTAAGTCAGAAAGAAAATTATTGTAGTTAAAATCATGAAGGTTTCTATATGTAACATATTTTTGTACACACTTAGGGAATGATAAGTGCAATTTATAAAAAAATATAGACTATAACCAAATCAGCGTTAAGTGTCCCAGCAAAGTTAGAAATATTTTTATTTATAAAAATTTGATCAATCAAAGTTACAGAATACTGAGTAATTCTTGTAGGTTCACTAATTGATTCGTGAAAACTGTATGTGCTAAAACACTCAGATACTTTATTTCCAGCATTAAAAAAGTTTATTTTGAAATCTCCCAAAACAACAATGTTAAAATACATAGGCAATAAGAAAGATAACACATTGTCTATAAGACTGATTAAATCTGAGTTGTTAACTGTGAGAGGGCGGTAGATTGTACCAATAACTAAATTTCTTCTGTGAAATTATAGATTGCGCCATAAACTTTCAATACCTCCTTCGTCAATATCAAAGTCAAATTGAATTATTTTAATACTTCACGAACGTACACTACTATACCCCCACTTCAACCTGCACGCTCTTTGCAAAATAAAGTGTATCTCTTTGTTCTGTATTCCCTGATCTCCTTTTATTAGTTCTTTAGTATTTAAGTTTTTTGAATATAATTTTTCTTTCATTATTATTATCTAAATGTTATGAAATAGGTTTAAATTATTATTGTTATTTTTTTTTGTATTCATGTCGCGCCAATACTCGGTTTCACAAATCCCTACCTCTCGGCACTTCTACGTGGATGCCGAGGTGACACGAAGAAACACTTTCGAATGTTGAATTCACTCTCTCAACACGTGTTTGTGTTTTCTCAAAAATATTAATTATCTCGCTCACCATTTTTCACGGAAATCTTGTAAAAGTGAGTCAATATCTCAAGCTTGCAAGTGTTCGACTTATATCACACAGAACCCCCTACAGTCCGCTGTCACCTACTAGAATTCAGGAGCAGGCCCACAACATCAAGCTGACAATGCTAGGAAAAGTGTTAACCAAGTTCGAATATATTATTTAATAGCCTTTACTTATTTTTATCTCATATTTTCGCACAAACCCCACAACCTTGGTACCCACATTACTAGAGAAATAATAGTAACCATTATTCGCAAAAATCAAACAAATGAATAACTCAATGGATATCAGGGATATCAACAAAATTCGTGTGGGACGAAAACCTTGATTGTTCAAAGTTGATACATTTCTCAATATATTTCCTGTCATCACTTTTACATATTTGTGAATTTTGTAGCTTCACCATGTTATTCATTTGTTTGATTTTCGTGAATGATATAACCAATATAATATAAGTAATAGTAACCATTATAAACAAATAGGTACTCAATTCCAGTAAAATTATTATGATGATATTATTATAATTATGAAAAAACAATGATTTCAATAAATCTTTCTAAAAATAAAGTTAGAAAACGAATAATATCTGTTGGTAGACTGCAGCTATATCAGTTAATTGATATAAAAAAACACCTTTTCATTAAAAGATATTACTAAACTTTATATCACGTTTCTTCTTCTAGGATTAGTTTTTATTGTATTCTATAATAATGTTTATAATTAACACATCTATCTTATTTAGGGCTGTCAAATATATTCCGTGGGACAGTGGCGTACGCGAAATTAACTAATACGAGAAACAATAAACTGTTACAATTTATAACAATGTCTGTAAAACTTACCCTCTTAACTAGCTTGATGAACTAGCTTGCTTATCACAAACTGGAAAATATATGTAGCCATTTTGCAGCATGAGGTATGTTTCTATGGTTGTCTCCATGAGTGATGTTCGCTTTGGTGAAAATATATTTTTAGATTTTGAAAACGACCGTTCGTCATCTACTGATGTAATACACGCATGCGTAAAATAGTCTTTGACTTAACGGATCTGGGGCTGCACCATCACATTGTCTTAATTTGGTAAAACCGGTGTCTTTTACGTAACACACTTGCGAACTTTTCTTTAACGCGCTTATTTGTTGCATCACCTATAGCGTGTAGCAGTAGTTTTACTTCGTCTACTATTTGCAGCGACTCCGCTAACGACAACGCACTGTTTTCTAATTTTGTTATGCTTTCATGTAATGGTTTATAGTTCTTTGCAATATTCTTTGAAGCTGTTTCAACGGAAATATCTTCAAATTTTGTCTGGCTTTCCTTAATAGCTGCAGTCTCATCTGGATTGAATTGTAGTATCACAACTTTTATTTGTTGGAAATATACAGCATAATAAAAAGCTGCCTGCAACCATGTTCCCCAACGTGTAATCATCGGCTGTGGTGGTTCAGGAACACCGGAACACCTGCTATGAAATGCACGGAGACGTTTAGGAGATTTAAGAAACACTTTTTTTGTACTTACAATTAATGCATCCACCTCTGAAAAACCTTTTCGAATAGTTTCTATCACAAGATGTAAAGCATGCACTATACACGTAACATATATAAACGTACAACCTTGTTCTTGCAAAGAACGGCCTACCGAACACATTGTCACGGCGCCATCAGTCACAAACATCAACACTTGGACTTTTTGACAGTTCAAATTTTTCTAACGTCTCCAGCACCACCCTGGTAATTGTTTTGCTAGTACACTGACTTAGTCTTTTTGCTAGCTAGTAACAGTGGAACTATCGGTTTAAGAGGGTCCAGTACTCGTACTATAACATTTAAAATAGATTTTTTTTACAGTCTGTTGTCTCATCAACAGATAAACACAGCTGTGTATTTTTTAATTCACATTTCATCTTATTTACCATGTCTACGTGTACACTGTACAGTTGGTAGATAGTAATATAACGTTGTGCGACTTGGTAACTTCACCTGGGTATTATATTTATTCCAGAACTCTCGAAATGGTTGTTTATTGAGTATGTGCAGCGGAACATCACAGGCAATCAGCACTAATAGTAAATCAAACATAAACAGTGTTGTCGAAGGCACGCCATTTTTTTTATTTTTATGGTATACACTATTTACGTGAAGTCCACAATCACGCTTATCCCAGTACATCAAATCTTTCTCGCACACTTTACAAATTATTTTAGCACCATCATAAAATAAATCCGGGATTTCACCTATGAATTTATTCACTTTGTCAGCAAATGGCCGTTTTCTACCCCTGCGTACGTCTGCCATGCTTTATTATTAAATTAATATCAACAATACAGTACAACAAATAAAATAGAAACACAAAAATAATATGCAATACGCCCAAGTGACTTAACGTGTTCACAACTCGAAAGCTAATAATAGACTGGACTGGAGAAAGAGTTTCGCGGTCAAGGTGAATGTCGGCGACAGTTAGTAGCTTTACTTATAATTGATATTTGCATACATTTTATTTTCAACTCCTTATACTTTTGCATATTCTGCGTACAAGGTAATTTTTTCAGGATTTATCATGCTTACAGGTTTCTAAGGTTACAGTTATTGTAACTATGTTGTGAAATGTATTTAAATTTCCATTATTGAATAAAATTATTATTATTATTATTATTAATTGTGACATAAAATTAGGCCTGAAGTAAATCTAAAAATTCTTGCCACGTTTAGTTGCACTGTCTCAACACGTTCTGATTTAATGGTTTATTTTTTTTTTTGAAATTTAGGGAAACATTTTTTTGATAACAGACAGTCAATAGTCTTGATTTTTATACAAGAATTCGCAGTTGTATGAAGCATTAAACAGACACCCTGTATAGTTATTTTCCAACAACTACTAATGAAATTAATATACAATTTAATTTTTGAAACTGGTATTAACTAATTTTACCCTGACCAGCTTCTAAATCAATACCCTGAGTGGTTTATATTCATTTATAGACATTATTGTTCAGCCCTCGTAAAATTATACGGCATAGTTTCCCCACTTCCTACAAGGTCGTAGACATGTTCAAGTAAAAAAACTTATTTGAATACTTTTGTCTGTTACTTTGAACATATCTTTTAGTGAATCTATTCATCATTTTTATGAGAGTGATACATTTTATTTTTATTAGCCTGCTTTAAAACAAACCACTAAAAAATATTTTAAATATTCAAGTATCATCCATTTAATTGACAAGGATATCTTGAAAGAATGGAGTCGTTCGTTTTTATAATAATACAAGCGAAAAATAATATTTTAGTTTGAGAACGAAAGCTGGTCAATTAAAATGATATTAACGTTTTTATTTTAATATTGCTGTAATACCGAAGGTTGGATACTAAATGTAAGAAGTTGTTTTTTTAAATATAAAGCTGTGAGAACAACGTTTTAATATACAGAGCCTGCAAACATGTACAGAGGTCTTGAATACGTTAGTTGTAACAACTATTTCTTTATTTATTTATTTACTTATTCCCAAAAACATTTTTACAATATGTATAACAATTAGAAAGTACTTATAATATAAACAAAATTAATTAACATGTAAAAATACAAGCCTTTGTAAGGGATAAGTCAAACAACAAAGAAGAAAAGACTTTGATTATTACTATTTTGTAAACTTTGTTTGATAATATGAATGAAGAATGAAGAAAGAAGACAAAATATGTAAAGCTATCAAGAAGTTAAAAAAAAATTTACCGCTGGTCCTGATGGTATACCGTCATTTCTTATCAAAGACTGTGCTAGTGTCTTAGCGAAACCTTTGCTTATTTTATTTAATTTAGCCCTTAACAGTAACACATTCCCAGAGTTATGGAAAAACTCCAAAATTATTCCCGTTTTTAAAAAAGACAATCGGACTGACATAAAAAATTATCGTCCCATCACCATCATTAATAATTTTAGTAAAGCCTTTGAATTCGCTCTATACGAGGAGCTCCACATACATGTCAATGAACAAAGTCCTAATCAGCACGGCTTTGTGGCAGGTCGGGCGACAATCAGCAACTTGGTTTGTATTACACAATTTATCTCGGAGGTGTTGGATGGCAATGGACAGGTAGATGTCATTTATGCGGACTTCTCAGAGGCGTTCGACAGACTTGACCACGATATTTTACTAAGGAAGCTCTCTGCTTTCGGCTTTAACCGAGATTTAGTTCTATTCTGCTTCTCCTACTTAAAATGTAGAAACCAATATGCATAAATCTGATAGAATTGTTTGTACTTCTGGGGTACCCCAAGGGTCAGTATTAGGCCCTTATTCTTTATTTTATTTATAAACGACATCGTACTTGGTCTGAACTGCTACTGTCTACTATACGCGGATGACCTCAAACTGTATCTAGCTGTCAAGGAAGAATCTGACTGTTTGCTACTACAAGCTGCCATGGATCTAATAAACGACTGGTGCACTTCAAATCTCCTACCTCTCAACGCTGCCAAATGTAACGCAGTCATCTACACTAGAAAATTGAATCCTGTACAGCATGAATACGCTATAAATCAGGTACATTCAAATAAACCAGAGGTATTTAAAGATCTAGGGATAACTTTTGATAATAAGCTGACCTTTAAGCAGAACATCAATATCATTGTATCAACAGCTTACAAAACCCTAGGCTTTATCGTTAGAAACTCCGGTGAGCTTAACAACATCGACACATTAAAAATTCTATTTACGTCTTTTGTGCGTTCTAAACTTGAGTACGGCTCTGTCGTATGGAATCCTAATTACGCTGTACATAGTAAAACTATCGAACAAATCATAGAAGATTTTTAAAATTTATGGCATTTAAGGAGGACAAAACCTATCCACCAATAGGGTTTCCGCATGACAAGCTGCTAGAGAGGTTCAATGTTGATAAACTGGTCAGAAGGCGGTTTCTTCACTCTGCTATGTTTTTGTATAAACTTGTCAATAATAAAATAAAATGTCCTTTGGCAAAAGTTAATGCGCTTGATCATATGCCATTGGTGCAAACAAGATTAACTAATCTTTTTTATTTACCCACACCAAGAACAAATATATTAGAATTCTCACCGGTGTATATTGTGTCATAACTGGCATGATATTCAGGACAAAATTAACCTTTTTAATTGCAGTGTTACAGATATAAGAGCTGCAGTGTTACAGATATAAGAGCTGCTATAACAATTAATGTAACTCATTATATGTGCTTTTAATTAATTACTAGTGTAACTCTGTCGAAATGCGAATGGCGAAAGTTTCATGTTACAGTAACTCCTTAAATACTACATTGAGAGTGCTGGTCCCTTTTTGGAATTATTTGTACTTTCAAATTGTCGAATGATCGCACTCGGAGACATTGCTACGTACAACTGGCTATGGCTAAATACAGGCTGGGGTAAATAAATCCCAACACGATCAAGAGTTTGTCCTTGCGCTTTGTTTATGGTCATACAAAA
This sequence comes from Rhamnusium bicolor, assembly GCA_029963845.1. Classification (NCBI taxonomy): domain Eukaryota; kingdom Metazoa; phylum Arthropoda; class Insecta; order Coleoptera; family Cerambycidae; genus Rhamnusium; species Rhamnusium bicolor. The sequence continues at coordinate 36,172 of JANEYF010002506.1, forward strand.
CGCAAGATGAATAGGAAATTGGCGTCTTTTGAAAGAAAAAGGAAGAGTTGTATCAGATGGCGTTAAGTCGAATCTAGGAATCAAAACTCTTTGACCTACTCTTTCGCCAGTGATAATTTCCAAATCCAAAGAATTGTCGAACATATTTCGAACAATTAATCTGGTACCATTTAAGAGCCCCTGGGAAGCATCTAGGTTTCTTAACAGCATGACAATAGCTCCAGTTTTTACTGTAAGGTTATGTGGAGGAAAACCACTTAATTCTAAACTATTCAGAAATTCCATAGGAAACTGAAGAATTTCATTCGCCTCCTCCGTTATCAAATTATTTACACTAATATATGTTCTAGGCGTTCCGGGTATAAGGTTTATAACTTTAGAATTGATCTCATCGTAGTGTTCATTATTTGGGGCTAAAATGGCAAATTTTGAAAAATTAATAACGGCGTGTGGTGACGCAAATTCTTTTGCAAAAATTTCAGAAACAATGTCTTCTTTCGCAATTACACTGGACGGTAAATCAATAACAGCTGATAATGGTGACGATTCGTCATTTACGGAAGGATAATCTTCATTACCAATTTTAAGCAGAAAATTAGCAAATTCCAATTCTTCGAGTCTTGCTCTCATGTTACTGAACAACTTAAATAGCCTAAATTCTGACCATAGGGGAGAAAACTTGATGCAGTTTTGAATTATTGTTTCTCGTGAGGCATGTGGAACTACTGGCAAGACCTGCCTAAAATCTCCCCCAAGTATAATAATTTTTTCTCCAAAAAGAATGTCATTACCCATAATGTCTTTGAGAAGTTTATTAACGCACATTAATGCATAGATATTGGCCATGCTTCATCCCATATAATCAGTCTTGCTGACCTGATATCAGCTGTTAACTTTTAAAGATGATATAGAATTATCATGCAGTTTTAAGGGTAACTTAAACCTACTATGTACCGTACGACCATTTGGTAACAGCATAGCAGCGATACCAGTCCATGCCACAGATATTACTTCGAAACCTAAAGTGAAACACTTTCCGGTAAGACACTGATATACAAAAGTTTTTCCGGTACCGCCCGGGCCATCTATCAAATAGGCATTGCATTTGCCTGTATTATTCTATTGCATTACATGAATAATTTCATTAGTGATCAAAAGTTGTTCATCATTAGCTTGTTGTATCATCGAGTCATAAATCAAATTCGGAATTATGGAAGACTGTATGCTTGAAGTTGCTAGTGGTAAATCATCGATACTGGGTAAGTTGAATGTTGAAAGAGAGAACCCATGTAATTTTAAGGTTTCATTTATATCTCTGAGACTCAACTGATAAACTATATCCTGGCTGTGAAGACGTACATAATCTTCGTTGAAAGAGTCTTTAAAAATATCCCATAACTGAACTACATTTTTGATGGTTGCTGATATATGCAAATAAACGAAAATAATTGCCTTAATTGAAACGGCATTTGAATGACTGAAGCTTCAAGTAGACAACGATGCTACTCATAATCATCCTGAAGTAAGCCACGTTGCATTGCATCTTCCTTGAAAGTACAATAAGTAACATTATTGTATGTCCCTAAACCTTCAAAACTGGTGGCACCCACTACATGAAGCAACAGCAAGCGAAGATGATATCGTTCATATTCTACTGGGGAAACATTAAACATTCTACCAACAATTTTACAAAATTTAATACGTTTTTTACAAATTCGGTTATTTTTGTCCCAAACATAATAATTCAGCGTTTCTGAATAAATAATGTAAGGGCTTCTTTTTGCCAAATCCTTATTTAATTTAAACCATGCAATCAGTTCTGTGCTTCTTAATTCTGCTTTAAGTAAGGCTTCAGCGGCATTGCCGTCATGAAAATAGACTTGTTGTTCTTGTGGTAAATGAACAGGTAAGCTAATTACAGAATGAGGTTGTTCATGCATAGGATAGGAAAAAATTCTATACGCAGCCTCACTCGGGCTGACATATCGGGTGTTTAAGAAAGCAGACACTTCATCATAATGAAGTACGTCACCTTCGGAAGGTATTTGCAAATTGGCGCAATCATGCCCTTTGTAGACGTATTTATGAATGCATTTTATGCTGTGGACACTTGCACAAATTTCTACATTAATATGGGCTTGAAAGTAAAGTAAGAGAAAATAATTATAAGGAACTATATAACGATTATCAACTTCCACATCATTACCTTGAACATGTTTAGTAATCGTTCCACCATTATTACTTCTTCGATAATTGGGATAGCCATTTACATTATCTCTTGTTTCAGGGATAAATTCTTTTGGGAACCCTTTTTTACACTTACCGTCAGCCATACAAATTGACTTTGGATTAAGAATACTGCAATCCCATGCACCATATGAGATTTAACTAAATTGTATAAGGACGTACTACTATTGGGGTCTGGTATTTCTGCGGAAATAACGTTGTCAATATCTGAGATTTCCCTAAATTTGCAAGTATCTCGAAGACATAATAATAGGTGAACATGAGGTAAACCTCTCTTTTGGAACTCAACAGTGTACAAATATGTTAGTACTTCGCGAAATATTTGTTTTTGGTTAATTAAACGCAAGAGTTCCTTTTCTTTTGCATGAAACACGCGAACAGTAACATCTAGCCTATTATTAGCAATTTCATAAGAATGTACGCTATTTGTAATTTCAGGCCATAAAGGATTACATGTAAACGTCAAAAAAATGTCTGGTTTACCAAATTCTCTTACAATGGCCATTGCGTCCTATTAATTTTGCATCATATTTCGAGGACTGCCAGTAAACGATGAAGGTAAAATAACAACACGTCCAGCCTTTAAGTTTCCGTTGTTGGCCCTTAATGTAAAGCGTCTGCAAGACCAACGTATGTATCCACTCGCAATTTCACCTGTTGGTTACGGATGAATTTCTCCTTATCTTCACATATCTTTTGATGCATCGTCTTATATGACATCACATAAGGATTACATTGATTTACGACACGATTTAGTATTTCTAGAATGTCTTTTCTCAAGGAACTGTTCACAGCATGTTCAAGTCTAATTTGATTGGCTTCGGAAAAGTCTAAAATGTATAACTGTCCATAAGAAGCACATCCTCCATTTTGAGGGTATAATGACGAAATTTTATGATGTACTACACCAAGAATTTTGAAACAATACAGATGGTCCGTATTGGGAAGGTAATTTTATATTTGCCCCGAATGACACGAACGACAAAGCATTATTATATTGTCGAATACTATCTCGAAAATTTTTCGATATCTCGTCATTCTCTGTAAATAATTCTTTCGTTTTATCAGGAATCCGAAATTCCGGTAATTTGAACTTTTTATTACAGCAACAAAGACCAAAGTAGCCAGCCGAATTTTTTTCACATGAAAAGTACCGGGCAGAGCAATAACTACATATGTTGTTTAAGTTACCTAAGTTTGCCCGCTGAGTAGTTGTTTCGTTCAAATCATATTTAATAACAGTAGTTTAGTCCACCTGGGCTAGAGGTCGCCGCTCTCGGTACTTGCTTCGCAAGTCGTTATCCGCTACAGAGACATCTATGATGTCGGTCGGATAGTAGCATTTAGACTATACGAGAAGTTTCATACCTCTCACCACTACTCAATTTACCTTAGTTAGTATATGACTAGCAGGTTGGCCACTATCATTTGTCTGTTCCATAACCTATGGCATACTGAGGAGAACAAATAAGTTCGAAACCGGTCTATGTCTGGTTAGGAATTGACAAATGATATTGGCTATCGATCTGTCATGATTTGAAGGTGTAATCCAATGCAGGTCGGGGTTTATTTATCTATGTATGAAAATATTTGTAAAACAGTAAATTGTAATTTCAGGAATTTAAAGAATGTTAGTAATTTACGGAATGATAGTAATATTACTCTAGTGCCAATGAACTGATTATTTGGTAAAAAAGGCAGACATTGTATAATTTAAAAAAGCGAATATTTTACGAAAAGCCGTGACCCAAATTATCATCCAGTCTCGGTTTTATAAGACGAAGGAGAGTTGTTAAGTGGAAACTAAAAACAAATTTATAATTCAGTTCTAAACATCAATTTATTACAGTTTATGTTTTTGCCTTAATTAATCAAATTTTTTACATACGATAGTTATCCTGAAGTATTATATAACAAGATACCATAAATATTATAGACAAATAAGAATATTCAAGATTACCTACTTGTAATATCCATATTTTGTAGATTCTGTAGATTTAGGACAGACAGTTATGAGATAGAAATACATTATCAGTAGTAATATAATAATTGCATTGAAAATTATCGATAACTTTAAAGAAATGTGCTCTAACTTGCATGGATGAAGATTTGTCGAAAATTATCTTATAATGTGCGTGAATACACTTAACCTGGGCAAAATTGCAACACAAATGACTTTTTTTTGATTATTCCCGAAAAAGTATGTTTTACAATATTAACATTCTTCAAATTTCCATTAACCCCTACCTTGGAAATCAGTCAATATCCAAGATGGCGGCTGGATATTATTTTACATTTTTACTTAATATACAGTAAAAAGATGTAGATAAATATATTGGAAGCTACTTTTGACAACTGCTTGCCCAGTTAGATTGTATTTAATAAAATTTTGAAAATAATCTATTTTCCCTATCCCAAGAAATTCATAGAAATACAAGATGGCGCCTGATATTAATATTGTGATTTATTTATTATTATTTTATACCAATTTGATCGATATTGTATCAGGTAAATTAAGTTTTATTTACACAGACTTAAAACGGAAAAGACGTTGTAACATTATCTTATTTCCAATTTCTTCGGTCCGATTTGGATTAAGGTTGTTTGAGCTGAATAATAGTGCTAGGTCACGAATATTTTAGTCTTCATATGCATGAAGGCTGATTGCTTTTTCAGTATGGAATATTCTAGTTGTTGTATCCAGTATATGAATGTATAAAGAATAGACTGTTTGTTAAGTCATTTCCAAGTGAACATATAATGGCATGATATTGTAAATCTTATTCCTTATTATTATAAAGATTAATTCAACCGCCATCTTGGATTCCTGGGTCGGAATTAATTGGTATTTAGAGTATGTAACAAATGGCACAATCTGGAATATAATAAGGTTACGCCACTGGACTGTGTATATTAGAAAGATGGGACTAAAATTGTACGAAAAGAGCTGGGAATTTTCAGGAATGTTCTAGACTACGTGAATGGATGTATACATAAAGCACGCTGAGAAGTCAGAATTTTGATAAGTACAGTACATCCCTCGACAAACCAGTCCCCTTGTTCAACCACGAGTTAAAAACTCGTCCCAGATGACAGTGAGAGGAGGAATATTTCTTCCACTACCAGTTCTTTATACCGTGTGTGCCTGGGGTAGCGAGGTTCTTAGTACCAACAAGAACTTGTTGGACTTCCTTCGTACTAATTGCCGCACACACATCTCACTAATGGTACTGGTACCGCAAGAAATTCGAGCAAGTGCAACAATAGCTCGTGCGATGTTGTATCAAATGCCTTGCGGCAATCAATTCAGGTCATCGATAGATTCCGCTTGTATTGCACAGAATCCTGTGTAATACAGCGGTCTATCAGTAGGCTGTCCTTGCAACCTGTAATGCCCTTCTTGGCACCACGCAGTTCGTGTATCTGCTGGAAAACCGGATCAACAGACCTCAGTGTCCTAACATACAAGATACGTGTAAATATCTTGTAGCAGGAGTTGAGGCAAGTGATTGGCCTATAATTCTTCGGGTCGGAAAGATCCCCCTTTTTGGGGATAAGCACAGTACGTCCCTTGACGAACCAGTCCAGAATCTGCTGTCCCTCGTTCAACAATGAGTTGAAAACTCGCGCCAGACGGCGGTGAGTGGCTGGAAATTTCTTCCACCACCAGTTGTTAATGTCGTCTGGGCCCGGAGAAGCAAGTTTTTTGATACCAACAAGTGCTTGTTGGACTTCCTCCGTACTGATTGACGGGCACACTTTTTCTGGCTCTTCAAAATTTCTGTAGCATAGAGCCTCGAAGTGTGCAATTGCTGGAGTGTCGCTATTGAATGAACGCATCGTTTCATAGATTCCTTTCCAGAAGATTTCGACATCTTCTACAGTCGGCGAATTATCTACAACACGCTGTGTCTCTTGAAAGAGGCTGAAAGGATTCGTACGGAACAAATTGTTTTGTTCCATACTCCTCACCCGCCTCCTCAATGTTTTCTTTATCGCCATGAGCGTTCGAATTCTATCTAGCAGTGCTGCTTGATATTAAGCATCACTACCAGATTTAGAGTATGGCTGCTATGCGCCGGATTCTGGGAGTAAAAGCTCTACCAATCGTCTTGCATTCCACCATGATTCATTTTCAAGTACAGGGACGGGTGTGTACTTGTAACAGGGGATTGTACCTTGAGATAGCTTTTGTTTTATAGCGAGCTGCTGGTGAATGACTTTGGCGACTTGATTATGACGTCCTAGATAGACGCTGTTGGACAAAAGGCTACACCCTGCAGTAACGTGTTCTATTGTTTCACCTGGTTTCTGGTACTTTCTACACACATCGCTCATATTGAGTTGTAATATGTGCTTGTCGTAATTATGGGTTCTTACCACTTTGTCTTGGATGGCGAATATAAAGAAAGTCCTTGGTTTCAGGGTGCAGATAACCTTTTGTAATAAACGCTATTGATGCTCTAATATCTATGTTTTCCCCGCTCAAAGAGTTAGGATATCTTCCATGCATCGCTTTTCTCTTCCAGGCTTCTAACCGTTGGGAGGACCAGTTTATGCTTGCTGGCTCTTCTCTCTGTGCTGCATGTGCTAAGTTTATTGGAGTGAAGTTGCGGTCATACGGTATAATTCTCCTGATGGTATTATGGGCATGTGATCGAAAATATTTACTCAATTTAGCCACTTGGTTCTTACAGAGCTGTTCGATGTTTAACAGTCCTCTGCCCCCCTCTGCACGATCTAGATAAAGGCGTTCCGTGGCTGATTTAGGGTCTATCATACGAAACTTCGTGAGTAGTCTGCGCGTTGTCCGGTCAAACTTAGCAATATCTATGTCGCTCCACTTTATTACCCCAATCGAGTATTCTAAAACGGGTACAATGCACGAGTTAATTGCAGAAATCAGGTTCTTTGAATTTAATTTAGTGTTCAGGATTTTTTGTTATTATTATTATTATTATTATTATAATCCGCTGCAGATATCATGAACCATTATTTTCCTAAATCATTTTGTTACATATGCAGAACATAGAGTGTAGTATACTAATAGTCATCGTAATCGTAATATCAGATAAAGAAAAAGCTCTATCAAATATATTATAGGAATGACTCTTTCCTTTTTACTAACTTTTCATATAAATCCTTTAAAAAAAGTCGTTAAGAATCTCGCTCTGGCAAAACTTTTTTGATCCAGTCTAATTCCTTCATATCCTAGTATCGACGTATAAAAATTATAATATCAAACTGGCTATCATTACGATAAGAAAAATTGATTTTAACTTTATTGTCCTGTAATTTAGCAATGGTGAGACGTGATAATAAAGTAAAGGATGCCATCGTAAATTTCCGACGCTCTCTTAATTTTTCTACTAGACAACGTCTATTTCTCAAGAATACAATATGATTGAGACGAAAGAGATTGCTTAATGTTCGCTTTTAGATGTATGGGAATTGCGAATTTTTATCGATAACTAATATAAAAGAAACTAATATTGAACAAAAGTTAATTTAACTGATGCACGTTATTTATGTCTTATGCATATTAAAATTTAAACATTTTTTACTCATAACTAAGCCCAGGATATTTGGACGATTTGACTGTTGTATAATCTAAAAGATAATGTTACAATTTTTCTATCCTGATGAACGTACATGATTTTGTTTTTAATAAAAGCAGTCTATCACCAACTGTTGTTTTATTAACTTGACATGCGCAGTCTGTAATTTATTTTAAAAAAGAGTGTTAAGAGTAATTGGTTCGAATCGTTCGAATTATTCGAATACCTATTGGAATATTCGAATATTCGAATAATCCGAATTATTCGAATAGGTATCCGAATAATCCGGATCATCGAATATTCATTATTAATAGGTATAGCACTGAATACTAGTGAATAGTGAATACTCTATTTGAGTATTTGGTTGGATAGACCACAATATTAGTCGTGACGTAATCCATTAAGCAGGCAATTTGATTTGCTTTCCATACCCACAATAGGGTATGTCTCCTGTACATGTGCTTTAAGGGTCAGAATTATTCAGTTAGTATTTTATTTTAGGATTGAGGCGCTATTGTTCACATTTAACTATTGAAGTTAAAAAAAAACAAAAATAGAGCTAGTTTATTATACTTCTGTGTCATAATTATTTTTCCTTTTCGAAGAAAATAAAAGTGCTCTAAAATTAGAATGTTTTTTAAAAAAGACGCAGATTGTGAAGGTAAAACAAATACATGAAAAGTCAATAGTTAAATATTTACAGGTTTTCTAAAATTTAAAATTTAATTTTAACCCCTGCCTTAGTACAGTAAGAATAAGGTCGAGGCGAGAAAGAGATGGAATAGTTTGACTGGGAGTAATATGTGCCACTAATGTGGTCTATTTATATATTTAGATTTTAGAATAGGTACCTACCTATACCTACTATCTACCTACTTTGCTTGGATGCAAACTGCATACCTATTCGTACATAATTTAATAATATATTTTAATATTCAAATTTACTCAGATATAATCGAATATTCGAATATTCGAATATATTCGAATATTCGAGTACCTATTCGAATATTCGAATAATTTCCTATTAGAATAATTCATATTCGAATATTAGAATATTCGAATACTCGAATTTTTCGTACTCGATTCCCAGCCTTAGTGAAAACTGGAAGTTAAGGCATCAAAGGTTCAAAAATTATTTAGGGGCTTGCGAAATTGAAGGTATACAAGTTGCACAATTAATTCATTACATTGGTGTAGAAGGTATTCGTATTTATAATACGGCCTGAAGTGTTTTGAAAATCATGTCTTGCCGAAAGAAAACCTATCGTATGAATGATTTAAATGTTTTACTCGGAGACAAGCAGAAAATGAACCGACACACAATGGACGGAAACGCTGAAAAGCTGACCAAAATATAAAGGCATTGAGCTATTTTACTGAAATTGTGCATACAGGGGTTTTTTGTGTCGCTGATCAAGAATCCGAAGTTGAAGTTTCAAAAAACAAAATGGCGGCCATGAAATCCTCCCAAAACATACCAAAAATCGCCAATTTTCGCTGCATTTTTACAAAACTTTGTAAAAATGTTTTAACCTGTGAATTAAAGGACTCATTAATCAAAAACTTAATTATTTGTGGATTACAGAATGAAGAACTGAGTTTAAAGATACTGGATGAATATGACAAACATGATCTACAAGTATGACTAACAGATCTATATGTATACCGGATGGATCCGAATACAACCTCGGCCGAGCTGGTTGAAATGCTGAAGTCTCAGTTTCCTGAAGTAAAATGTGAAGCTATTACACCGAAATATCCACAGCTCTACGCTTCATATAAAGTGTCAGTATCAGATGAGAATTTTAAAGCAGCTATGAATCCACGGTTATGGCCTTATGGTGCCTGCATAAGTCGTTTTTTATACATTCGCAAAAAGGAAACGCCTGTAATAAATTAGTGTTTAACCCCAACATTCTTCTGTTAAATGTAAATACTTTAAGTGTAGATAAGATAAATTTGTTACATGGAGATAATTGTAGTTACCCAGATTTGGATATTTTATGTTTAGTAGAAATCGGAGTTTCCAAAAATCATTGTTTATTAATTTATGAATATTAAATGTGCAATTCTGTATAGTACAGTTGCTTACGTTTAAAGCATTGCTGGCTGTGTTTATTTCTAGACTCATAGTTCCAATTCTTTCATTATTGGCAGCAAATTCTTCAGTAAAAATGTTTTCAGTTTGACTTGAAGTACTGGGCTCATTATACTCTAATGGATTTAGTATTTTCATCGCTATCTGTTTTTTGTTGTTTACAGATTATTTAATGTATCCTTCAGCAACGCTGGTGGATTTCTCTCCACCATGTCGCTTTAGAGTTGTTATATCTTCACCATTATCAACTAAGATAGTTGCAGAGGTTCTTCTAAGGCTATGGCCCGTATAATCATGTGAATTTGGCAACTTTAAAAACGATGCAACATCGTTTGCAACGTATGAAATTTTATGTATGCCCATGACAACACGATGACAATGATCATTTTGGTATTTAATAAAAAATCTATCAAAAGTTGTGTCTTTTAGTTGAAGAGTAGCATATTTTCTGTATAAATTTAAATAAAAATCTCCAATTATAGTAAATGAGCGATATTTTTTTAGTTTTTTGTGTTTAAAATATCTACTAAGATTAAATCTCCCAAATCTTTTATATCATTAACTTTTATATGAACAAGTTCATCGCATCCATAAGCTCCTGTGACTCCAAATATTAGTAAAACCTAAAAAATATACTATATTAATTTTATAAAAGTAAAATAAAGTTAGAAAGAGCAAAAAAAAAGTTAAAAGTACAGGATTGGAACTTGGCCTTCAAATTACGAGTTCAACACTCTGACCACTGAGCTATATGCGAATTTAATCAAAGCATTCAATTCATTTATATATTATTTTCATAGCGGATAGATATAAAATAACTAGAATTTCAGAAATTATAACAAAATTTTATATTACAGATATGAAAAGGTTAAATATATAATTTTAAAATGCGTACCTACATACCTTTGTTGCTAAATATTTATCATTAGGTGCTTTATTAAAGAATTCATCAAACTCTTCTTTAGATAAAACTTTTGACTTTTTAGGTTTATAATTTTCGCCTTGTCGCTTTAAAAAGGCAATTAATTTAGAATAGTTGTCAATTTTTACATTATGTTCGATGTTTAATTTAGATTTTACCATTGAATATTGCGCCCATAGAGTTGAACTTTTCAGTTTTTTGGATAAATGTGTAAGATATGTGTTATGTATTTTCACTAGCGGTGAACTTAAATAAATGGACTGGACTTTAAAGCACTGTTCTTTATTTTATTATTTAACAGACGAATAGAGCACCTTAACTTACTAACTTGTACAGTATCTTCGAAGTGACATCATAAACTAAAAAAACTTCACCTCTTACTGTTACCAACCTTAACGTTACCCTTAAGGGGTTTTTACAGATTAACATTAAGCATTGTTCACAACAATATGCTATCATCACATTTTCCGAATACATATGTACGTTGTTGTTCTTGGCCCATTTTATAAATTTATCGTACGCATTATCGTAAACTTCTTTGGATTTCGCGGGAATTAATGTTGCCACTGATGAATTTGCAATTTCAAGTAATTCAGGTGGTGTGCACTGCATTTCTTCAGATATTTTTGCTTTTAAATTTGAAAACCGACTCGACGTGAAATTTAAAACTGACAGTTATGACAAGTCATTGCTACTTGAAATTTTAATTCGTTGTATGATAGGTACACTGCTGTGCAAAACTAAGTGGAGCAGCACTTATTATTGTACCTATAAGAGTTAAAAAGCGAGATAAGAAGAAAGGAGTATTAAAAGAAGGCCTTTAACTGGGAGACGGAGGATAAATGATGGTTGAATACGATCAGCAATTAGTAAATTATCTGCGTGGAAAAGCAGATACATTTATATTACATGTATATTACACCACTATTGTCACTGTATTACTTACTTTTGCACAACAGAGTACATTATTTCATTTTTGTCCTAGGAAAAACATTAAAAATATTTGTATTAGTACAAAAATAGGCTCTTTCTCCAGGACGTGTTACAATATATAATGTAAGTATTGTTATACGCTTGAAGAAAAAATATATACATTTTTTTGTCGGCCAATGTTATAATTTAAGGCTAGTATCAGTTAACATTAGTTAGAACTCAAATTCGTAGTTTTTAGACTACTTGCTTTTCCTACATCGGATAACATTCACATCAAAACATTTTATTATAATGTTCCTAAAAAGATCATCATAAAAATTTTAATTTTGAGTTTGATCATTTCTACATGAAACATAGTAGCACTATTGCAGCAAATTCTTACATTACATAGACACAGTTTAGTATTACGACGGACGAGATGGTAGAAAATTAGAAAAATTAATTCAATTTGTAGGTACTTACGTAAAATGTAACAAATTGTTGCAGTTGTAAATGCAACCATGAATTCTTAAACAGCTTAATAAAAAAAATTAAAGTGCTGGTTTAATTTTGTAACTATAAAGTTCTTTATAGTTACTGAGGAATCTCTTCTGTCTCTAGAGACAGAGTTTTAGATATTTTCCGTTATAAAGGGTAATTTATATTTGTGAGGTCAGTTAAAAAGCTAAATATAAGTTGCTTCTTGACATTTTTTCAGTTTAGGCTCCCCGGTCAGAATTTCGTCTATGACGTAAATATCTTCTGACTCTTTTACAAACGCAGCGATTCCCTCTAATTCCTCAAAATGATTCCTCTAACCTTTGTTAGGACAAAACTGGTTCTTACATTGTATTAACTGGCATTTTATAAACGACTTCTTTCAAGTAATCCCAGAGGTAGAAGTTTTATATCTGGTGAACGAGGTGGCCATGCAACAGGCCCACCTTCACCAATCCATGATACTAAGTTTCATTTAAGTAAACTCGGGCATCGGCTGAAAAATACAGAGTCCCAGCATGTTGAAACCACATTCTATTTCTTACAAGTACAGGTAGCAATTTTGGCAAATCGTTTCTTATGAAATATAGATGTATGACATCCTGGTTGATAAACTTAAAAAATATGGGCTAAACACTTCACCTATAGACTTCACAAAATCATATATTGCAGCTATAGATCAAATAACTGTATGTAATGGAATATTGTCATTATCAGCAAATATAAAATTAGGAGTACCTTAAGGTTCCGTACTTGGATGCCTATTCGTAATATATGTTAATGAACTACCTAATCATGTAAATAGCACTTCCTTAGTCTTATTATCTGATGACACCACTATCATTTAATATAAAATGTAAAAAATTAGTGCCTACATTAAAAAAACTTTTCCCTGATGTTAATCATCCAAATGAAATAGACAGGTCTATTTGGTACAGAGTTTGGTACCAACAAGATGGAGCTCCACTGCATTATTCACGTAGAGTTAGAAATTATTTAAACGAAGTTTTCCCTAACAGGTGGATTGGAAGATGTGGAACTATTGAACGGCCACCTTGGTCTCCAGATTTAACCTGTCTTGATTACTTCTTATGGGGCTATTTAAAATCAAAAGTGTATGTTAATCGACCAGACAATACTGCAGATTAAAAAAATATGATAATTGAAGAAATTAACAAACTAGAGGTCATACAAAATGTTATTCGAGAATTCAAAGATCACCTTGCATATTGTCAAGAGGCGACTGGTAGACATTTTGAACATTTAATTTAATTATAAAATAAATTGGAAATACATTCAAATAAACTGAAACTACGTTATTAGTATTGTGCGAGATTCTGCGCTTTATTTAATGTAAATGGTTGAAGTGGGTGCAATTTTGTATTAGAAACTTTAAAAACAACAACAGATCAGTTAAAATTTTTTTTCAAAATCAATAATTTAGCAAAACATACCTCAACTGAGTTTATAAGACATTCACAAAATTTTATATTTTCAAAATTAATTTTCTAAGTAATTAATTTAAATTTAGAAAACTTTATGCTGAATAGAGAATCAAAATCTGTTTCGAACGATGTGCCGCACGACCTCTTTCCTAATTTAAAATTTTCAGGGGGGTAGTCATAATTCAGAGGCAGTGAACGCGAGGGTATTATTCTCATGCTAAAAATCTCAATTTCAGATTAAAAAATCGACCTGTTTCAGGATTTTTCCTAAAAGTTTATAATTACGCTTGAAAAGATCTTATTCCATACATATGGATATCACTGTACCAGATTCTTAGGCAACAGAAATTTTTAATAATTAGTTCAAGCTATTTCTGAATTATTTTGAGGCAACTTAAAAAAAAAACTTGAATACCCTCTATCTCAGCAACGAAGAATCATCGTCTTAATAAGAAATGTTCGTAACATTTTTAGATGATGAGTCTCCATTAGTGGTTTGGCGCATGTTTTTTGGAACACCCTGCATAATTTTAAATGTGTTCTAGAAAATATTCTTTATGGAATGGAGAAGTTCAGCCGTCTCGAGACTGCCCTCTTTTTATTTTAACTTACAAATTTAGTATCATTTTCTATAGGTCAGTTTTTGTGTGGGCTACATTTGCATTATCGCAAAATGCTAGAGAATCTGTATAATCCTTGAGGCCTGCAATAAATTCTGTCAATAATCGAATAACTCACCGAGCCGTCTCTTAATTTAGTTCTAATGTTTATGTAAAAAAACCATAAAAAAATAAATCACTCGTTCCACCACAATCCTCTTTTTTATGCTATTGTAAGAGTCGTCCAGGCCTCCGAAAAGGTCCTTGGCATAGTGCGAGCATGTCGAGCGTCCCGAGTCTGGAGGTGGGGCGTCCGGACGGAGCGTCGCCGGCGTCTCGTGACGTCACGTTGGCGTCTCGCAGCCACATCAGTCACTAGTATAGACCTTTATATACATTAAATATGGATCATTACATTAATACTACAACAACTACTATGGGTCTCAGTCTATAACAATTATTCTGTTTTCTTTTTTATGGGCTTGCATCCTATTCGTGACTTTAAAACGATTATTTTATGTCTGCTCTTGGACTTTTCTGTTCGCAACGGTTAAAATACTTGAAATGGATAAAATGACTTGCTAAATCGTTACGACATTTTATTTATCTCTTAGATATGCAGGGTGTCCATATTTTTTATATACATTCTCATAAATAAAAACAGTTTAGTGTAGTAAATTAGAGAAAATACAAGTAAAATTATTGTGCATGCAATACTTTTATTTACCACTAATTAACGCATTACAGGAACAATAATTTATGTATTTAAAATTAAATTATTTACAACGTGAGCGTGTATTAGATATACAATCGAGACATTTAGTTTATTTATTTTAAAGTGTTTCTTGGTGGTTATTCCGCATTATTAGTGTTTATATTGATTTTGGATATTAAAATTATTTATTGTTTAATTTGTAGTGCAATTATAATCGCGAGAAACGTTAAAAACAAACTTAAAAATAGTGCGGATGTAAGCTGTAGGCTAAACAGCTTACATGGAGACACCGGGTCCCTCAACTTCGCAAAATAGTTCTGAAACGACGGAAACTATATTATTTGAATGTGATGTGTACAATTTAGTGATAAGGGGAATTTTCAACTTATAATTTTGAAGATAAAAAACAAATTACTTTAAAAGGTAGGCCAACTTAAGCTTTAATAAAGTCAACCAAATAGACTCAATTATATGTAAGACATTTCCAAACGGAAAATTTTCAAAAATGTGAATAGCTCACTAATTGCAACACTAATGGTACATTTCTAACCAATTCGGTACGGGCACATTCTGTTGGTGGATTGTAAATTGGGTATTAATCATATCTGGTTGGATGTATTTGTTTACAAGAAAATTTTAAATCGGCACGACCGCGACCTTGAATTGCACTTCAGGTTTGAATTGGATGCTTGCAAATCGCAAATACTCAATTCAATTGCGGCTTATATACAGGGTGGGGCAATAGTGTGTCGGACCTCGATATCTCGAGTTCTACGATAGCTAGAAATCTTTTAAAAAATTGCAAGTAAACTAGATAAAGAAGCCTATAACTGGAAATTATTTTCGAACATACAGGGCGAGCCAAGACGAAATTACAGGACCAAGTGCCTTTTTTTTAAATGGAATGCTATGTATATCAGTACATTTTTTGAAGCCTCTTTCTAGGCTCTATTCATTCCTATATTATTATTGGCTATTTCCCAACCACTTTGATGTAATGAATTTTTTTTGTTGAAATAATGCTATCTGCAGATGGATATTAAAAAAATCACCACAGTCACAATTATGGGTTTTAAGAAAAACTTATGTGAATACCAGTTACGAGACATCTAATTAATGTTATTGAATCATTTTCTTTTCCTAAAAATGTACAGGGTCGCCAAAAATTAGTATTGTTTTTAAATTGAATTTTCTCAATTTTTTCAACGTGATGTAAAAATGAAAAACGAACATTTTTTGTAAGTACTTCCCTATGGCTAATTGCAACCATTTTCGTTTTATAAATAAATAATTGTTTATTTTTCAATTAAGAACTTTTTAAATTGAATTTTCTCAATTTTTCAAATTAAACACCCTGTATATTTTTCGACGATGTGATGTAGAAATGAAAAACGAACATTTTTTGTAAGTACTTCCCTATGGCTAATTGCAACCATTTTCGTTTTATAAATAAGTAAGTGTCAAATTCAAGAATAAACTTAAAAAAAGAGGTTCCCTCAAATAATTCATTAGAAAAATTTATAATATGTGTTCGACGTGTTGCCCATTTTGATTGACACATGTCTTTATGCAATTTTGAAATGAGGCCATTTAGTGAGACCATTTCCATTGAAATGAGTAAATAGTATTTAACCAGTCCTTTATTGTAATGTTTTTTTGTACATTTTTTTGCTGTTTTCGTTATTCGACAAGCAGTAAATTTAGTTTGGTATAAATTGTCGAGTACAAAGGAGCATTTATCACACTTATCGGTCGTTAGTTACAATTTGTATTGAACTTGTAGATATGACTTTTGTTTTGGGCGAGTCAGACAGAAATTGTTTACTTTCCAATAGAATTTATCACCAACGTTATCCTGAAAGAAAGCTTCCTGATGTTAGCAGCTTCCAAAATCTTCTCGATAGATTTCTGGAAAATGCAAATGTCGAATATAAAAAAGTGAGAGAATAAAACGTGTTGTGAACGAAGAAAATGAGTTTTCTGTGGTGCTGGCAACGGTTGAGAATCCCCATGTTAGTCACAGAGAAGTGACCTCATTAGTAGGAATAAATATACGGTCTGTGGGTCGAATCTTAAAAATAAATAAGTTGCATGCATATCATATTCAAATGCACCAGGAATTATCTGGTGACTACTTTCAAAAGCGACTACAATTTTGTAATTGGGCCAGAGGTAAAATGCAAGTTAATGTCAACTTCTTCAATAATGTTTTATTCACTGATGAGGTAACTTTTCATAAAAATGGATTTGTTAATAGGCACAATTTCCATTATTATGCTTCGGAAAATATGCAAGTTGATAACCAACACAGATGGTCTATAAACGTTTGGGGAGGAATTATTGGAGAACATGTAATAGGGCCACATTTCTTTGATGGTACATTGACTGGAGCTATTTATCTTCATTTTTTGGAAAACTATCTGCCACAATTATTGGTAAATCTCCCTGGAAGAATTCGAAATAGGATGTGGTTTCAGCAAGATGGTGCTGCACCACATTATTTAAATGTAGTTAGAGACCACTTAAATAATACCTACCCTCATCAATGGATTGGAAGAAAGAGACCCACTAAATGGCCTGCTAGATCCCCAGATCTTACAAAAATGGATTTCTTTTATGGGGATACGTGAGGGAAATTGTTTATAGAGACACACCGACAACAGTACAATATATGAAGGAAAGAATAATAACTGCCTTTAGATCTATCACACCGACAGTTTTAGGAATAGTGGGAACCTCATTTCAAAAGTGCATAAAGATGTGTGTCAATCAAAATGGCCAACATGTGGAACATTTATTATAATTTTTTCTGAGTTATTTGAAGAAACCTCTTTTTTTAAGTTTATTTTTGAATGTTGTAATTATTGCTCAATAAAACGAAAATAGTTGCAATTAGCCATAGGGAAGTACTTACAAAAAATGTTCGTTTTTCATTTTTACATCACATCGTTGAAAAATATACAGGGTGTTCCATTTGAAAAAAATGAGAAAATTCAATTTAAATAGTTCTTAATTGAATACTAATTATTGGCCACCCTGTACATTTTTAGGAAATGAAAATGATTGAAAAATATTAATTAGATGTCTCGTAACTGGTATTCACATAAGTTTTTCTTAAAACTCATAATTGTGACTGTGGTAATTTTTTTAATATCCATCTGCAGATGGCATTATTTCAACAAAAAAATTCATTACATCAAAGTGGTTAGGAGATAGCCCATAATAATATAGGAATGAATAGAGCCTAGAAAGAGGCTTCAAAAAATGTACTGATATACATAGCATTCCATTTAAAAAAAAGGCACTTGGTACTGTAATTTCGTCTTGGCTCGCCCTGTATGTTCGAAAATAATTTCCAGTTATAGATTTTTTTATCTAGTTTACTTGAAATTTTTTAAAAAATTTCTAGCTATCGTAGAACTCGAGATATCGAGGTCCGACGCACTATTGCCCTACCCAGTATATAAATCGGTTTGTGATTTGAAGTTGGAAGATTAGATGTCTTGGTATTAGAAAATATGATGTTTTTTAGAAGTTATATTAAATAATTGTAATTATTTAATCAAACTGAATTTGCACACACGTAATATTAAAAAATCTCAATAGATGGCAGCTTCTAACTTATTATAAATGACATAAATTTTATCTCGGCACAATTCGCAATCCGTTAGTAAATTGTGCCTGTAGCGAATTGGTTGTAAATGTACTTAAGATACATTCGCTTTTATTTTGCTGGCCATGTCTTCTTTTTCAGATGAAAAGAGTTTGTGGAACAAAAATGGATTTTACGAATTAAATAATTTGCACAAATTAATAAAAAGACTTTCGTCGTCTATAATATATAGTCAGTCTATTATTAAAGAAAAAGCTATCAGTAAAATAAGAATAGAGCTTGCTTTGGACAATCAATTGAGAATAAGTCATGAATAACATAATCAAGAAGTACGAAAAAATCGCGAAATCCTTAAAAGATTTATAGTGTTCGGAGTCACGATGAATCGAAAAATTCTGCAAATAGGCGTAATTATGTAGATTTCATTGGTTTGCTGACAAAATATGATGAAACATTGTAATTCCATTTAGCAAATTCGAAGCATTTAAAGGTACTTTCATACGTCTTATACAAAATGATCAAATTCTAGAAGTTGTATTAAGGAAAATACGGGGCGAAATAGAGGAAACTGCGTTTATTGCAATTATACTAGATGAAACTACTAACTTTATAAATATTTGCCTGTTCTTGAAGCTTGTACGTTATGTTCCAAAAAAAGGTGATATTAAAGAACACCTTTTAGGATTTTTAGACGTTTCTACGCAAAGAGCAACAAATGCTCTTTATAACGTTGTGCAATCTACAGGTGATGAACATTATTGTGCTTCAAAATTAATCGCTCAAAGTTACGATAGAGCGGCAGTAATGGCAGATGAATTAGGGGGACTACAGGCTAAAGTAAGACAAACTCTCCCAATTGCACCTTTTATACACTGTATGGCGCATCTATTAAATTTAGTGTTTCAACAATCTGTTAGCAGTATCATGGAATGCGAGGTGTTTTTTTCTACTTTAAGCGGCATCGCATCATTTTTCTTAAATCGTCAAAACGGACCAGTGCTTTAGATTCCGAGGCTCATAGAAGAATGTTGAAAGCAGCTCCAACTCGATGGAATTATAATGGTAGATTGACGCAAACTGTGTTTGAATATCGCCAGCCACTTGTTGTTTTCTTGTAACATTAGATCACCAGGAGCAATGGGATCATGAAACAGTAGTTTGCTCCAGGGGTTATTTAAAAACAGACACTAACTTTAATCCTTTTCTCTGAAATATTTCCGTTTGCGATAATGTATTTGTAGTTGTACCAGGGGCGTGCGGTGAGTTTTGATACAGGGGAAGCAGTTTGTGATATAGGGTGATGGGTAGTGCGAGGCCCCGAGCGAAGCGAGGCAAAGAAATTTTTAAGAAAAGGGGCATGGCTTCCGTATACTTACACATTTTAAAGCAAATGTCGAAAGCTGCAAAGTTATGATATCTAGAAAAAAGTACACTTGTAGGACCGCCACTCCTCAATAAACATAAAACATAACAACACCACAAAAATTAGACAACCCCCGATTCCAAAGCCGAAGCTGCACGGGCGAGGGTTACACTTATGAAAAAAACGCAGACACACAACCATACCCACCGACATTGTCAGCTTGAGCCGGCTAGTTAAGTAGTTAACATGCACATACCTACCTATTTATAGTGTAGTTTAATCCGCCTCTCCTTTTTTTGCGATATCGGAAATATCTTCGTTGTAAAAGTTTGAATTTTGGGACATCTCCTTCACAAAGTTACTTTCTATTGCCAACAGGGACAATTTTGAAAGCCGCTCTTCACTGGTTGAATTTCTTGAAAAAGTTTTTATTCTTTTTAAGGTCGAAAAACTGCGGTCAACCGAAGCACTAGTTGCAGTTATCGTCAACACTAATTCACACAATTTCAACACTTCAGAGTAGGCCTGATCCAAACTATTTTCTTTTATAAAGATAATCAGTTCGTTGGCGTTATGTTTCTGACTAATATCTTCTGTAGCATAAATAACTGAAGTTCCGATCGTAATCCAATTATATCAAAAAAATTTCCGTAGTTATGACTATCTTGAAATGAATATGTTGAAAATCTCCTTTTCAACAAATTGCACACCACACAAACGCAAATAATATTTACCACAGTGCTAGGACCAGCTTCCAAATTTAATAAGCAATTCTAAAACTGCTTACACTCGCACTGATGTTCAACGTTTTAAAAATCACTTGTCGCCGCACCACAGGTTTAGAAACACCAAAAAAGTTTTCACAAATATAGCACAAAAGCTGAGAATAATACTAGGAAGATTAATATTAAAATCGATATTAAAATCTATAAAACAAAACGCATTACGATGCTATACGGCTCAGATATCAAGATTATGAAGTGGGGATGGGATGCATTTCAAGAAGTTGCTTACATATATCGAAGTCGCGCGAGTTCGTGTTGGCCCGATTAATCGAGTGCGTCATCGTTACGGTTTTATCATGCAACATTATCTCAGATGTTGAAAAGCAGGGCCGTATCTATTGAAATTGGGTAAAAGTAAGTTTTAATGATTAATATATGTGATAAATAATAATTAGGTTCTAATTATGTGTTTTTTTTTAATAATCCCAGGGGAAGCACTGCTTCCCTTGCTTCCATGGACCGACCGCCACTGAATTGTACAAAATAAATTGAGTGATATAAATGTCTGCATAAAAATAATCCAGACAATCAAATCAATTGTTGTATCTAAGAGAGATTAATTAACCACCAAGAAAAAGAATATGTACTGATATCGTAGGAGACCAAAAAATGTGTTACCGGAGATTACTTTCAGAAATAATTGACAATATTTTGACACACACGGATACCAGATTAAAAAATTTTAACAACTTATAATTTTTAAAGTTAACAAATTTTAATGGTCATACTACCACAATTCCGGACGGTGTTTTTGATTATTTGGAAAAAAAATTATTCACAATATTTTGATTTTCCTGCATTGCGATTCAAACACTTAGTCATATACAACACATTGGAAGGTATAAATAAAAATAGTGCCTGTGACTTATGGAAATCCCCTAATGATTGTGGACTAAGTCAAGTTTGCCTTGAAATTCTTAAATTATGTGAATTAACTCTCACTATTCACGCCACAAGTGCATCGACAGAACGTAGTTTTTGCACGTTAAAAAAGAATTAAAAACTTCATTAGAAATTCTACCGGTCAAGAAAGATTAATTAATCTAGCACTGTTATCCATAGAAAAGGAACTAATTCAAGAAATGTCACCAGAGCAAAAGTTATATGATGACATCATTGATGAATTTGCAAAACGAAGCCGGCTAATCCCGCTAAATTTTAAATAAGGTAGGTATTTATTTTGTAACAGCTTCCGCGTTTATAAAAGTCACGATACGTCCCTGATTTACAAAGAAAACAATGAATAAATAATAATATAAATAAAATAAATATACAGTGAGGTCCATAAGTAACAGATAAATTTATTATCTACGTAAGTTATGAGTAAAATCCTGAAACACCTCAATTTTTAATTCTAAAATGATATTTTTTGAGCATAATTTTATACCTCCCCCTTCCCACCCTCTTGGAGTGACAGCTACCCCTTTAACAATTTTAAGTGGAACGAGGGTGCGTATGATAGCTTATTTGAAAGAGTTTTTTAATAATCTGTCCAGGAATATAAGATTTTTTGAATTTTGTATATTTTTCATCAAGAAAATTAAATTTGAAAATTTCGAAATGAATTTGTAATGTATACAATCAAATGTTATTTATGCCTATGTACCAAATATCTGTCAAATCTGACTTTTCTAATTAATTTTGTGTCATAACATTCACTTTAAATGTATCGGTGGCAAAATACCCAACAAAAAGAAAGAAGTAAAAAAGGGTTTCTTTTTACATATCAGAAAAATTATACATTTACATTTCTTTATTTGCTTCATCTGTGCAAACTTATGATTCTAGTTATTTATCGCTGATGAGTCTTTCGGTTACCCAAAGAATTGAAATTTTGATATTATTAGGATGTGGTGATAAAACAAGAACGCAGAAGCAGGTATGCGAAATCTTCAATACTAAGTATCCTGACCATCGCATTTCTCAGTTTACGATTAGTAGAATAGAAAACACATTTCGTGAATTTGGAAATGCCACAGATATTCCTAAATCTGGTAGAAAATGCATTTAAACGATGAAAAGAAATTGGATATATTGTTGGATATTCAAGATAATCCACATAAATCTACAAGACAAGTTGCCGTTGATAATGATGTTAGTAAAACGTCCATACTGCTTCTTCTAAAAAAATGAAAAATACCGCCCATATAAAATTCATTTGGTTCAAGAACTTAACGACTATGACTCTGATCGTCGATTGGAATTTTGAGATATCATGGCAAATAGATGCAAAGATGATCCGTTATTTATAAAAAATATTCTCTTTTCTGATCAAGCAACATTCGTCTTAAATGGAACAGTCAACAAACAGAACTGTAAATACTGAAGTACAGAAAATCTACATTAGATGATGGACGTCAATACTCAATATCCTGAGAAGCTGAAAGTTTGGGCTGGAATTATAAATTCTCAAATTATCGGACCATATTTTTTTGACAGCACATTAACTAGCGCGCGTTACTTGAATTTCTTGTAAAATTTCTTAGTTCCAGAGTTAAGATACTTTTCACAGATGATGACAACCTTAATGAAATTGCTAAAAATATTTGGTATCAGCAGGACGGAGCTACATCACATTTTGCATTGGAAGTAAGAGCCTATCTGAATTAAGTTTTTCCCAATAGTGGATCGGTAAACGCGGTGAAATTGAGTGGCCTGCCCGTTTTCTCGATTTGACCTCGCTTGACTATTTTTTATGGGGTTACTTAAAATCGAAAGTCTACTTCAACATACCAAATAACGTCGATGATTTAAAAGACAGAATGAGGCAAGAAATTAATCAAATCACCCCGGAAACGATACAAAATGTTTTAGAAGAATTTTAGCAACGCCTCCATTATTGTCAAGAAGCAACGGGCGCCCAATTTGAATATTTGATTTAAACTGTTTCATGTTCTTTTGTTTACTTAGTAACATTAAAAATGTAACATTTTTCAATAAAAGAATTAGAGAAATTCAAAAAATCTTATATAAAAACCTTTTCAAATGAGCTATAATAAAAAAACCTAAAATAAAATAGATTTAAAAAACGTATTAAAAATTAAATAAAACATTTTTTTCTAAATGTTATTTTATAAGGGGCTCAAAAATGTCGCCCTGTTGCGCCTAGCAATACCCTAATCGGTGATAAAATTTGTTCCTGACATTTAAAAGCATGTCAGGAGTCACACTCTGTAGGGTGGCAACAGTTTTAGCACGTAACTCTTGCAAGTCACGCGCTCTCTCATGTTCATGTTTATAAATTTGCGATGTTGCATATCCCCACAAAAAAAATCATTAGGCGCCAAGTCGGGGGGATCTTGGTGGCCATTTTATTGTGCCTCTTCCACTTATAAGACGTTCGGGAAAAGTGTTGTCTAAAACCACTTCCACCCTTCTTGAATTATGAGCAGGACGGCCGTCTTGCTGGTACCAAATCTCCCCGAAGTTGACGTCAAGAGCTTGAACAGCCGGAATAATCTGATTGTGCAAATGTTTAAATATTTGTCGGCATTTAAGTTACCGTCAATGATAATAGGACCAATGACATGATCACCTAAAATGCCGGCCCAAACATTCACTTTTTGTGGATATTGAGTACGTAATAGCACACTCAAATGTTTATTTTCCCTGGACCAATATCGAACTACAGAAGTATTATGCAGGCCATGTATGGAAAAAGATATTTCATCAGTGAATAAAATATTCTTGATGAAATTTTCGTTTTCATTAGCCTTTTCCATCATGGTTTCACAAAAATCCATTCGTTTCGTACGGTCTTCAGGAAAAATTTCTTGGGTAGTCATAATTTTGTGGTACTTATTTCTTTTCAGAATATTCCACACTGCTCGCTCTTGTACACCAACTTCTTGCGTGATTTGTCTCTCGAACAAGGTGCCCTCGGCGAAACTACAGAAATTAGTTTTCCGCCTTTCCCGATCTTCCCTTAAGTAAACTGTAGGCTCGTCTTCGTCATTTAAATGACTACATTTTCTGCAATTTGTCGCACATCCCACGGACTCAAACTTATGAATGATGTTTAATACAGTTTGAATCGTTGGGACAGGACGGTTTTCAAATGTAAAAATGAATCGCCCGATAACTCCCTCAGCAGTATTACCACCGTAATACCACTTGATCGTTTGCACTTTTTCTTCAGTTGTATAAACATACATTTTTAAGTTAAAGGAAATGCCAGTTTAACTTACCACGCTAACGGCTGACGTAATAATAAAAGAAATGATACAACAGCAACGTGAGAGCAGTTCATCACGTGATTACAAAATTGTTTATTGCAGTGTTGCCAGATTGTGAAAGTGTGATTATCAGAAAGTAACAATGAAATTACCAGATTTTAGGAAAAACTACGAGATATATCAAATAATACGCCAATATTCAAAAACATTATTATAAAAAAATAAACAAACAAAAGTAAAACAGTTACTAGTAAATATATTGAATAGAAACTTTTCAAATAATAACAATTGGTTGTCAAGTTCGACCTTAGAAATTATATTATCATCTTCATTTTCGTTTACATTTTTGTATAGTGTTATGGAATTTTATGATTCTTTCACGCATTCTGAACTTAATAAAATACCATTTACTATGTTCGTCATTAACTGATTTTTGGTTATAGGTTTGATCTTTTTGGTTTTGATTAAATTACGTTAACCTTTGAAAAAATGCGTCCACATGTAGCACTGCGTGCATTCTGCACTCATTGCAGAAAGAGGGGTAAAGCTCTCATTTCTCGTGTAGTGTAGCATTTATTTCATAATTATAAAACAAATGAGCGTATCTGCATGAACAAAATCTCATATGCCGCCCTACTACTAACTAGATATCACCAAATGTTCATCGCAGTTAGTAAAATTATACAGGACTCATTGCATATTATGCACTTTACATGAAATGATTTTAGTTATTTCTCAAGATGTAAAAAAAGTGACATTCCCAAAAATTATCGTAGATTATGCCATTATTAGAGGCTCCATTAACAACTACCAGTTAAAATTCCAAATTGTAGATTTTGGTAATTACCAGGCTTCTGGCAACACTGTTGTTTGTTCTGTCTACAATAAACTTAGTGTAGAAATGGGAAGGGATCAGATGTGGAAGGAATGTGATGACTGGAGACTGGAGGCGTACCGGATCACCTGTGGAAGGGATACGATGAGACGGAGAAGTACCCTCGTTATTTCGTAAACACAATAACGCAGAGAAAGTGATACATAGTCTTTTTCTGTCGCATACATGACTTTGCTGTTTTTATCCTTTATGCACACACACAACGCAGGCACTCTAAGTAAACTTTTTCCAATACTGTATTTGTGTGTATGTATTAAAGTTTATTTCAAGCTTATTTACGACATAGCGAACGTCGGCCTCATTGATCCTTCGACCGTCGTCAAAGAAGCCGACGGATTTTGTGTAGCGGGTGAGTTTGAAATGAACTTTATGTGTGTATGTGTGTGTGTAAGTATGTGTACATATTTGTTGTTATATTTCTTAAAAACTCTATAATAATGCATCATTTAATATTGTAACAAGTAGTAGTATTAAGTTGCCTGTTGTATGCTTTGCATCAATTGACGAATTCAAACAATAAAACTTTTTTTTCGGAATAACCGATGTCGGACAGTCCACCCCCCACATCCCGCAGTGTTAGTGACTGTAGATACCAAAATCGTGTGCCCTAAGCAGACAGAGAGAACCCAGAATGACCGCCTTCTTCGTTTGGCCTGCCAGTCACTCGGCTAATTTTTGGCAGGCGGTATGGTCCTTAGTTCTGAGAGCAACGTGGGCTTTATCCCTACGAATACACCGATTAGTGGTACGACAATTTGGACTGAGTAGCCGATACACCACTCGGAGCTCGTATCGGAGATCGCGATATTTGATCCGTTTCTCCTTCTCCTTCAAGGTGATGATTTTCTCCGCAGGTGCCGAGAACTCAATGACATACATCACCTTGAGTTGATGGTCGAGGAGGACTATCTCAGGCTTGTTGGCTTGGATTAGCTTGACCGCTGGGAACGAGTAGTTCCAGTAAATCCGGTATTTCTCGTTCTCGACAACGGACTCAATATCTCCAGGGACTTAAGGCAGCACTGGTGTCTGGTCTACCCCGTACGAATGTCTTAGATGGTAGTATAGCACCCATAACGCAGTGATATGTCGGTGGATGTAGGCCGAAATTGTTTACATGATGCATGCAGATAGTATGTGCATAACCGATTCCGGTTCCTGACCGCAGGTTCTGCAGTTAATATCAGGAACCTCTACACGCCACACGCGGCTACAGTAGACCAAGGTGTTGATCACACCATCTTGGCAGGCCATAATGAATCCTTCGGTCTCTGACTTAAACTCAGCTGACCTTAGAAAAGCGATTGTTAGCCTGGTCGAAAACCCAGCGTTTCTATGTTTTTATAGAAAACACCATGTTGGGATTTCTTGACGAACTGCCGAAACATATTTTCCTGTTCGGCAGCTCTAATTCGGGCTTGGTTGAAGTTCAGTGTCTGACTCTACATCAGCACCTCACCGGTCACCTCGCCTAGTATCGAATACGAAACCGAGTTCATCTGCTGCCTTTTTTTGCTGCCTTGAATAATCCTGCTCCCACTCCTACAGTTTCGTGATGTTTAACAAACTGCAAGAGGGGATCTGAGCTTCTGAGGATGTTACATGCCATACTCAGTACAACTCTGTCATGTGTACACTCCAGGCTCAAGACTCCCCCTTCCCGCTCGTTAATGTGGGAGGTACACACGAGGAACGGACGATCTAGGATGAATATTTCTGTGAATATTCATCATCTTGCGGGTATTTCTGTCTAATTGGCGCAGCTCGTCTACTGTTCATTTCACAACTATAAAGGAGTAGAGAAGAACCGGAACGTCAAGCATGTTAGTCACAGACATCTTGTTCTTTCCAGAATGTTCAGAAGACCAAGTCTTTCGGATACAGTGTCTGTACTTGCCGCGTAGAGAATCCTTTATTTGTTTTACATCCTGGATGTGCCTTTGTTGCATACCCAGATATGTATAGGTCTCTCTGGCATCCATATGTCTTAGGATTCTTCCATCTGCGAGCTGCGCATTTACATAGAATAGTATTGCACAGAATCCTGTGTAATACAGCGGTCTATCAGCAGGCTGTGTTTGCAACCTGCCATGCCTTTCTTTGTACCACGCCGTGTATCTGCTGGAAAATCGGATCAACAGACCTCAGTGTCATTGCATACAAGATACGTATAAATATCTTGTAACAGGAGTTGAGGCAATTAATAATTAATTAATAATAATAATTCTTTGGGTCGGAAAGATTCCACCGTAGTTAGTTTTTGTCAAGTCAGCTCGAACAAATTACTTGAGGTCTTGGAGCTGCCTGCGCTGCTATATTTTAAGATAAATGTTATAAATTGTTTATTTAGAAAAACATTTGCTACTCTTTATATTGTGTTTTTTATAGTTTATAATAAAATATATTTCACCTTACAATCACCCTAGTGACTTTCTATACTTTTTTTTGCCTAGACCTAATTCAAAAATTTTGAGCAGCTTTTTGCTATCAGTTCCTTTTTTCCTCTAAATTTTATTATAACTCAGTTATCCTAGCTTGGCACTTGGGCGATGCGCATTGGTCTAAACCCGCCCTTTCAAGCAAAGCGGTTTGGCTCGTCTCTGTCCCACACTAGCAATATTTATTTTCTCTCTGCGCCTCCAAAATGTCAGGTTAGGATTGTTGATATGTACATAAGTAAGTAAATTTGTCAGTAAATAGATAATTTTAGTAATTTCTGAACTCTAGAAACTCCAGAAAGTTCATTTCTAAGGGCCGGTACTTTCAGTCTCGGTTAACACTAATCGAATGATACTGTCTCTCCCTTTCTCTCTCTCTTATTATTACAACAATGGTTTCCTTGCATATTATCATCCAATTAATGTTAACCGATACCGACAGTAACAGCCCTTAATACGTTAAAGGGCCTTTATTTATGGCGGTATATGTTGGAGTGATAGCGGTAGATCCAAAATAAGACTTAATTTCCTAACTATTGGTGAGATGAGGTGGAATTTCAGAGGATTTGTTAGGAACTACGTTTAGCTGTTTTAGAGTCGACCAAACTTCTTTAGTATTATATGCGTCATTACCATTATTATTGTTACGGGAAATATGATCTAGGTATGCCTTTTTTTCTCTACGAATTGCTGTAAGGGTAAAATTAAGTAGTTGTTTATATGTATCATGGTCAGATCGTATTTTGGTACGACTGTATTTATTTAACGCTTTATCCCTAACTTTCATCATTATTTTTAGCACATCTGTTAGCTAAAGGGCTTTCGGTTTTGATATTCTCACAACATGAATGGGAGCATGATTATCAAATAAGTTTCTAATATTGTTAGTTAAAAAATCAACCTTTTCATCAACTGAATTAATTTGATAAATGTAATCCCAATCAACAGTATTAAAATCAGTGAAAAAAATCATTTTCAGAAAAATCTTTGAAATCTCTAAATGTATAAAGTTTTTGACATGCATTTGGTATTTCAAATTTAAAGGTTGTAAAAGTTAGAATATGGTCAGTTATGCCATCTGCGTTAAGCATTCTAGCCCCTAGCACCATTTCATCAGAAGTCACCAAAATTGATCAATAAGCAAAAAGCTAGTATCTTTAATTCTTGTCGGCTCACTAATAGTGGTAGTAGATTTAGTAGATCAATATTATTTTGGCTATGATTTTCTCATATTAGTTACTTTATCCTCTAACATCTTTGTTTTTTAACTGGATTGGCAAAATCTTTACCAAACAACATATACAAACCTTTTAATCCTTATAATTACATTTTTTTCTCAGGCTCGAACGTAGATAATTTGAACACCACAGCAATTTTCGATTGTTGAAGAACCAGTAATTCTAGTTAATTTACTTAACTTTTCCAATCGTTCGATTAAATGAAACAGCTCTATCTTAAAATAGTGAAATCTTTATTTATAAAGAAAATTATATGAAAAATCGATATACACAAGCGAAAATAAATTAAAAAATAATACTCTCGTTTCAAGTAAATATAAAGGAATTTGAAAATATTCCTTTAAAATTAATCTAATTATTATGAAGATCTATCGAAATCGAAAAATACACGGATCGGGTCTATTTACATCTTGAAATTAGATACAAATTTGCTGAACTTAAGTTATTATTGGCACAATCTTTTATTTAATTTGTTTCCAATCCCATTCAATTGGAGTTAAGGTGTCATTACTACTGTTACGCCACTGGACTGTGCAGACTGGTTAGATTAGGCTGGAATTGTACACGAACGGCCGGGAATATTCTGGAGTGCTCTAGACTGGGAGAATGGATGTATAAATAAGACGCACGGTGGGCCGAGATTTAATCTTAAGTTGAACGTGAACGAGTGAAGAAGCAATAAGAAAGAGACTTATAAGTGTTCAGTTGTGATTATAGTTAAGACATTAATTATTCTATTGTTATTAATTGTTAATTAGTAAATAAAGTAGTGATTAAGTATTACCTAGACTTTCAATCAACGAATCTACGAGTATAGGTGTTTGTGGGGATAGCAAACACGTAACAATTTGGTGTCGGAAGTGGATTGGAAGAGAAATTTCTGGAATATTCGAAAAGGTTCTACAGTGTTCTTCTCAGAAATTAGTGGTAACACGAAGAATTAAACTACTGGGCAGTGTTTGAGGACTATTTCTGGACTGATTAGTGACTTTAAAGTGGATTTTCGAGAAGTTTCTAGAACATTCGATTTAGAAATAGCTGCAAATACGCGAGTGCCGCTAGTAATAACGTGTTGTAGACTGAGAAAAAGGACTACTAGTGCAATTTCGGGAAAATTCTAGAACATTCTATTTGGAAACTACAGGAGATATGTAAATTGTGTCGACGGGAACGTGTTGTAGACTTAAAAACAAGACTATAAGTGACTTTTAGTGACAATTCTAGAACATTCGATTTGGAAACTACAGGAGATACGTAAACTGTGTTAACGGAAACGTGTTATAGACTCAAGACAAGACTTATTAGTGATAATTTATAAAAATTCTCGAACATTCCATTGCACAATTAGTGGAGATAAGTAAATTTTGTCAACACAATAGAAGTATAGACTCTAAATAAGACTTTCTTGTGCTGTTTGGAGATCTTTCTGGAACATTCGATTATTAAAATAGACGTGATATCAACATTTTACGGACTTAGTAGCGTAATAAACTTTATTTTGAACTGATTTACGTGTCGTGAGTTAATGCCAATAACAAGAAGTATGGCGGAGAAACAAACACAGGACTTGCTAGCAGCGTTGTTGGAACGAATGAACGATCACGAAAGAAGGCGACAGGAAGAAAAAGAAGAACAGAAAAGAGAACGCCAGGAAGAATTAAGAAAGATTATGGAAGATCAAGAGAGAAGACGACAGGAAGAAAAAGAAGAACAAGAGAGAAGACGACAAGAAGAAAAAGAAGAACAAGAGAGAATACGACAAGAAGAGAAAGACGAACAGAGAAAAATTATGGAAGCTCAAGAGAGAAAACGCCAGGAAGAAAAAGATGACTTAAGAAAAATGATGGAGGGCTTGGAAATAAGACGATTGGAGGAAAACCAAGATATAAAAAGAAGCCTAGAGGAACAGCAGGCAGCCATTTTCTCCCTCACTGAAAAATTTAAAGGAGATGTTATCGAAAAAGTCACTGAAGTCGCAGGGAAAGTTTGTGAAGTCGAAGGACAAGTTAATGAAGTTAAAGGAGAGGTCAGTGAAGTTAAAGGAGAGGTCAGTGAAGTTAAAGAAAAAGTCAGTCAAGTTGAAGGAGAAGTAGCCCGACTCAAGCAACAATTAAGAGAGAAGGGTGGCCAGTTAGTACTGTCGTCTGGTACTAGGTTACAACCACCTTCCTTCGACGGTCAAAGTTCATGGTCAACATATAAGAGACAATTTGAGGCAGCTGCACGTTCAAATAACTGGAACGATGAGGAAAAAGCAACAGCATTGGTATTAGCACTAAGGGGCCAAGCATTAGACCTGCTCCAAACAATTCCTGCCGCACAGCAACAAAACTTTAGCATTTTGGAGGCAGCGTTAGAACTAAGATATGGCGACCAACATCTCGCCCAAGTATATCAGGCTCAGCTCAAATCACGCAGACAACGAGGTGGAGAAAGCCTCCAGGAGTTCGAAGCTGCGGTAGAAAGATTAGCCCATCTAGCCTATCCTGATGCACCAATGGAATTTCAACAACAGTTAGGAGTTGGTACATTTATTGATGGAGTAAGGGACCAGGAAGTTAGGCGAATTCTTAAGTTGGCCAGGCATAAGCTTAGTAGTGAGGCTTTAGTACATGCACTGGAGATTGAGGCTGCCTATAAGGATACCACACAATCAAATCAGAGAGTACGAGCTGTGAGTGTGGAGGAAGACAAGCCAGACAACACAACACAGAATCTGATATCTGATCTACACAAGATGATGACCCAACTACTGACAAAATCGAACTCCCAGCAGAGACAAGACCAACAACAAAGTAGTGGGCGGCCGAATGGAGGCATCCGTTGTTATAGGTGTGGCAAAGTGGGCCATATCAAGAGGAACTGTCGTCAACGCAGCCCAGAAAGGGTAAATGCTGCTGTGGTTGAGGAGCCTCAGGAAAACTAAAGATGGCTGGCAATTTGGGGGCTGCGCTGGCCAGGAAATGTTGTGACCCCCGAGAAATAAAAGTTTCCCAACTTCGGAGAGTTCAAAGTAGTCTGTTGTTGGAGGGTTATGTAAATAAGAAGAAATGTGTGTTCACAATCGACACAGGAGCTACGTCATCAATAGTACGGGCAGGATTCATAATGGGTTTCAAAGTAAATAAAGAACAGAATGGATTAGTCATCCGAACAGCTACGGGAGATAAGGCGGCGGTTCATGGGGAAGTCGACATGGAGCTGCAGATTGGCCGCTTATGTTTTAAACATCAAGTTATCGTAGCTGACATTACAGATGACTTCATTTTAGGATTAGACGTTATGGAAAAATATGGATTTGTGCTTGACGTTGGAGAACGAGTTCTCAGGATTGGAAATGAAGAAATTATTCTTTCAACGGCAGATGAAAAATTCCATAATATTAGACTACTAACTTCGAGGACCATAAAAATTCCTGCAAGAACAGAGAAAGTAATTGAGGCAGTCCTGGAGGAAAATTCTGTGGGATACCGCTTTGGCCTCGTTGAGAAGGATGACTCAATTAAAATGAGAGACAATGTGATCCTGGCAAGAACTTTAACACAGACTACAGACAAGATACCGATTAGAATGGTTAACCTAAATTCACACTCAGTGACGTTCAAAGAAGGCGAAGCAATTGGCACCTACGAACCAGTCACATGGATTGCGAGATGTGAAGAACAAATCATTGGAGCTTCGTCTACAGATATGGACCAATAAGTTGTAAAGATGTTAAATGCCCAGTTAGACCATTTAACTTCAGATGAACATAGAGAAGCTTTAAAATTTTTGAAGAAAGAAAGTACAGTATTTGCAAAGGAGACAGAAGCTCTTACAAAGACCAACATAGTGCAACATCGGATAAATACTGGTGAATCAGCACCTATTCGTCAACCACCTAGGAGGCTCCCATTAGCAAAACAAGAAGAGGCTTCTGCAATGGTACAGAAGATGCTTAAAGACGGAGTTATTGAGGAATCAACCAGTCCTTGGTCGTCGCCAGTAGTTTTGGTTGCTAAGAAAGATGGAACTTTAAGATTCTGTGT
This sequence comes from Rhamnusium bicolor, assembly GCA_029963845.1. Lineage (NCBI taxonomy): Eukaryota > Metazoa > Arthropoda > Insecta > Coleoptera > Cerambycidae > Rhamnusium > Rhamnusium bicolor. Next base: position 69,701 of record JANEYF010002506.1, read on the forward strand.
CGACTACAGGAAGCTGAATGACGTCACTAGAAAAGACAGCTATCCGTTACCCCGAATTGATGACACACTAAGTACGCTGGCAGGTTCACAGTGGTTTTCCACTCTAGATCTTCGAAGTGGATATTGGCAAGTGGGACTTCATCCAGATGACAAAGACAAGACAGCCTTTTCGACAGGAAGTGGCCTTTATCAATTCACTGTGATGCCTTTCGGCCTGTGCAATGCGCCAGCGACTTTTGAAAGACTGATGGAACTGGTACTACGAGGACTAACTTGGAAGACATGTCTAGTTTATCTTGATGATGTGATGGTTATGGGACGGGATTTTAAGGAGCATTTGAAGAACCTTCAAGAAGTGTTTGGAAGAATTAAAAATGCTCACCTGAAATTGAATCCCAAAAAGTGCCTAATGTTCCAGAAAGAGGTAAAATTCCTAGGACATGTCGTGTCCTCGGAGGGGATAAGAACAGACCCAGACAAGATTTCCTCAGTACGTGATTGGCCGAGGCCTTCAAATGTTCACGAAGTACGAAGCTTCCTTGGTCTATGCACTTATTACAGACGATTTGTGGAACGATTTGCTGATATTGCGAAGCCACTACACCGGCTTACAGAAGAGAAGGTTCAGTACCAATGGACACAAGAGTGCGAAACTTCATTCAGAACACTAAAATCAGCACTGTGTTCGAGTCCAGTCCTTTCATACCCAGAACGGAAAGGCCTCTACGTATTAGACACGGATGCCAGTAATTCTGGACTTGGATGTGTTCTTTCCCAAATTCAAAATGGACAGGAAAAAGTAATTGAGTACTTCAGCAAGACGTTGTCGAAGCCAGAACGTAACTATTGTGTGACACGGAAGGAACTATTGGCCATTGTCAAGTCCATAGACCATTTTCACAAGTACCTATATGGACAACACTTTAAGGTTCGGACCGACCATGCTGCATTAAAGTGGTTATTGCAATTGAAGACTCCGGAAGGCCAACTAGCTCGCTGGATAGAAAAACTGCAGCAGTACGATTTTAAAATCGAACATCGTCCTGGAAAATCCCATAAAAATGCAGACGCTCTCTCCAGAAGACCCTGTCGGGAAGACTGCAAGCACTGCCACCGGGTAGAAAAACAACAAGGGATAATAATTGTGAACACCGTTAAAATTGATGTTCCTGACGACTGGACAAGAGAGACATTAAGAGAAGAGCAGTTAAAAGATCAAGAAACTGGTCCTATTCTGGAATGGAAAGAAAGAGAGGCCCGACCAGGCTGGAAGGACATTTCAGACAAGGCAGTGGGACTGAAGGCTTTGTGGGCACAATGGGATTCCCTTAGAGTAGAGGATGGACTGTTGAAAAGAGCTTGGGAAAGTCCAGACGGGAAGGAAATTACTTTGAGATTGGTAATTCCCAGGTGTCGCATACCAAAAGTACTCCAGGAAGTGCATAATGGAACATCTGGCGGACATTTTGGCATCAACAAAACTCTCACTAAAGTACGCGAACGATTCTACTGGGTGAACAGCCGCCAAGATGTGGAAGCTTGGTGCCGCAAATGTGAAGTTTGTGCGGCAAGTAAGGGGCCACGGACAAGAAGTAAGGGCCAAATGAAACAATATAACGTAGGGGCTCCTTTTGAGCGAATTGCGATCGACGTAGCTGGCCCATTCCCCGTGACAGATGATGGGAACAAATACATCTTAGTTGCCATGGATTATTTCAGTAAGTGGCCTGAAGCTTATGCCATACCCAACCAAGAAGCAGCCACTGTCGCTCAAGCTCTGGTAGATAATCTAGTATGTCGATTTGGCGTGCCCCTAGAATTGCATTCGGATCAAGGAAGAAACTTTGAATCAGGGGTGTTTCAGAAGATGTGTCGCCTACTGGGAATTCATAAGACAAGAACAACAGCCCTACATCCACAATCAGACGGAATGGTGGAGAGATATAATAAAACCATGGAGGAGCACCTATCCAAAGTGGTTGAGAAACATCAGAGAGATTGGGACCGTCACTTACCTCTTTTCCTTATGGCATACAGGGCCTCCATTCATGAAACGACAAAACAGACACCGGCTCGCGTGATGTTTGGACGTGAGATTAGACTGCCATATGACTTGGTGTTTGGCACACCGGATGAGGAGCGACTTTCCGTAAATGACTACGCCGATGAAGTTGATGAACGGCTAAGGAACATTCATGAGCTGGTACGAGACCGAATTGCCATAGCAAGTGATCGCATGAAGGCTCGTTATGATCTTAAGGCGAATTCAGGAGGGTTCCAGGCTGGAGATTTGGTTTGGCTATATAACCCACAACGAAAGAAAGGCAGGTCCCCGAAGCTTCACCCGCCCTGGGAAGGTCCTTACACTGTGGTCACCAGACTAAACGACGTTGTATATAGAATTCAGCAAAGTCCAAAATCCAAGATGAAGGTGGTGCACATAGAGAGACTAGCCAAGTATGCAGGGAATAATGAATTGCCTGATCGGGACGTTCAGGCTTAGGAAGGGGGCAGTGTTACGCCACTGGACTGTGCAGACTGGTTAGATTAGGCTGGAATTGTACACGAACGGCCGGGAATATTCTGGAGTGCTCTAGACTGGGAGAATGGATGTATAAATAAGACGCACGGTGGGCCGAGATTTAATCTTAAGTTGAACGTGAACGAGTGAAGAAGCAATAAGAAAGAGACTTATAAGTGTTCAGTTGTGATTATAGTTAAGACATTAATTATTCTATTGTTATTAATTGTTAATTAGTAAATAAAGTAGTGATTAAGTGTTACCTGGACTTTCAATCAACGAATCTACGAGTATAGGTGTTTGTGGGGATAGCAAACACGTAACACTACATTAACCAATAATTATTGTGTATATATGATCCTGATTCTGGTCGGTGATTCCAGTATAACTCACTTTGAATGATCTTTTTCTTTATCTACAATTTCTGGTTATGTAAGTTAAATTATAGTTTCTACAAATATTTTCGAGCTTTCTGGATTAGAAAACTTGCTACTGTTAAGTATTGGTTATTTATTACCGTTATATAGTCACAAGTTTACTAATTCGAATATTAAAAAACGAATTGCACCTTTTTTCAACTTATTGTGTTATAATTTAAAAACAAATTAAGTTCCTCTTCTTGATAAAAGTTAAAATATAGAATAGAATGAAAAATAATATTAACTGTAAATTTTTTTGTTAATTATTATTTACTAACTTTTACAAATCTTATCACAGATAAGTATAACATATATCTTTTTAAACAATTATTTTCCCGGCTATTTGCCAAAACGCTGAAACTTGGATTACAAAAAAGATAATATGCACATTATGTTCAGTACTACTAACTCAATAATGTTATTTTTAATTTCAACTATTCTGTCTAGTAAAACCAAAAACAAATAAAACACAAGGTACTCACCAGTTGACACTCACTTCAAAAATTTTAAAATATCTACCGCCACGTGTTTCTGCTTGCCATAGCGTCATCAGGGTAGCCAGCACATTTAAAGAATCCAAAGTAAGGAAACTTGTAAACCTTAATGTAATAAAGTTTCCTTACTTTGGATTTTTTAAATGTGCTGGCTACCGTGATGACGCTATGACAAGCAGAAACACGTGTCGGTAGATATTTTAAAATTTTTTAAAGTGAGTGTCAACTGGTGAGTACCTTGTGTTTTATTTGTTTTTGGTTTTACTAGACAGAATAGTTGAAATTAAAAATAACATTATTGAGTCAGTAGTACTGAACATAATGTGCATATTACCTTTTTTGTAATCCAAGTTTCAGCGTTTTGGCAAATAGCCGGGAAAATAATTGTTTAAAAAAGATATATGTTATACTTATCTGTGATAAGATTTGTAAAAAGTTAGTAAATAATAATTAACAAAAAAATTTTCAGTTAATATTATTTTTCATTCCACTCTATATTTTAACTTTTATCAAGAAGAGGAACTTAATTTGTTTTTAAATTATTTCATTGACCCTAAGGGGTATTTCCACTATATAATTTCAATTATTCTGTTCTCTGAAGCCATTAATGTTTATTACATTAAGGTTTACAAGTTTCCTTACTTTGGATTCTTTAAATGTGCTGGCTACCCTGATGACGCTATGGCAAGCAGAAACACGTGTCGGTAGATATTTTAAAGTTTTTTAAAGTGAGTGTCAACTGGTGAGTACCTTGTGTTTTATTTGTTTTTGGTTTTACTAGACAGAATAGTTGAAATTAAAAATAACATTATTGAGTCAGTAGTATTGAATATAATGTGCATATTATCTTTTTTGTAATCCAAGTTTCAGCGTTTTGGCAAATAGCCGGGAAAATAATTGTTTAAATAGATATATGTTACACTTATCTGTGATAAGATTTGTAAAAGTTAGTAAATAATAATTAACAAAAAAATCTTCAGTTAATATTATTTTTCATTCCACTTTATTGTGTTATTTTGTTTTACAGTGGTGGTGGAAGGAATTTTGCAAGAGTTATTAAACGTTTGGCGAAGCATAGAGGATAATTCCCAAAAGACCGAAACAAGTTTTCAAGTATTTGTTAGACAACAGTGATTTAAAAAGTTATGATAAAACGTTTAAAAACATTGTGTTTAAAATGGTCAGTAATTTTTGCGGACAATTAAAGCAAAAGTGGAAAAGCAGTCACCGTATATCAAAGAAATTTGTATCCAGTAACATAAATTGGCTGCACGGTAAGATTATATTTAATGAAAGGTTTTCTCCTCAAGAAGCATCTACCGGTGAATTTTCACGTTGTGGACGACCTAAAAAACAATTTCTTAAATGTAGTGATACTATTATTCCACGCCGAATCTGATAAATAAAAAATTATGTAAATATCTCGTTGATATCTGCCATGCTTATGTTATAAATATATTTTTTGTCTTACTAAAATTTTGTTTGGAGTCAAAAATGTTTTTCAGCGCCTACAGTAAGCATTTGGACCACGGGTTCTCACCAATTGGATCGCCGACTTACCGCCTATCAAAATAGTTAAAAGAGAAGTTCTAAAGTTTACCTAGTTTCTTTGTGATTATTTATTTGATTAATTGTTGTGATTTCATTAATAAGGTGACAAATATTCAGTTGCAAGAAGGTGATATTTTGATCTCCTTTGACGTTTGTTCATTGCTTCCAAGTGTTCCGATACCACAGACCTAGAACTACCTTAAGGATCTACTTCAATCAAACAATCTTAGTCAAGATGTAGTAAAATAATATCTTCAATTCACTAAGGGTTGTGTAGGTCATATACCATCCTTCGGAAGGGATGTAAGGCAGTTGATACCTTGTCTATTAGATGTTAGGCAGGTAAAAAAATTCGTACTCTTCGACAGAGAGGAGGTTCAGCAAAATTTCCAGGTTTCCTGGCGCCCTGGTAGCGAAAATAAGGCGACGTTAAATAAATGATTAAAAAAATTGGTTTCGATTTAATACTAATTTCTTCGAACATGAAGGAAGGGCAATGGGTACCTCCTTGTCACCATTCATTGCCAGTGTCTTCATGAACAGATTCAAAACAGATGTAAAAGAAGAATTCGAGTATTTACTCAGGGTTTAGCTTAGGTATGTGGATGATATTTTTGCTGTGTCTGATACAAAAGTCACTAACAATGACAATTTTGTCTCTAAATTAAATAGTCAGTTAAATTCACATACGAAATTGAAAACTGAAATTGACAATTACGTCTTTAGACGTTTTAATAATTAGAAATAGGGAGAATAAGTTATAATTTGACATACACAGAAATATACCAATACTATATATCCCTAAGTGAGGGCTAAACACATTTGATTCTTACAACTCATATTTTTTAAAATTTAATATTAAATAAGATTCTTCTTTTAATATTTAAGTTGTGGTTTCTAAGCCGCATTGGTTGTTATATTGAAATAAATTGGCCGACACATGAGAGATCCGATCACTCAGTTGCTATATACTAAAAGGGCATTAGCATTAATAGAAAATGATTTGAATAACTCTTAAGGTTACTTAACATCCCACTGCGTACATATCCGAATCAAAGTAGACCATTTCATGTATATCTGTAAAAAGTCTGGCAATGACTAAATTTGGCATAAAGCCGAGGTTTAACATGCTTTAAAATATATGCAATATACTGCTCTCTCTTTGTCTCGCATTTAGCCGAAATCAAGTCTATCTTCGTCTCTCTCTGTCGCTTGCTCCTTTATGGAAGTCCTCTCCTCTCTCATATTTTCTTAGGGGGCGACAAACTACTGTTACTATTGTAACTTCTTTATATAAAAGATTTGTAACCTATAATTTATTCTGCAGTCTGACCCGATTTTGGCAACGCACCAACAATCTAAGATAGATATTGTGTAAAAATATATATGCGAAATTTATCAGGACATTTTAGAAATTATTAACGTTATTTGTCTAGGTCCTTGAGTTCTTAGGACTTACTATAACCTACAAATAACTACAGAAGGTAAACTAAATATCAGCATAAGTGATTAATTAATTAAATAGGAAAAACAGGCTATTAAGTTTAATCAGTATACAGCATGTCTCTAAAGCAACGCACTAATTTGATATAATTCTCGAAAAAAATGCTCGTATACGTCAACTGGCGTCTTTCAAATTTTAGTTTTTGAAATACCTTAATTATCTTTATGACGACATTTATTGAATACTGAAGCTCTGATAGGCCCCATAACGTTTTTTTTATACTTGATATATTTTTTTGAAATTTCAACCAATTTTGTTTGAAATTTCAATTTTTCAAAACGGGGAAATTTAAATTTCTTCATGAAATTGCAACTTTAAATATACAAGATGAAATTTCAAGTATATGGCTGAAATTTCAAGAGAGAAAGGTAAAATTTCAAGAAAATTAAAAAAGTATGTGGCTCCTTCAGATATTTCGTCATTAAAGTTATTACTACACCGATATTTTCTTTAACACATTTACTGCCCCAACGCACCTAGCGCGATGATCACTGTTTTGCGCATGTGCCCATACCGCGCCTCTCGTGTTCTTCGTCTATATGAATTCAGTAGATGACGCAAAAGGTGAGCATCAGCGGAATTGCATGGATTCGGAGTGAGCACACAGTATGGGGCACAGAGGTAGTCTGTGGTATGGGTTTAGAAATCAAACGATACGGTCGGTTTGCAGTTTTGAGTTTAAAATTTTTGTTTATTACCATTTCTAGCGACTATTTGTGTACAATATTATAAATTATATACAATATAAATATGGGGTGTAAATGTATCTGTTTTTTTGTATATTTAGTTGTTTGTGGATGATTTTGCTTCTAATGGTTAGTAGTTTTTTAAAATTTATGTTTTTTTATTTATTACAGTCTATCATGGATCCCAAGCTTGGATAATCAAAAGAGGGTGAACCTTCTATGAAAAAAATCTAGGTATGACCCACACAAACTTCTGACAAATGATGAACTTCTTCAGTTACTCGAGGAATCTGGTGATGAAGATCCTTTTCTGAATGAAAGTGATGAAAATCGTGAGTTTAGCCCTCGCAGTGGTTCTGGCGAGGAAAATGAATCACCCTCATCTCCGACTATAGGTTCTGGAACAACGTTGCCTGTGGACTCATAGTGGACTTATACCGAGGTATATTAACCACTTTGTTCTTACAGGTTACTGCACCCAGGACGTTGTAACCGTCCAGGTATCGATCTCGGAGGGGGGAAGCAAGATGGATATAATCGTCTGCTCAGCCTACTTTCCGGGTGATAGAAATGCAGACCAACCTCCTCCAGCTGTAGTGCGGGATTTAATCGCCTACAGCAAGAGGAACAATATCCACCTGGTTATTGGATGTGACGCGAATTCCCACCATACAGCGTGGGGAAGCACGAACATTAACCCAAGAGGTGAGTCACTTTTTGAATATTTATTAGGTGAAGGACTAACTGTGAATAACATTGGTTCCGAACCAACCTTTGTCACCAGAAATAGGAAGGAGGTATTAGATATTACAATCAGCTCAAACTACTTGAGCAACAAGATATCCGATTGGAAAGTATCTTCTGAACCCTCGTGTTCAGATCATAAACATATTCTATTCAATATAGAAGCTGGTCCAAGACCTGTGGTGACATATCGGGATCCGAAGTGCACGGACTGGGAAGGGTATAAATATTCCCTCCAGTCTCACCTTCAATCCGCTATCACCACAATCAGGAATCGTGATGAGACTGAAATTGCGGCGGAACAGATCCGCAACGCGATGGTCTCAGCATATAACGAAAACTGTCCACTGAAGACAAAAAGGGATAATAGAGGCACGTCTTGGTGGAACAAAAATTTGGATAAAATGAGAAAGGAAGTTCGACGCCTCTTTAATCGAGCTAAAGCTTCGGGCGACTGGGACCAATATAGATCCGCTCTAACGGACTATAACAAAGAAATAAGGAAAGCAAAAAGGGGATCTTGGAGGAAATTCTGTGAGAGTATAACTGACGTACCTCACAGTACTAGAATCCACAAGATTCTTTCCAGAGAGCCGACAAGGGAATTCGGTTCGTTAAGGCGGCCGGATGGCTCATATACGGACTCTGGAAAGGAAACCTTACAGCTCCTAGCACAAAACCACTTCCCAGGGTGCTTGAATGCGGATGACCAACAGCCGTCACCGTCAGAAGGCCGATTAAAACGACCTGATAAAAATGATTGGCTGACGGCTAAAAAAGGTGATCACAATACCGGCAATTGAGTGGGCCATCGGATCATTCCAACCATTCAAATCGCCAGGAGAGGATGGAGTTTTTCCAGCTCTACTACAAAATGGACTGGAAATATTGCTCCCACTCCTCATTAAACTATTCAGAGCTAGTCTGGTATGGAACTATATCCCATCCAGTTGGTCGGCGGTCAAGGTAGTATATATACCAAAAATGGGTAGGAAAGAACCAAGCCCTAAATCGCTTAGACCAATTAGCCTGACATCTTTTCTGTTGAAAGGCCTGGAGAAGGTGCTGGACGGATATATCAGGGGGAACATCCTGAATCATCACCCCCCTCAATATCCATCAGTACGCCTATCAGACAGGAAAATCAACAGAACTAGCACTCAATAACCTAGTCGAGAAGATTACCCAATCCCTTCAAATGAAGGAAATTGCGGTGGGAGCCTTTCTCGACATTGAAGGAGCATTTAATAATGCACTGCCCGACTCCTTATATGCAGCAGTGGCTGCCAGAGGAATTGAGCCTACTATAGGCGACTGGATACGTGCTATGCTATCAAACAGAACCATAACAACGTCTCTACAGGGAGAAACAGTTAGGTTTAGAGCCACGAGAGGGTGCCCGCAGGGTGGGGTTCTCTCCCCCCTTTTGTGGTCACTTCTTGTGGACGACCTACTGGCTATTCTCACACTGTGGGAGGTTGAGGTTCTAGCATATGCAGATGATCTAGTCATACTAGTCAGAGGAAACTCTGAAGGAGTAATATCAAATACCCTTCAAGAGACTCTGGATGCAGTGAGTAACTGGTGCGACGGGGAACAGATGTCTGTAAACCCTCAAAAAACAGTAATAGTACCATTCACCCGGAAAAGGAAGCTGGAGGACTTAAGACCTCCCACTTTAATGGGTGAAACTGTTCCATTTGCGGAGGAGGTGAAATATCTAGGAATCACTCTGGATTAATCACTTAATTGGAACTCCCATCTGGAAAAGGTAATCCACAAAGCAAAGCTGTCCCTATGGACATGCCGTCGTATTTGTGGCAAATCCTGGGGCATGGGTCCCCAACAAATTTACTGGATCTATATCACGGTCATCAGACCAATGATAACATACGGATCCATTGTTTGGTGGCCGAAAGGATTACAACGGACGGCCAAATCCAAACTCTCTGGACTGCAGAGATTAGCATGCATGACCGTAACGGGAGCAATTAGCACCACACCGTCAGCTGCAATGGAAATCCTCCTGGATTTACCCCCTCTTCATATATATCTGGAGAGAGAGGCCAGGTGGGCAACCTACAGATTGCAACAAGCGGCCATTAATATGCCGCAGACTAGTATCATGGAGCGGAACAGGTTGTTGGATGACATAGAGAATCACAGCATCCTGGGAATGCCCTCGGATACTATGCCTACTATGACCAACTACGAGCTGACCTTCAACATCCTTTCTCCAGAAAGAGATGAGTGGGATCGGAATAAAGCCGACCTACTGAAGGCAGACAGTTGTTGGTTTACAGACGGCTCCAAAACTCCCGAGGGAACAGGAGCCGGAGTACACAGCTACAGACCAAGGGTGAGGATAGTCTCAAACCTAGGTACTTATGCAACTGTTTTTCAGGCTGAGGTTCATGCCATTGAACTGTGTGTACGAAGGCTGGAATATATGCATCTTACACGCAGATCAATAAAAATTTTCTCAGATAGCCAAGCAGCTATAAAAGCTCTTGGCTCCTACCGGTGCAACTCCAAAACGATATGGAATTGTCAAAAAGCTCTAAATCATTTGGGCAAGAACAACAAAGTGACTCTGGTCTGGATACCCGGCCACTCTGGTATGGAAGGTAACGAAATAGCGGACTCCTTAGCCAGAGAAGGAGCGGGATCACGATTCATCGGACCAGAACCAATACTTGGCATATCTTCAAGTACGGCCAAGATGGCTATCTCAACCTGGGCTGAAAGGCAAACTCTCCAGTATTGGCAAGAGTTACCAGGATTAGTTCATTCGAAGGCGTTCATAAAATACCCTTTGAAATCGAGAACTAAGAAACTTTTAGAGTTAAACAGGATAAACCTGAAAACTCTAACAGGCCTATATACCGGGCACTGCCGACTAAACTATCATCTGCATAAACTCGGCCTAGCGGAAAACGCCGAGTGCCGTCTATGCCTGGAGGATGATGAGAAGGCAGACCACATCTTATGCACCTGTCCCGCTGTGGAGAGGATCCGATTCTCAATATTTGGCAAAGGGCAACTGCTGCCAGAGGATCTGGACACATTCTCACCCAATAAAGTTATCAGTTTCATTAAGAGACTGAACTTATTGGGTGAAATATAATTAGGCGTGAGCCACAATAGGCCTGCTGATGGCCGCAGTGGAGGGTCTACTGAGACCCACTCACAACAAACCTAACCTAACCTAACCTATACCGAGGTACCTAATCCAGATACTCCCTTTGAAGGCTCTCCTAGTATTCTAGTTGATGTGCAAAGAACAGCACCTATTGATTATTTTCTTTTATTGGCAACAGAGGAATTTTTCGATTTTTTATGTATCAAAGTCAACGCACATGCGGTGGAAGTACTTCCTAGAAGCGAAGGGGTCCACTCAAGAATTAGTCGCTGGAAAGACGTAACTACGAGTGAAATGACGATTTTTGTAGGCTTATTATTTCATATGGGTACTATTTGAATAAATAGAATCAACGACTACTGGAAAAAAACATCATTTGTTTAATTTAAGCTTTTTTTCAACTTTTATGAGTCGTAATCACTTTTTACTGCTTTCACGATCATTGCATTTTGAAAATATTGAAGAGCAGCCTCGTACCCAAATAAGAAAAATACTGCCATTTGTTAATTTTTTTAACAATAGAATGAAACATATTTATTATCCAAATAGGGAGTTATCCATAGACGAATTTATGGTGCTATGGCATGGCAGATTAAAATTTCGTCAGTATATTAATGGAAAGAGGCACAAATTTGGGATTAAGTTGTATGTTCTCTGTGAACCGAATGGTCTAGCAATTAATTATATGTAGAGGAGCAGCTGGTCCTCTTCTATCAGGTTCACAGCACACAGAAAAAGTTGTTTTAACTCTATTACAAGAATATTTTGGTGTTGGGCATTTCATATTTATGGATAATTTTTATAAGTGTAAAATTAGCGAAAAAGTTACTGGACAGAAAAACATACTTTGAGAATAGGAAGGAAAATCCTACTGAAGTTGTGACTAGAAAAGATAAAAAAAGGTAAAATAGTTATTCAGCATAATGCACAGGGAATATGCGTTATAAAATGGACGGACTGAAGAGAAATACTAGCAATTTCTAGTCAATTTAATGGAACAATGGAACAAGTAACTACACAGTGCAGCGGGGACAGGTAGTAGTGAGACCTAAAATAATAAATAAATATAATAAATTCATGGCAGGAGTTGACCACTATGACCAAATGCTATCATATTACTCCTGCAAACTCAAAACCCTTATATGGTACAAGAAGCCTGCTATCCACATTTTACAGATTATAATGCTGAATGCTTTTTATTTGTACCGAAAAGGAACTAGAAGCCCAATAAGTTACTATGATTTTAGATTAGCTGTCATTGAAAGTTTACTCGGACCATCGCCACCTCCACCAATAACACTAAATATTCAGCATCCTCCAGAATATTGCCTAAAAAGGACAAAATGGAAAAGCTAAAAGAAAAAGATTCCAAATCTGTTGGAGATAAGCGGAAAGACTCCGGTTATTAATGTCCGCAATATCCTGGTGGCCCTGGGCTTTGTCTTACCCCATGTTTTAGACTATTTAACGCAAATAATTAACAGAGACCTTTATACATATGTAGATATAATTTTTTTTTGTTTGTTTCACATGAGATGTGTTACACTTTGTCTTTTTTTATAAGTTCTACTTAGACTTTTACCTACTTGTTTTTTGTAATATGATATATAATTTGTTTTTCTAATAAAGGATAAAAATTTTAACCTGTTTTAAAACTAACTACTAAATGTGCAAATCTATATATACAAACGCTCCTAGCGCTGTTTGGGGCACTGGGTACAGCTTGTCATATGACCTATGCCCACAACGCGCTAGGCGCAATTTTGTTTTTTTCTTAAAAAAAATTAAAAAACATTTATCCCAATTCACCTTTGAACTGAAATATTCCCATATTATCCACTATGCAAGAAAAACTAAGGCGGCACATGGCGCGTGCACACAGATATAATGTGGCAGTGAATGTGTTAAAGCAACCTACATTTTTTTTGATTGTATCGTACAATATAGCATATTTTTTTACCGACAGTTTAATACTTTAAGCGGTTACATAAGAACAATTTTGAGAAAACTAAGAACAAAATTAACATCTAGAACATTTTTAATTGGCATAAAAATAATTTTTAAATGTTCTATATTGTTTTCTATCTTTTAAGTAATTTCATAAGAAAAATCAAACGGAGTTAGTTCTGATGACTTTGCAGGCCACTCTATAGGCCCATTCCTACCAGTCCATCTATTTGGGAAAGTTTGGTCCAAGTACACATGTCAAATTGTGTTTTTAAAATGTCATTTTTCGATATATTTTGTTTTTATTGCAGAGCCTCATTTGTCAAAGTTATTACCTCGCCGATATCTTTATAAATGGCAGTCGCTTCATAGAGCATATTTTTTGACGCATAGCAATGTAAAAATATTGATGGTGACAGGAAACATTTTGAGATTATTAAAAAGTGTATTACATCATATATTTTCTTCTTCTTTGAATCATTCACTCATAATTCATAAATCTAGTACTTAGATTTCAATATACACATACTAGAAGGAATGTCATGTCTGTTAATAATGTTAAATACCTAACAATAGCCTAACACTATATTTTTTTATTTGGTGCACTGGAACTTAGTCCCCTTCTTGGATATATTTGGGACGCTGGTTTCAAAAAGGCATCGGTTTGGCCCTATCAGCTTTAGTTTTCCAGTTCTACCATGTCCATTGTAATGTCCATTTGTATATGTAAATTATTTAGAATTTTCACCATTAACCTCGGTAGATGTGGAGCGTTCTTTTCCTTGTACAAACAAATGTACAAACCAAATCGCACAAAAACAGCCACGAATACAGAACCAATATTAGTTGTGACCATGTATGCGAATGCGATGACAGACTCTAGTTATTCTGAATAATACATTATATCAAGCGGTGTGTATTTTTTTGGAGTGGGTTGGAACCTTTGATGTGAAGATAATACTGACGTAGTTTTCCACGAAACACCAAAACACCATACATTGCATTCAACGTACATTTCGCTAACCAAGTTGGCATGATCTAGAGATGATTAAAATTGCTTTATCTCCAGATGATGTCAACATGGTCGCCGAAACGCGCTTCGAATGCAGTATATAGTGTCTTGATGTTTCGTGGAAAACTACGTCAGTGTAATCGCTATGTATTTCATTATTCATTTTATACTATTGCTTTTATTTGTCTACATATGTCCTTCTGTCAACCATATGAGGCAGTAGTAGTTACTGGACCTGGACTCGGTATAGTTTTCTGACCATGGTGATGGTCGCCAGATGAGGCAGCTCGTATATGATTCATATTTCATAGGGTCACTGGACGATATTGAGTCTAGTGCCTGGTATTCTTTTGCTCCAGTTGTCAAAAACTTTCTTAGCAGACAGAAAACTATCTTAATTAGCAGAGAATATGCTTTTAAATTTTAATAAGTTTGTATATGAGCATGAGCATTAAGATTCATTACTTTTACAGCCACTTGCATCATTTCGCAGAAAACTTTGATGGTTTAAGCGAAGAGTAAGGAAACAAATTTCACCAGGACATACAAACTATGGAAGGAAGGTACCAGAGAAGGTGGGATACCCACATGATGGCACGTTGAGATTGACTGTCCTAGTAGATTTCACTTTAGAAAGTCCTATAAAAGCTTTTTTATGTGTTGAACTACTGATTATTTTATATGTTCTTATGTTGAAATAAACTAATTTAGTATTTTGTGTTAGTCTTATTAGTACTAATGTATTACAACAGGTACAGGGTCATCACGCAAAAATGTCCTTTTTTGAAAAACTTGGTTATTTTTGAAGTTATCAAAAAGGTGTAAAGACTTTTAATAGCTAATTTTTTTCGCAGAATCCCAGATTTTAATAAAAAACCAGTTGCCTATCGCGTTTACGAAATATGACATTTTACTTTGTTTTTTTAATATGGTATATTTTAAAGTAATTCAATTCTCCTCATTTTTCTGATTTCAAAAATACCAACATATGTCACGTTATCTCAAAAACGTTTTTGAAATATTTGTAATTTGGTTTTAAAGTATCGTTAATGATTTTGTTAAATTAGTTGCCTTTGAAAATAAGAAGAATTAATAATAATAATAATGATAATAATAATAATAATGTTTATTAATCCAAAGAGCATGTTAATACAAGCTATAGGACAAGTCGAACTAGACAGACGCTAAAGAAATATAATACGAAAGTACAATATGCACAAATATACACAAACAAATAAATATATTGCATATAATTAAAATGTAATAATAATGCTAAAACAAATTAAGGAAATGAAACTAGAAATTTTACACAAGTTATTATTTTTTAAAGAAATCCTGGATACACTCCAACAACATTTATCAAGTAAATACTCCTTTCTATGTTTCTTGAATAAGGGTAATGTTTCAATATTTTTATAAAATGATGGTAGATAATTAAACTTCAAACCAAAACTATCTGGAGCATTCATAGTAAGTTATAAGTATCTAAATGGAACATGGAATTGTTCTCTCGAACGAATATTATACGTATGTATCGATTCATTGGTGATAAAACTTGATTTATTTTTAATAACAAAAATTAACAATTCCATGATATATACGCAAGTAAACGGTAAAATTTTGAACTGTTTGAATAAATTTAGACAAGAGTGAGTGGCAGAAACACCAGCTATACATCGTATGATTCTCTTCTGGACCAAAAAGATATTATGTGCTGCAGGTGAGAATACCGTAGTTTAAAACACAGTGAACTTGACTCTAGTAAAAACTAATTAGTTCTGAAATATCAAGAACCAATTTTAAAGTTCTAATCTGATAACACTTTGAGTTAAGAGGTGATGTTTTTTTCAGTGTGCTTTAAAGCTAAGTGTGCTATCGAAAAGGACGCCAAGAAACAGTAATGTGACTCCATTTCTTCAAGGTTACATCATTAATTTTAACAAGAGGGGATGATACATTAATATTTTGTCTTGTATGGAATCTTATAAATTTTATTTTAGACGTACTAAGATATATAGTTGGCACTAAACCATGTCGTTAAGTGGTCAATATTGTTGTTAAATTATTTTGCATAATTGCGTCATATTTGTCTCTGAATAAAAGGGTGGTATCATCTGCATAGAGGTTCAGTTTGACATTACTTAGACTTGACTTGGTAAGTTGTTTATATATATTATAAACAAAATTAGCCCAAGTATGGAACCTTGCGGAACACCAATTTTTACAGGCCGTAAAGAGGACTTATATAGACGCAAAGTGCCTGCTTCAGAATAATCAATTTGTACTTGTTGTTTTCTATTATTAGAATAAGATGTAAATAAATCAAGAGGCAATCCTCTGACGCCATAATAGGATAGTTTCTCCAATAATATTATTTACACAATCAAAATTAATCACACAGACACTAATTTTTAATAAACGTTACTTCCACAAGTAAACAGCATTCTTATTTCAGAAATGCAACTATTTTGTTTTCAAAGGCAACTACATTTAATACCATCATTAATGATATTCTAATACCAAAATTTAAATATTTCAAAAACTTTTTGAGATAACATGACATGTATGGTATTTCAGTAATCAGAAAAATGAAGAAAATCGAATTACTTTAAAATATACAGGGTGTTCTATTTAAAGCAACAAAGTAAGATGTCATATTTCTTAAACGTGATGCGCAATTGTTTTTTTTTATATAAAATTTGGATTTTGCGAACCAAATTATTTATTGAATATCTTTACACCTTCACACACACACACGCACACAACACACACACACACACTTCAAAAATAGCCAAGATATTCCAAAAAAGGACATTTTCGAGTGATGACCCTGCACGTTAAAAACATAGTTATAAAATAATAGTTATTTAATTAAGAATTCCGAATTTTGACGGTTGACTCAGTATAAGGTTATCTTCAAAAATAGATCTCGTCGGACGAAACTTTTAAGTCACTAAAATGTATGTTGGCCAGTGAATAAATTGTTCTCTAAATCATGAAGGTATAAAATAAGTTTTACATGGACGTATATAGTTTACACGGAAAAAGATTTGTCTGGGTGTTGCCCCAAATTTAAATTACCCTTTTTTTTAAATAGTACATATAAAACAAGTTTATGAGTTCATTATTGAAAAAGAAAAGGATTGTTTTGAAATTGGCAGTTAGTTTTGCAGTTAAATATTTAATTTTTTTAATCCCACAATACTGTATCCGCGTCCTCGTATCCAGTGGACCAACTTTTGGCGTCGACGATCAGTTAACAATAGAGGCCTATATATATTGCCCGTCTTCACCTGGTAACGTAAATAAAACAGACTGACGTAGCAAACACCAAAGTATGGTTGTTTATCTGGGCTTTATACAGTCTGAGTTTCCAGTAAAAGCTCGGTAAAAGTCTGTAAACAACCAGAATTTTCAGTGCAATGAGGAATTTGAATTCTATTGACTGCAAACATTGTGAATAACCTCTAATATCTGAGTTGATACGATTTGTCTCAGTTATATATTCTTTGTAGATATATTCGGGAAGACATAGTTATAATATTAAGTATGAAAGTGATTTCAGTCAAAGAAAATGACACTGACCTTCTACTTCATAGGTATAAAGTATTTTTAGTTATCTAAACATATCCGCATTGACATGTACTGAACTGTGAATCAAACATATGCGGGAGCAACATAGAGAGGTAGTCGCTGAGTGCAATCGGCTCACATGAATTGGTTTCTTATAGATGTTAGAACACTTTTGACAGTCTTGACCACGGTCTTTTGATCTGTAAATTTGACAAATTTGGTCTCTCAAAGCCGTTACTTTTTTTAATACAATCATATCTAGAGAATCCACATCAATTTGTTCAGTACCGTAGTCAAAAATCGAATAATTTCTTACAAAGATCTGGCGTATCACAGGGTTCGAAACTCGGACTGCTCTTCTTTGTAATGTTTATTAATGATATTTTTGAAAGTTTCGATAATAACTTCCACTTCCTCCTGTATGCAGACGATCTGAAAATGTACCGATTTATTAATAATGTTCATGATTGTGAAATTCGGCAAAAAAACCTTGGATAGTGTCAATTTCTGATGCGCCAACGACTATCTATCCCTCAATGCTAGCAAGTGTAAGTAGATGTCATTTGGCCGGAAAAATAATCTGTACACTTGATTTAAAAAAAAACTGGTACAACTCTTGTAATCGAAAATCTCAATAGTTTAGTTGTGTGCATATGTCTGTAAATAGGGCTGGCCAGGCATGTCGAGAGGGGGGTGAAGAAGAGGTGATTTACCCTGGACCTGGGTTTTTTGGAGGAGATCGGTTTTCTTTGTGTTTTTAAACTTATTAAACCTTTCTCTTTTATTTTATTCAAATGGAATTTTAAAAAATAATTAGAAAATAACTATTTCAAAACATTTTCAAGCCTGCCATATTATTGTTTAAAAAAATAATATTTGTTACGAATAATTCTACTAATGGTTGTAATTAAAATACTAACTAAATAATGATAATTCTATTTTTAAAATAAGAACACAAAAAATACCACTTGAGATTTAAAAAAATGTAAACAATGCAAACTGAACATAAAAATACAATAAAAAAATAAAATAAATGAATTTCAATTACGTAATACAGAATTAACTAATATTTTGTCATTGCTCCATTAGCGTCTAAAACTGCCTGAAGTCTTGCAGGCATGGACAAAATCAGATTTCTTGCAAGGTCAACTTCTTGCGACATGTTCTCCCAAGCGTCTTCAATTATTCCTTCCAATTCTTGGGCATTATTTGGATGGTTATTTAATTTTCTTATATGTTTCACCATTAGTACCTATATATTTTCAATTTAAATCCGGACTTTTAGATGGCCACGGTAACAACAACATGTTTTTATTAAGAAACCATTGCCTGACACGATGGGCCGTATGTATGGAGCAGTTGTCTTGTTGGAAAATAAAATTATTTTCCGGAAACACCTCTATTACTGACGGCAACATAATATTGTCCAATATTTCAATATATTTAATGGAATTGAGATGACCACCACTGTTCCAACACACACCTAACCCATTTAGGCTCATCCAAGCCCAGACATTGATTGAAAACCTTCCTAATATTTGTGGATCGAAAGTATATTTTTCATCGTATCTAGTGGAAGGAGGCCTATATATGCGAACATGTCCATCGTTACAGGATTTAAAAACCTTTTTCATCAGAAAAGACAACTTGTCCCCAGAAGTTTTCATCATTGATTATATAGCTGTGTGCAAAAATAATCCTACCCTGCTTCTTTTCTTCTGAAAGTTTGTATTTTTTAGCCGCTGAACAACACTTCAAGTAGCTTTGTAGTTTTATTCTTCTGCAAGCAGTAGATACCGAAGCAGGGAAATTTGTCTCTGAAATTGCATATACTGCAGTCTGAAAAGGGTTTTCTATTAGGTAATTTATAAGATTTTCATCTTCTTGATTATTGCTCTTTCTAGGCCTACCGGAACCAACTTTACGGGATACCGTTTGGTTGGTTTCCCATTGTTTTTTAACACTCATTATCGTGGTTTTACTCACATTGTATTCAGCAGCAAGTCTTCTTATGGACCAACCATCTTCAATTTTAGAAACAATTCGAAATTTTTGAATATCTGTTAGATGTCGAACCATTTTTAATAATGACGCCACTGATTAACGTCAAAGTGACATTTGTAAGATTATTAATATCAATCAAAGAACAAATGATTTACACAGCTAAAAGAAAGTGTACCAGTTTTTATTGAAATCAAGTGTACGTGTTTAATTACAATATCGATAATGTTGTTTTACAAAGACTTGGTATTATTAGAGACCTTGGCGTGTATTTTGATCCTAAATTGTCATTCAATAAGCACGTTGAAAGGGTAACACTTCCGCTATTAAGAGTCTTGGCTTTGTAATTAGGAACTGCAAAGATTTTAAAATGTTAACACTCACGGTTTACTCTATGTAACATTTGTTAGATCTCGCCTTGAATATGCTTCACTAGTGTGGAATTCAATTTATAATGTCAATATATTACTATTAGAGAATATTCAGCATACGTTTTTAACATCTGCAGTGTACACCAAACGAAGAATATTTCAATGCATAATTTTTTCTATATAAAATTATTATTAATAATCGTCTGGATTGTATTAACTTATTAAATCAAATAAATTATAAATTTCCTAGAAATTTTGCTCGCGATAATAACTTATTTATTTCACGCACTCCAAGAACTAATATTTTCATCACCTCCCCAATACACCAAATGTATGTCAACTACGCTAAAATTGAAGATTGTGTTGATATATTTTTCTGCAATGCAAGTGTAATCAAAAACTCTGTTTTGCACCTTGATGTTTTGTAATCTACTGTATTCTTTATTTCTGTGTATATGTATGTGTATGTATATGCATATATACAGGTGTTTATGCATTTGAACCACCAGAAAATATTCAAATTTTATAAGAACGTGTAAGAAATACTTTGGCTGCTGTTAACAGAAATACATTAGTTCAATATTAAAGCGATGTCAAAAGTACATTGATGAACAAGGACGACATATTGAACAATTTTTTAAAGTTTTTAATTAATTTGCTGCAATTTTAAGTTGAAGCTAATAAAATCGAATAATTTTAAAATAAATTTTTTCATGGCCTACTTACAAAACTGAATATTTTTATATTTTACACCAGTAACTAATTTCTTCCTGATATTGTGATACATCGTTGAAAAGGAAAGTAAGAGCAGTATTGAACTATCAAAAATCCAATATAGCGCCCATAAGAAAAACAAAGTTAGTGGCATTAACTCAAAAATAAATGACGATAGAAATTTTTTGGTAACGTCAACGAACGCACCTTAAAAAGTGTCCACAATGTACTTATTAAAATATCACCAGTCAACAAATTAGACAGATACGGGAAGTTTTTAAAATGCACCTTTACAGTTTTTATCAAATATCTGGAAAACAGAGAGCGCTAGGCCAAATTTAAACACGTCATCGAAACGGTCATAAAATTACTCAAAACAGTCCCCATTTAACCGTTTCTCTATCTCTAATAATAATCGAGACAACAATGCATGCACCCCCAATTTGGGACACAGTGTATATGGTCTGTTCATATATATTATGTATTTCATTAAGAATTTTTTTTAACACGCAAAATTGTTTATGCATGTTTATCGATACATAATTTCAATGTACCTAAACCTGTAATTGGGCTCTTGACTGTTGGATTTTGTATTTAAATAAATAAAAATAAAATAAATGAATAAAACACATGTCTGTTTCCTCTAAAATTTTCTACCAGTTTCTACATTCATTTGTGTTGATCCTCTATGCTCAAAATTATGGTCAGTTACATTTTTTATGTTAGCTGTACAGGGTTATTCATTATAAATTACCCACCCCTTATCATAGTTATTATTGCCTATAGAAAAAAAAAGTTTTAAATAAAAATTGTGTAGTTATGATCGAATTTTGTTAACATGCTATCAAAATTACAGCAGCGTGCAGATTTCAGGGGATACAAAAATTAATATATTTTTTTAATATGATACTCTGTATATTATTAAATTTCTGGAATGATCCTTTGTTTCTGATTTCAAAAATATACCATATGTTACCCCTACCATATACCGATATACCGTTTTTGAGTTATTAAACGTCGAATATTTTAGTTAAACTAGTTACTGTAAATATGGAAAAGTTAACATTATTAAAGTGAGCTATGAAAATGACAACTATTATGTTTGATAAGTGACATTTCTTTAATGAAATAATCAAAATTGTTTACAGTGAGGATGAAGTCCAAATATTTACTTGTTATATACAAAATAATAAAAATAAACGTGCAGCAAAAAAGCATATAGGGTGTTGTATCCAAATCGTCCAACACTATCAGAGAATGTTCAACAATATTTACAGTTTTAGTAGAAAAAAAGCGTGTAGTTCAAGCAAACCGAAAGAATAGCTACATATACTGCTTCACTTCGAAGGTAAGCCAGTCATATTTATTCGCGAATAGACTTTTTTGAAACATTGTATTATTTTTTAGAAAATTCTGAATATAGTATAAATAATGCAGTCGATCAATAACAGCTACAGACCATATAAAATTTTACCCGTACAAGTTTCAAAAAGGAAGAGGCTGGACTTTTGCTGCCAGATGAATCAAAATTTGGATGAAGATCCCGATTTCTTTACTAAAATATTATGGACTGATGAATCATCCTTTTCTACGGCAGGAGTTTTTAATAGGAAAAATCGAAAGTCTTGGGAAAACAAGTACAACAGAAAAAGATTGATAAAACAAATAAAAAAATCAGGAAGAAAAACTGTTAACGTTTGGTGTGGATTTTCAGAAACAAAATTGTTGGGTCTATATTTTATGATTATACTTTAACTGGAGTTACCTATCTGGAGATAATTATCCCAGAAGCAGAAAATATTCTTTTGCAGAATTTTCTGGAAGCCGAACTTCTAGATATGATTTGGATATAAGATGGGGCAACTCCGCATAGTGTCCTACCCGTTCTAGGTCATTTGAATAATGTATTCCCAATATGGATAGGGAATAATAAATCTAATAAATAGCCACCTAACAGTCCGGATTTGACCCCTATGGATTCATTTTTTTGGGATTTCTAAAAGACATTGTCAATAATAATAATAATAATAATAATAATAGTATTCAAGTCATTAAAGACAGGATTCGCTTTGAAATAAACAATCTGAATGTAAATAATGAAGCCATTTCCGGTGCAATTATAAATATAAGAAGACGTTATTAAGTATGCATTGGAAATAATCATGGACGCATCGAACATCTTTTATGAGTTATCATTTATTTATATTTAAATTTCCTAAATAAATCTTTATTATCTATTTTGTATAAATATTTAGCTTTTTTCTTCCTTTCTGTAAACCATTTTGATTATTTGGTTAAAGAAATGT
Organism: Rhamnusium bicolor; assembly: GCA_029963845.1. Taxonomy (NCBI): domain Eukaryota; kingdom Metazoa; phylum Arthropoda; class Insecta; order Coleoptera; family Cerambycidae; genus Rhamnusium; species Rhamnusium bicolor. The sequence goes on from JANEYF010002506.1 coordinate 92,686, forward strand.
CACTTATCAAACATAAGGGTGAAAACATAACACAGCGGTGCGACGTCGCATCGCAAAAACGACGTCGCACGGCGATGCGATGCGATGACGCAACGTTAAAACTTCATCGCCACGGCATCGCAGAGAAGACGCTTCTAGTGAGATGTGGACCGCACAATACGTGTCCTACGTCTGTTGCAGGCCACGATACTACGGTGTGACGACGCATCGCAAAAACGAAGTCGCACCGCAATGCGATGCGATGAACGCACGGCCACAGAAGACCTATACCAGAAGCGACACGCTTGATGTATGTATGGCGTGTTATAATTAAATATAAAAACCAAATAAGCTGCTGGCAACATAAAACATTTTTTTCCAATAAAATAAATCATTTTTATACAATACTAAAGGATATAAACGTCGTTCCTGAACTAAGGAAATTAAATAATCTACATCGTAATCAGTTGTCATCTTGTACACACGCAACCTGTTGGCACAGCAGACTAAGTCGCATATAAGAGACAACCAGACTTCCGTGATTTGCGCGTACGTTGCTTGAGAGAATCATTCCCGATCTCATAAGTGAAAACACAACACTGCAGTGCGACGTCGCATCGCAGAAATCAACGACGTCGTGGAAATTTGAGATGCGTCGTCGCACCGCAGTGTTGTGGTTTCGCCCAGTATTTGTATTAACCGACGTCGCATCGCAAATTTCTACGACGTCGTTGATTTCTGCGATGCGACGTCACACCGCTGTGTTGTGTTTTCGCCCTAATTGCTGTCATTTTCATAGCTCACTTTAATAATGTTAACGTTTGCATATTTACAGTAACCAGTTTAACTAAGATATTCGACGTTTAATAAATCAAAAACGGTATATCGTAGGGGTAATATATGGTATATTTTTGAAATAGCAACGAAGGATCATTCCAAAAATTTAATAATATATTAAAAAAAAATATTACTTTTTTGTATCCCCTGAAATCTGTACGCTACTGTACTTTTGATATCATTTTAACAAAATTCAGTCATAACCACACAACTTTTATTTAAAACTTTTTTTTTATAGGCAATAATAACGATGATAAGGGATGGGTAATTTATAATGAATAACCCTGTACATCAGTTTTACTTACTTTTAGCTGTGGAGAATTTTGAAGATGTTAGTGACTTACCTTTTTGTTGTAAAATAATTCGCTTGCTCTTCCTGCAGGGTATCCCATTTAAAAAAATATATTATTTTTTTTGTATCCTCTGAAATCTGCACGCTACTGTACTTTTGATATCACTTTAACAAAATTCAGTCATAACCACACAACCTTTATTTAAAAATTTTTTTTATAGGCAACAATAACGATGATAAGGGATGGGTAATTTATAATGAATAACCCTGTACATCAGTTTTACTTACTTTTAGCTGTGGAGAATTTTGAAGATGTTAGTGACTTACCTTTGTTGTAAAATAATTCGCTTGCTGTTCCTGCTCTTGTAGAAGCTTCGTTCCAATTCAATTGCTGCTGTTTTTTTTCTTTTTTTACATTCTTTGGATTATTATAGTTCTCGCAGATTGAAGTAGACCAACGCAAATTTTGGTTCTAAATCAGAGCGAATAATTTGTTGTGATAACTATTTTGGATTTAGTTTGAATAATGGATATGCTATTTAAATAGAAAGAAGAATATGCGCTTAAATGTAGAAGTTCTACGGTATTTGTTGTACCGAGTAATGTACGGAGGTAGTACAATTACGATGGAATTAATCTGTTCTTAGAGACATTTAGTATTGTCATATACCTTTTGAATTTTGCTTTAGTTTTAGTAACTGAGATACATTTTTCCCAAAAATATTCTATTAATTTCGTGTTCTTAAAAATTTTAGAGTAAATTTGTGAATAAGTTACATGTTTTTGATGTTTAAATCATTGATGTACACAAAAAAAAACACAGGACGCAGAAGAGAATAGCAGAAGAAATGTGGTTGTCTGTTTCAAAAAAATAACTTCTGTACGACAGCAATAGGCAACATGCCATTCTTATTTACTTACTAATTATTATATTAGTTATTTTCGGGCTCTCAATTCAAATTTGTCATGTTTGTAACACTTGTACGTACATATAGCCAGCACAGTATTGTCTTCTTTCCATTAAAGTAATCGGTATAGTATTCACTAATCAAACTAAATTCAAAATCAGTTTTATTTGAAGAAGTTGTCAATTTGATTTTGAATCAAAATGTACAGTTTCTTTTATTGAGAACGTGTGGTAAAATATTCTCTGTATTTTGTTATACCGGGTGGCCTCGAGACTAGGGTCATGCTTATATCTCTTTCAATTATGAACCGTTTAAGACGAAATTTGGTACAAAGATATTAGACTTAATTTCGAATGGACAAGCAGATATAGTCAAAATGACCGAAGTGCGTTTACCTTTAATTTTTTAAATGCATCACCCAGCACATTTCATATTTTTCGGAGTCTACAACTCAAATTGCATAGGATAGTGTTGCCAAATTTACATTTTACTCAAGAAAATTTTCTTCTTCAAATTTATTTCTTACCGTAGAAGGCCGTGATTGGGAAAAAATCTGTTTCAGATGATTCTAGTAACTCATATTAATAGTTATTTCATCAATTAAATCGATAACAAATGCCTCATGAAAGAATAAAATGTGCCAAACGTGTATTTTTAAGAGAACATCATTTTTTTAAATGACACCTACTAAGGGCCATAATGCCATTAAATAACAAATTTAATTAATAATCTGACGTTATCCATCATGCACCACTTCATCTTTGTCTAAAACTGAAAAATATTTATTATTTGTAAAGTGCTTACTTTCATGTAATAAGTAACGTGCATTTACTGGAAAACATAGTAAGGCAAAAAAATAAATTTTCATGTCTCTCGTAAACTATTTGGATTTGCAAGTTGCATAAACTAATTTAAAAAGTACCTATGTATTTAAAATTTTATTTAGAAACAACATTTTTAGTAGAACATCATTTAAAAAAATAAATAAAATGTTACAATAATTAATTATTTTAATTATTAATATCCCATGATATGTACAAATTTTCCCTAATACATAATCTAGCCTATCTATTGTGCACCTCACAACGCTTCTTAGTTCGTTTTCAGGAATTTCTCGAAATGCACGTTGAACTCTGGCCCTTAAGTCGTCTAAAGTAGTGGGTGGTCTGGAGCAAACTTTATTCTCAATGTGACCCCATACATACAAATCTATAGGAGTCAGATCAGGTGATCTCGCTGGCCACCTAATTGGACCATTTGTTCCAATCCATCTCTGTCTATAAGTATCATCCAGGTATTGCCGAACAATGGCAGCATCATGTGGTCTTGCCCCGTCCTGCTGAAAGAACATGTTTTCTCTGACGTTTGGGGGTAAATTATTTATATCATTTTCAATTTCATTTTCCAAAAATCCAAGATATCTTGGGCCGGACGATCCGTCGAAGAAAATAGGTACCAATAATTCTTGTCCTTATAATTCCTACTCAGACGTTGAATCCAAATCTTTTTGGAAATTACCTTCTCTCAACAATCTAGGATGTTCTTGAGCCCATTGCCTTTTATTACTTCTGTTAAACATACCATTGTTCGTAAACCTAGACTCATCTGAAAACAGTATCTTTGAAACAAAATCATTATTTAAGTCTTGATTATGTAAAAACCAATAACAATATTCTAGTCTTCATTCCGAGTCATTTTCATATAAATGCTGATGTAAATTATATTTATAGGAGCGATATTTATGTTTTTTAATATTTTTTTGGCACTTTCCTTGCTCAGGTTGCATTCGTTTACTAATTCTCGCACTGAGGCTGATGGAGAAAATTGAACATAGGCCAATACGTTAATTTCTGCCTTTTCGTATATTAATATCATATCGATTTGTTCGTTTCGTGAATAACGATTCTGGTTATTATGTTCCATTTGGGAAAAAAACTATTAAATGCATTATCAAAATTAGATGAATTTGAAACTGAATTTATTTTAATGCTGTCATGACATTAGACACCTTTTGTTTTCCATGGCTAACTATTATTTTATCAAACTAAAGGGATTATTACATATTTTACAATTTAGTAAATAAATATTTTTTCAGTTTTAGACAAAGGTGAAGTAGTGCATGATGGATATCGTTAAATTGGTAATTAAATTTGCTATTTACTGGCATTATGGCCCTTAGTAGGTGCCATTTAAAAATTGATTTTTTTCTTGAAAAAACATGTTTGGCACATTTTACTCTTTCATGAGGCATTTGTTATTGATTTAATTGATGAAATCACTATTATTATGAATTACTAGAATCAACTAGAACAAATTTTTTCCCAATCCCGGCCTTCTACGAAAAAAAATTAATTTGAAAAAAAGAAAAATTCCTTGAGTAAAATGTAAATTTAGCAACGCTATCCTATGCAATTTGAGATATAGATTCCGAAAAACATAAAATATACTGGGTGTTGCATTTAAAAATTCAAAGGGAAACGCTTTTCCGGTGAAACCGGAAGTGGGCCATTTTGACTATATCTGTATGTCCATCCGAAATTAGGTCTAATATCTTTGTACCAAATTTTGTCTAAATCGGTTCATGACCCTAGTCTCGTAGCCACCCGGTATATAACTAACATAGTCGTAGGGTCTGGGGGATAGGCTTGTAAACCCAGTTATATCAATAGATATAATACAATTTTTTCCTACCAATATGGCTATAGATTTAATTATCTTAAAATACAAGAAAGAACGAACAGTAATGTTTTACCCTGCGGAACTTAGGCATTCTTTTCGTCTGCTGAACATATACTTTCAATAAAAATTTTCACTCAATTATATTTTTCGACATGTTGGGACGTCAGCTGCCAAAATGTCACATTTTCCCACAGCATAACAGCAATTATTCAAAAAAATTTTGGGTTATTAATATTGAAATTGGGGAAACTGTGTCCTTGAGAATTTCGTTTTCTTCTAATAAATTGTCGGAATTAGGACGATAGGTAAAATTAAAACGATATTTTGCATACATTTCGTTTATTTCACATAAACTATCAATAGCAAATTGACATTATATTTGACTATTTATTCAAAATAGAATAAATAGTCATATTATATAATATCAATTTGCCTCTCGAGTCCTGAAGAAGTTTATGTACAATAAGCGAAACGTAGGTAAAATACCATTACAATTTGACCTATCGTCTTATTACCAACAATTTGCTGGAAGAAAAAAATATTAGTATCAATAGGGATTCTTTGAACACCTTTGAACACTTCAACAGATTCTCTTTAATAACATCTGTAGGTCCTTATCAAAATGTGAACCAAACCCCCCATTTCAAAATTAAAAATTAAAAAAAAAATTAAGATAACTTTGGAGTTATCCTTTCTCCCCAATCTTAGCGCTAAGATTGATAGGAATGTAAAAGCACCTATTTACTGAATTTCCAGTGTTGTCAAGTTTACATGAAATCATGAAAATAAATTTAACTTTGCACTTCACTTTACCATACACAGATTTGATATTTTCAGTAATAAATTAATGTTTTGAATAAAGAAATGCATCATATTTGTCAAATCAATGTTTTAAAAAATCGCCACTTGTAGGAGTTCACACAATTAAAAATCCAAATACACAAATCATTGAATGCATTAAGCTAGTGCACATTTTCCAACAATAACATGATTTTACTTAGAGCACGTAACACTCACGCGGTCTAGTAAATAATTACTCACATAATGAGACGTAAAGCTTATGGCAATGCTTTGTACCAGTGGTCCCGTATGTAAGGAGTTTTGCCCTGCAAAAGCTGGGGTAGTAATAATTTTTAAATTATGTTGTTCAGGTTTAGGCCTTGACAAAAATTCCAAGGTTTCGACCTTGGGGTGGGACCGCCCGAGCCGCCATCTTGAATAAAAGATGCAAGGAATTAGTTGTTCAAAATAACTCCGCAACGGTTAATCCAACGACGAAAATGTCTCTAACAAACTTAAAGTAGACAAAATTCCTCTCATTTTTTTGTATAAAAATTTTTTTTGTAAGTCTAATATGTAAGGAGTTACAGTGGCGGAAAGATGAGCGTTTTTCTCAAAAAACAGTTCCCATTTTATTTTTGTGATTTTTTTGATTGTTTCTCGCTATTTATTACATAGTTATAATAATTTTGTAAATTCAAAGTATACTCATTTCCACACAACCTTGATCACGTAATTATATTATTAGCGTTTTACCTTTTTTGATGGTCCTGGTCGGTAGATGTTGACGTCTTCAGTATAATCTGCGTCCTCAATGTCATCATCATCGGTGCGTCTGAGAATCCATTGTTCTTCCATTGATAAATCTTCGTCATCTTCGTCCTCGCTATCGATGCGAACCTCCGGTACATTTTCGCAGGACTGCACTGCAGAAGCCACACACAACAGCTTTCCTGCAACAACATGCTCCGCCGCATCCTTTTCGACAAGTGCATGAAATGAATTTCAATAAGTTGTCGGGTGCTGGTTCCTCTGTCATAGTGAGTGGGCGAGCCATTGCTGCCAAGTTTCCAGCCCCAGTCTTCTGGATTTTTTTTGATCCCATACCATTTTTGGACTTACTGGTACGTCCTGAACGCATGATACCACGCAGCGTCCTTCGTTGGTGGCAAAGAAGCAAGATTGGCTTTTTATGGTAGATTTAGCGATTTCTTTCAAGGTTTCGTCTTTCATGTTGCCACCATACAAAGTAACGATAAAGCTTGCTCCAGCGTCTGCGATGTGATCTGGTGTTGCATCCTGATGTTTGAAGATGCTAATAGTGGCACTGAGTCCTGCGGTTTTCTCAATAAGCGAACAAAATATTGTTTTTCCTTGGTTGAAGATGGACGATGTCGTGTCGCAGCCACTAAACACATGGAGAAACAGAATGTTCTCAGCCACTTCTTCATGTTTCAAACTATTCTCAGAATATAGTCTTTCAGTAATTCTGCCTCTTCCTGGTTTGCGTAGGTAGTTGTTACTTTGAGATGGTGCTAATGCTTTCAGCAAAACAAGAAGATCAACGTCTTCGCCAACGACGAAAACAACATCAAATGTTGAGCACAAGGAAATCGCTGTGCTGACGATCAACACATTAGCATCTTCTTCCATCTGTTTAACAGTAATAGCAGCCATTCAATTTTTGTTGTCAGCATCGAAATTAGACGGGCTTTATTGTTTTCATTGGCTAAAAATGTTTCTTAGGAAACTTGAACCGTCATTGTTTCATCGAAGAGAGCATCCGCAGACATATGCTTTTTCGATCTTTTGCCACCATCAATCGGATATTCATCGAAAACAACGACTGCATATGAACCGTAGTGACTTCGTACATATTGAACGTACTTCTCGCAAATGGAGGCAAAAGAATCATTACAATGCCATACAACTTTATGCAAAAGGTATCCTCCATCCAAAACATTGATTTGGTTATCTCCGAGTTCCACACCTTCTGGAAGTTGTGTGAAAAGTTTATACAATGACGATTTTGTGCCTTTGCGCAATCCTTCTTCCGAGAAAAGGAAATGGGGCAAGCTCAAATTTAAGATAATCCTTTATATGTAACAAGAAAAATCACTGTGATTTGAAATAGATATCGCTGTATAATATCATTGTGGTGTCGAAAAAACATTAAAAATAAGTGTAATTTGTTCTTACTAAATTTACCATCGAAAATGGGTGTTTCACTTTTTGGGAAAATGTTCATCATTCCGCCGCTGTAACTCGACTTACAAAAAAAAATGTTTATACAAAAAATGTGAGGAATTTTGTCTTCTTTAACTTTGTAAAAGTATTTTCGTCGTTCGATCAACCGCTGCGGAGTTATTTAAAAAAAACTAATTTTTTGTACCTTTTATTCAAGATGGCGGCTCGAGAGGTCCCACCCCCAGGTCGAAAAGTTGGATTTTTTTGTCAAGGCCCAGACCTGAACAACATAATTTAAAAATTATTACTACCCCACCTCTTGTAAGGCAAGGCCTTTTTTTGGCCGCTGCAGACTGGATTACCGTTACGATTTAGTCAAGGGCTTCAAACGGAAGCGATGACAAATATCATAGGCGTGGGTAATATTATACAGTAGTATTCAACAATATTTTTCATGGTTGTTTTTAGACATTTGGAAAAATAAGAATTTTTGCGAATATCAGGGTAATGTAAATATTTACCGCTTTGAATATGCATGTATTTCAAAAACACTCTGTATAATACAATTTACCAAACTGTACTGCATGTTATCAGCTCAATCTAGGAATATTTTTATATTCAAGTTGGTAGCCTGGGCAAAGGAGGAGTATCGTTATGGGTAGTTACCGGAAAGGTAGTGTTTCTTCTTTGACATAAATAACAACATACCCACCATCGGCGAGTGTGTTAGTACTGCCAACTGTCTAAAGTTACTACAATTCGATCAACAGTTTCGTATTTCATACTTTTCTTGTTATTAACAGATATTTATGTAAAGTTAGGTTACATTTTGTTGAATTTTTCAACGAATATAGCAAGCAAATAATATTAAAGTGAATATGTTGGAGTGCTTAATGGCATTCAAAGAATCTCTATTGATATTAATAAGTTAAAATTATTGTGAATAAATACTGCATTAGGCAGAAAATGTGACATTTTGTCAATTTGCACCTCATTATCTCCAAAAGTATAACGGAGCGTAGATGTTTGACTCGTAATTCGAATTCAGCAGAAGTAGGGCATGTTAAGAAAAAAAAAACGCAAAACGGATCTGCTATAATGTAAGACAGTAACGACAAGACTAGGGGGGTTCAAAAATTAATCAAAGCAGGAACAAGCATCCAAAAAAGGAAACAACGATGCAATTCCCTAACTACGATATACTGACGAGGAACATTAACTCCGAAACACGTTGTTTCCTTTTTGGGAATGTGACATTAGTCCATGTATTGTTTAATTTCAAATACATGTACGCCACTTTACTGCAGTTTTATATATTTTATTTTCGAAAATAAAACTCATGTCATTTATTTCCATATTTTTTTATTAATCGCATATTTTTACATTTTACCAGGAACATTTTTGTTGATTTTTTTAATAAAAATTGCGCAGTTTTTCTCTAATTCTAATGAGCTATTATTATCAAATTATTTATACTTTATTTTTGCAAAAGCTAATTTGTTTATTGTACATTATTGCAACTTGAAAGAAGTAACCTTACAAAATTTCCAATTACTTCAAAAGATATTAGACTTGTATTTATTATAACACTGATTGTTTGTTAATTTGAAAATTTCCTTTATTAAGTACCACTTATAGCAATAAAAACTGACCAACTTGTTTAGGTTCCATAGAAGATAATGAAATAACCCAAAAAAATACTTGGTCACACGTGATGCTCAAAACAAAATCACCAAAGAAAATATACGCGAGGATTTTAATCAAAACTAAAAAGAAAATATATACGTTTGCCTTTTATACACCTATACTAGGGTATTATACAGTCAAAACCAAGTAGGTGCAAACATGGGCAGAATATGAGCAATTTACTTTTGTCCACAAATTTGTAAATAAAAGGGTTATACACCCTGCCACAACTGATGCGATATTGCAGTCTGGTCTGCGGAATGCGGCCGCTTATTCGTCAGACTTAACCTTGATACTGTTGACCTTCGGCAAGTAATAAACGCCGTCGGCCACTCAGTAATTGATCGTATAACCTTTCATGTTCGCCCTTTCTTGATTCGATCTGTATACGTGTTTTGTTTTCGACATCGCGTATAACCTGAACTATTTGATATATGGTTAAAATTTCTCAATAGGTATAAATATGTACATATTTGTTTTAAAATTGTTTCCATTTGGTACAAGAATTAAAATTTTGTTAGCCAAAAATTTTAACCATATAGTTTGACTTTGTGTTTTTTCTTAGAGATACAATTTTAAGGCAAAGGGGGTAAATACAGATGCATAGGTATGTGCAACGAAATATAAATAAACCGATTTGTTTCCAAAAATAAAAAAAACGGTCAATTTTCACCATATATAACAAGAGGCACATTTCAAGGACATTTTTTTGGAAAACTACAGATCAAGTGCAACAGTTCAAGGTCGAACGTGGCATTTCACGGTCGTATGGGCTATACAAGGTTAGGCGCGAATTTAAATTTGTAATTCCAAAAATTATTTCGTAATTTTAACATTCAATGCCATTTTCTTTATTTCTAAATAGGCACTTATATACTTCTTAAATTAAATCGGTTTATTTAATTTCACATTTTCGTTTTTTCTTTTGAGTACAAAGCTATTATATAATTATGAGTATTAAGGGACTAGTATTATAGAATACTTACATATTAAAATGTACTGCTGTTTTTTTGAAAGTTTGTGTAGTATGTAGTTTATACGATTAGGCATTTTGTAAAACATTATTGTCATGTCAAAGTTTTTACAAAAAAATGAGGCAGTGAAATAATTTAAATTCCTTAAATTATACAAAACAAATATTAATGAAAACACTTAACTAAGGCTTACTTCTAGAATTAAGTAAAAATCACAGTAATTGGTAAAAACTCACTAAAATCACAAACAAAAAATTGATCACACTTTGATAAAGAATGTTTTTTGATGTAACATTAAGTACATACACTTACGATTAAGTAAATGGAACGTATTAAGGCATTTTCACAACTGTCATTCGAATTCTACGATACGCTTTTTTGGTATTTGCATTTATTTTGGATTTGCGTAACATATAATTTTAATCTAAATATTAAACTTAATATAAATAACTTCTTCATTTTCCTTTTTCCTTTTTTTCGTTGTAGAAAAAATACTCTCCAAAGAAAATTTGCTTTTAATATGTAAATAGCTAGACCATGGTCACGAGTACAATGCCAATTAAAAGATCGTCAGTAATTAAGTACTAATATCCTATAAAACATTTAAGAAAGCCGAATTTTAGACTGTCAACTATATAAAACATGTATCAATAAGGTGCAGTTAAGTGATTCTGATGTTGATATCGAATGGGATATTTGATAATTTTTTGCATCCCGATTTTAATATTTAAAAGAAGTGCAAGCCTCTGGGCTACAACTCTGGATAATCAAAACAGAAATACTTTCAGCAACTAATTTACACGCACAGAATATGTTTGATTATGTACACCGTTCAACACATTAGAGAAACTGTAATATTGTTTTATTAGATTAATATTTAAACCGGATTTAGTATCCACCAATAGGAATTACGATCTGTGAAAATCAAACACATAGTAACCGCTTTTCTTTTTATAAAATATCTTTGATTGTGTTTGGATTGTTAGAATATAATATCCTATAGGTAGGTAATTAAGAAACTTTTTAGTCTTACCGGTTTCTTGATGATTTAAAATGATCTAGTTTACCGTTTTGTCAGTATATCAGATATATAAGCGTCATTGTATTTCATAGATCAAACAGGTAGATCATTTGATATAAGATATACAGACCATATTCACACACAAAAACAACAATCCAACTAATTATCATACGCCAAAAATATTACATATTTGTGAAAAAAGCTAAAAATTTAACTTACTAGAAATTATGGAAATAAATAAGTTAAACGAAAATAAAAACTATAACTTATTAAACGATCAGATGGATATAATAGTCTAGTTCACAAGTTGAAAACGGTGTTAATTAGTGATAAAAGGTCGAAAAAATATGGGCGATAGCTCATTGGATTCGGAATGACGTCTAGAAAAATGTATAAAAACTGTTTACCAGCATATAAAAAATTGCAAAAGTTATTAACAAATTAAGATAAAAGAAAGGAATTTAGTTTTTCGCAAATAATTCAGAAACTATTAATAATTAAGAAATTAAAAAAAAGATTCTTAAAGAGGACGAAATTTCCGATAAAAAAGTCCTAATTCCCGGAACTGTACCTCCATTATTAATAATTTTAATTTAATGGTGAAAATAGTGCTTCGCGCGGCGAGCGTGACGCTGCCGCAGACCTCAGAATCCGACCATAGCAAGAAAACAATTTTTTTTTTAGATATAAAATATTAATTAAAGAATTTCAAAAAATTATCGGATCATCTAGACATCCCAAGTAACAATATCCACTTAGAAAAAATGTTTTTATCCATTTTTCATAAAATGCGCTTATTGTTAATTAACAAATTTTTTTGAAATTCACGTTTATGTTTATTATCAGATAATTGTTAAACTAAAGACGTGAAAATTATAACCGATGCTGGATACATTTTGGCAAGTATAGTTCATGAAATAATCACATCACGATATTTTTTAATTATTATAGTTCATTAGTTATTAATCTTTTACGTTAACAAAAAACTAATAAACGATAAAAAAAGGGGAAAATATTTTTTTTATCAATATTTGTTATTATCACTATTTTTGTATATCAAAACACTATTAAATTTTATAATTTTTAAATTTTTAATGGCATTTGTTTAAAAAAATGTTATAAACAAATGGATTAGTTGCATATTTTAGAAAAAAATTTTTTTGCCAAATTATTAGTGCAATATGATTCTTTAAAAAAAATTGTTCTTAAAAAATTTTTTTATTGTTACTAATCATTTTTGAACTTTTTCCATTATTTAATTAATAGATTAACAAAAGATTTTTTTTTCCTAAATTTATCATTTGCAATTTTCTACAAAGTAAAAAAAATTTTTTTTTCGTTTAAAATTTATTTGTTTATTTAATAAACAATTTGTAATAAACAATGGTCGAATGTATTAATATTTTTATTATAGAAACAAAATACTAAAACAACCATATATTTAACCAATACAAACAAATTTTTTTCGATTTTTTATAGAATTTTCAATTTTGCTACTCTACAGAAATTAAAGTGCCTCCTTCTTTTGTTAAGTTATTAACCTCTATATCTTTTAAACTATTAGAGATACGACAGTCGTTTTTATAAAGGATTAATTAATATTTAAAATGAGTTAACCACCTAGTTTGTAACTATTGTTAATCAGTTATTATACGCATTTGTTTATAAAAAATTAAGGTTTCTTTGTCATTTTCGAATCTTTTATGACTTATAGCTTATTAAATATTGCAGATACAGTGATAGACCTTCAAGATAATTTTGTTCAGTGATTAAATATCTTCGGAATAAGCTTTTGATCATATCCATATCTCTTATAGTTTAAACTATAAAAGTATTTTTAATAATATTCTTCAAATTCGTATTCCGTTACACAGTAACTATATTTTTATTTATTCTATTAATAATTAATTTAAACTACATGCTTTGTTTATTTAAAAATTATTCAAAATAATATAAGGATGAAATGTTATCAGTAAGTAAACAGAAATTTTATTTCAGAACAATTATATTTTCATAAATTATAAGAATAATAATGGTGTAATCAATATATACATTCAACCATTGTTTATTAAAAATTGTTTATTAAATAAACATTTTTTTTACTTTGTAGAAAATTACAAATGATAAATTTAGAAAAAAAAATCTTTTGTTAATCTATTATTTAAATAATGGAAAAAGTAAAAAAATGATTAACAATAAGAAAAATTAAAAAAAAAATTTTTTTTAATTCATAATCCACTAATAATTTGGGAAAATTTTTTTTCTAAAATATGCAACTAATCCATTTGTTTACAACATTTTTTTAAACAAATATCATTAAAAATTTAAAAATTATAAAATCTAATAGTGTTTTGATATACAAAAACAGTGATAATAAGAATAATTGATAAAACCTTTTTTTATCGTTTATTAGTTTCTTGTTAAAGTAAAAGATTAATAACTAATGAACTATGACAATTAAAAATATCGTGATGTGATTATTTCATAAAGTATACTTGTCACAATGTATCCAGCATCGATTATAATTTTCACGTCTTTAGTTTAACAATTATCTGATTATAAACATAAACGTGAACACCAAAAAAATTTGTTAATTAACGATAAGCGCATTTTATGAAAAATGGATGAAAAAAAATTTTTTTAAGTGAATAGTATTCCTTGGGATGTCTAGATGATCCGATAATTTTTTGAAATTTTTTAATTAATATTTTATAGCTAAAAAAAATATTTTTTTTGTTGCTACGGTCGGATTCTGAGGTCTGCGGCAGCGTTACGTTCGCCTCGCGGAGCACGATTTTCACCATTAAATTAAAATTATTAATAATGGACGTACAGTTCCGGGAATTAGGACTTTTTTATTGGAAATTTCGTCCTCTTTAAGAATCTTTTTTTAAAATTTCTTAGTTATTAATAGTTTCTGAATTATTTGCGAAAAACTAAATGCCTTGTTTTTATCTTAATTTGTTAATAACTTTTGCAATTCTTTATGTGCTGGTAAACAATTTTTATGCATTTTTCTAGACGTCATTCCGAATCCAATGAGCTATCGTCCATATTTTTACGACCTTTATCACTAATTAACACCGTTTTTAACTTATGAACTAGACTATAAATAATTTTCCGTTATTAAATTTAGTTCAGTAAACTTATTGCTGTTAAGATAAAAATTCAACCCAAAATATAAATTTACTACCTCACCCTCTATGCTTTAAGGCCAACATCTGTACACAGAAAAACCAATCCAAAACTTATTTGCTGTTCATTTTATACCGAAAGAATAAGTCTGTATTTTGAGTTACTTGAAAATGTCCGAAAAGGATGAAACTAGTCGTAAAGTTAAAAATAAAAGTGAAAATTAAACAAGTAAGAAACAGTGTTTTGTAATTATTTAATTTCAAAATGGATTTTCACAAAGTAACGTCACCTTCAATCAACTGTATTAACTTTTGACTTTACCTCTATTGGAGAAATAATTCACAGTTTTTAATATTAATTAATTATATTATTAAGAAAAGTTTCTGCAATGCATTATAATTGTATGTATTTTCACATGCTTTATGCATGGTAAATGGTAACCGAAAGTTCTTAAAATAAAAAGGAAGAAATAAAATAAAATTCTACTCATGCGAAATCTGTGAAAATGTCGTATTTATAGGCATTTGCATTAAGGGTCAAGTCCCAGTTTAAAATGTAGGCAACCGTTGTGTCGTGATAGTAGTACGTAGGTTGTATAGTTATGTGACATCACACTAAAAGAGGGTGGTCCTATTTATCCATACATAAATTCAAAAGTCATTTGATAAAAATCTACCTATACTATATTACCATCAGAAATCAAGAAGTGAGGAACGAATCGGAGGGGATAAGAAATGACATGACCACGTTAAAACCGAAGAAGTGAAGATTGAAAAAAATATATGTATGCATATAAACAATTTTTTGAAAATCACGCCCCTTTATGGGTGTAACCAAGAACTCTAGGGACTATAAATTATAAAGTTTTTAGGAATAGACAACAGAAAAAGACTACTTACCCTAACGAGAGGATCCTTATTTCTTGACACGAGATAGCTGAGAGAGTTCATAGGAAATTTTTCCTCTGAATCACATAAAAGATGGCAGAACCACGAGAGATGAAAATAAAAAATCGAAAGGTTTCGAGAATAAAAAATTCGAATGTAATAAAATGGCTTAACGATGACATAGCTACAAAAAAAAGTTCATTACCACGAACCAAAATTCAAAGATCTAGTGTATTTTTCGACGCTGAATTCGAATCCGTAGTTAAAAAAAAGATTTATCGTCAGTTTTTTTTTTGGACAAAATGGAGTAAAACTATAGTAATAATGTAATGAGTCTTAGCGAAGTGTGAGAAATGGTAGATATTTTATATTCTAGAGAAGAGAATAGGCATTCAAACCATAGCAAGCTATTTCTATAACCAAAGTCCACACTTATGGGGGTCAAGACTCCCCCTGAAATTCAAATAACGCACGTAACATGTACAAAGGTCAAAGGACAAAATACGGTGAGACAACTAGACATTACTCTTAAAGGGTTGAGACTCATCCCTATAGACACCCACCTACGGAGGTATCTCATAAGTTTCAATAACGATGAAAAAAGTTCAGGCTTTTGTAGTTTTAGGCAGGATGAACAAATATGGAGTATTTGTCCATTCTGCCTGAGACTACGAAAGCTTGTATGTTTTTTTTCAGATGCTAGAACTTCTAAGATCCATCAATCCCAGATTGTAGCTCCCCCTCCTAGGGATGATTTTCGACCTTATTGAGAAGATGATCTACTTGTCCTGAATGTTTGGTACAATGAGATGAAAGTACTTGACATTTTCCGAATTTCAATAACATTCATGCGCATCATTTACCACTCTCTAGTAGTTTATAGTCATATATCGGTAGTTCAAGCGAATCCACTCCATATTCATTCACCCTGCTTAAAACTACAAAAGCCTGAACGTTTTTCGTCATTATTGAAACTTATGAAATATCTTCGTAGGTGGTTTTTACACCTTATAGGGATGAGTCTCAACCCTTTTAGAGTAATATCTAGTTGTCACACAAGATTCAGATATTTTATCCTAAGAGCTACAAAAATTTGTCCCTTGTACATGTTATTTAAACTCACTTGCGTTATTTGAGTTTCAGGGGTACATTTCACCCTCCCCATAAAGGTGGATTTTGGTTTAATTAATAGAAATAGCTTGCTATGGTTTGAATGCATATTTTCCTCTCTAGATTATTAAATACCTACCATTTCTCACACTTCACTAAGAGTCATTACAGTATTACTATAGTTTTATCCCATGTCAAGGGATGTTTTTGGCAAAAAAAAAACTGACACGATAAATCTTTTTTTAACTACGGATTCGAATTCAGCGTCGAAAAATACACTAATCCATATATTTTGGTTCTTGGTAATGAACTTTTTTTTCTTTGTGTGGCTGTGGGAAATTAAAGTGGGAGCTCGGAGATCTCCATCTAAATGACTATTATCGGAGGGGTGATTTTGCTGCGCACCGATTTTTGATCTTCCTCCTACTAATGAAGTTAGGAGAAAACAAATGTTAGACAAAATCGGTTTTGAGATTTTGAACGGTCAGGTTTTTTATAAAAGGCATGGACAAAAAAAGCGAAAGAGAGAAAGAAATTGATATATTGACACATCTTCACTTTTTATCATGGTAGTCTCCAGAATATTCTAGAACATCGAAGACAAGCAAAGGAAAACACGTTTCGAGTACCACCAGTGTGATGTAGAGATATGGGTCTTTGAGTTTCATACGCTGTGCATTCAGTAGAGTATGGGAATTTTATTTACTTTTCCAAATCCATCAAAGGAAATACGTCTGGAGGGGTAAGTGGCATTGCCCTGAAGGTTTATCTTAAAATTTTTGTCTAAATAATTGCGCGTTTTGATAAAATAATATAACCTCAACTTCGCTTAATGATATTTAACCTTAACCTTATTATTTCAGCGATTTATAATATACCTTTACGGACCTCGACCTCTTGCAGCAAAAAAACTAAATTTTCAACAGTGCGCTCCAAATCTTGTGATCAGAGCGAGTGTTAGCGACTTCTTAAGACTTCTTAAATGGTGACTGTCAAGTTTAATTCACTTTGACAGGTAGCCGGATTGTTGCCACTAGTAGGAAAGTGTCACCGGATCTAAAAAAACGAGTTAGGAAGTGAATATGGAAATATTGTAGTCAGAATTTCCAAGTTTACTCTTAAGAGACACTTGCATAGCCCTTAGAAGTGGTGGTAACTTATATGGTAAATATATTACCATATAATTTAAATCAAAATTCCAAATTTAGAATGGTACTAGATAAAACCTTACTTGCGAGCGTGAAAATTCAAAATTTAAATTATATTTGGACAGAATTGTTAATAAGAAAAAAAAAACAAAACGAAAAATTCTTCAACTTTGATATTTAAGATAGTATATGTTAAGGACATATTTGCCATAAACGTATGTATACTTAGGCCAAAGACAATTCTTTAAACATGTTAAAATTATAATAAACGTTTTAAAATTCTTACAAACAAGAAAAATTGCACTGGCAAATGCTGGTTCCTGCAGATAATTGCCAAAAACTGTATAAACTACACCATCAGAAAATAAATGGAGCTTATCCATAGGCGCTGCATATGGGTTTTATAGGCCCTACAGAGGTGACACCAATTACACTTTTGCCTGCATAACTTCGGAACTTTGAGAGCTACGATGATAAAATGTTAATAATGTGTACGATCAATAGAGATGCATTTTGGCAAATTAGTTGTTTTCTATCTCATATGCAAGAGGTTGTAGTGTAATTTTTCCTTCCCAATTTTGTCATTTACACTTTTAGGAAATATGACTCCAGAACATCATATACATTAAAAAAATGCTCAAAGAAGATATATGTTAAAAGTGGATGGGCTTAGTAGTTTGCGAACACTTGGCAGTATTACTTTTAAAAGCGCAGAAGATTAGACAGTTGGTATTTTTAAAAACTTTGAAACTTCTTATAATTCAATTTGCATGGTTATAAATACTAGAATTCAAACACCCTCAAATGAAAACAATATATTTTTCTCGTCTTAATACAAAAGTAATTAATGCAAGGCAATAAGCACTTAATCGACTTTTTATACACATCTGCAATATGTAAGTTCTGTTAGACAAAAGACGAAAGTCAAGTTTTAATAAAAATGTACGTTTACTTTCAAATATTATTCCAGATTCCCAAATAATAATTCTGGAAATCCATTACATTTCTCGAAGGCGCCTGGAATATAAATATATCTATAATATTTAATGTACTATCAGACAAAAAAACAAAAGTCAAGTGTCTATAAAAATGTAAGTTTATTTTACTTACAACTTTTATTTCATTTTCCTAAGTTATCATTTCGAAATCCTATTTCATTTCAATATATTGCGGAACATTTAATATTTTTACACATTTTGGAGCATTGGAGTTGCAGTAAATTTGAGAATAATTGCACATCATTTATAAAAAAAATATTAAGTTGATATAAAAAGTAAACAAACATTACTGCTTTACTGCTTTTCCTCTTTTCATAAATACATATTTTCCTAATGCCATTACATTTTGTGTGAACAGTTGTTGCCATATTTCAAGTTCTGTTCTAATATGTATTACAATATTTCTCAAAAATCTACAGGCCCGTAAAATTTTTCATGATGATTTAAAAAAAATCAACCATTAACTATTTTTAAACACCGAAAGTATTTTGACAGAATTTTAAAATATTTACATGAAATACGCACCCTATAGAAGCAAAATTAGAGTTTCGATATTTCAGAAATTTTAATGCTGGTGCTATTTATTCAATTTACGGTTATACACAGAAATTCAATAATAATGGAGTTTAAAAAACCGTTACGGTAATTTGCCCTAAAATTTCGGAAATGTTCTTGAAAATCGTTAAATTCTTATTTGCTTTCATTTGGCAGAGCTCTGAACAAGTAACTCCATAAAATCATGAGTAAGTCGATAATTCGCCACACTTGATTAATGTTGAATACTACAATCAAATTGCGAATATTGTGAAATGGTTAAAGGTATATCTGTCGAAGCAAATTCGAGTAAAAACCTTTGTTTTGCTCACTGGAGTGTGATAGGTCAATGTGTAAATGTGTGACTTATTTATAGAAAAAAAATTTACCTACAGAAATAACAGGAATATCAAAAACACCGAAAACCGTCCCTTCCAATTTGTCCATAGATCATTCCAGTATAATAGATAAAAATTTACAACTGTTTTCTTCTTACATTTTTGACACCAATGAAATTCTAAAAAATTGCAAGGGTTTCGTTGCGCACCCTGTATACAACGTCTTCTATCGTAATTTGATATCAAGGTGAAGACAGTTTATTTTTGATGAAATTTGCAAAAAAATGTTCAAGACAGTTTCTCGATATCTCCTATCGTTTTGAAGATATTTTTCTTCCAAGTTAAACAAGAAATCGTATATTAAAGTATAAGTGGATATTATGGTCTTTAAAACACGCGCGATTTTTCGAGCACGACGGCGCAGCCGGAGTGCTCGAAATAGAGCAAGTATTTTAAAGACCAGTTTTCCACGAATACTTTACGCTATTTTTTATATTGATATACTTTGAAATCATAAATACTGGTATTATTACTACAAAAAATGGAAATGAGAACTAAAAATGTAAAATGGTTGAATTCGTGATGTGACATCAGGATACCTTTCATTGTCATGGAAATGAGAAAAACAAAAATTAATTTGCTGTCATATACGATTAATTGTTGTCACTACACAGTTGTTACTGGTTGTATATTGCTTTAAAATGAGTTCTAACATTGATTACTTAAATAGAAAACCAGAATTGCGGTTAATACCGCAAAAATCTGAAGACGCTTATAAAAAAGAATACGACAAGTTAATTAAATGGACGGAAGAGCAAAAGGTAACAGATACAGATAAACGAGTTGTGCTTGCTTACCTTCAGAAAATGTCGGAGCAGTACAAGGCGTCGACTATGTGGGCTATCCATCCGAAATTGTAAAGTATGTTGAGGATAAACAATGGGGTCGATTTAAAATCATTTGTGAAAGTACACGCATTCATGAAGGCCGCCATTAGCAAGAATGACGTAGCCAACAAGGCATATGTATTCAAGGAAAACGAAGTTTTTCACAGATGCACCGGACATTACATATTTAATTTTGAAGGTAGTAGCCATTTGCGGTATCTTTGGCTCTTGTAGAAGATGTGAATTGTGCGATTTACGCTTACATGACATCAAGGAAGAAGGAAACGTATTGCTTATTACTATCCGACCATTTAAGATAGTGAAGGCTCGACGTTTTACTGTTGCCGACAGTGATGCAATTAGTTATGTGCGATTGGTGAAGCAGTATTTATCATTGCGCCCCAAAATATAAGTACAAACCGAGTTTTCTTACGGTATGATAAGGGGAAGTGCACAAATCAAGTGGTTGGTATTAAAACATTTGGATCATGTCCCTTGCAAATTGCACGTTATCTTAAACTGGACGATCCTGAGAAATACACGGGACATGCGTTTCGACGTACGTCCGCTACCATTATGGCGAATAGTGGCATGACAATAGATCAAATCCAACGACAAGTAGGATGGAAGTCGGCAGCTGTGGCGACTGGTTACGTTGAAGAGAGTATTAGCAATAAGAAGAATGTTTCAAACATTATTGGGAGTGCCATTAATGGAAGTGCAACTTCAATGACTTACGAGAATGTTAGCAGTATTAATTTGAACAAAATTTCCTCTGATTTAAAAAAATCGAAGTATTACTATTTCAAATAATACCAACTGTACTTTTCACATTCATTTAAAAAATCAAAATTGTTAAATATTTGAATAAAGCTTTTGAAACAACATTTGTTAGTAATATTTTATTTGAGTTACAAGGTACTCATGTCACATCAATAATTAAAAACTTGACATTTTGACTTCACGTTTCTCGGGTTGATGTTGCCATTGTAACTTTAAAACACGCGCGTTTTTAAAACAGATTTAAACACTCTGAGGCGTATTTTAAATAAGCAAAATAGGGTACCAATTAAAAAATATATATTATTGGTTTCATTTGGCCAATAATAATTTATATAAAGTTAAGTGTTGTCACTGATTCGTCAACGCAGAGCCTAAACCATAAGAGTTAGAAACCGTAAATTTTAAGCCAATGTACCTTAGGTGTCAAAACCGCCCACGAAGAAGAAATTTTTTCGTAATCTCCCTCTAAGGGGTGAATTGGGGAGTTAATTGTTTTTCCCAAACCCTTTCAGCTGGATTTAACGATGTAGCTACATCGTTGAAATTTGATAGATATGTAGAAATCAACTCAAAAGGGGGTACATGAAGGGGTTAACGTTAAATGGTTCTGCTAAATGCTTAAACATGAGCAACGCCGGATGATTTCAGTTAGTTCCTCAATAAAGTTAAATAAATTCATTCTTACTTTATTCTAACATATAATTCGAATTAGAATTATCTTACACCTAGTAAGAAAGTATACTATGATATCATACAGTTTCTAAATTGTTAAGAACAGCAAATGGCTATCTTGAAGCAATACTTTCTCTCACTTAAAACATATTGTATCATTAATATTGGCACCTTCGCCATAAAATCGAAACGTGATAAATCAATTTAAATATTATTAGCCTCGTAGACTTGGCAGATATTATACGATATATTACCAGTATACATTATATAATAATATGAATATGGTAGGTAGAGTACTATATATTTCATTGTAATCTTTGTCTGACGAAAAGCAGTAAAATTAAAATAGTAATTGTAAAAATGATGTAAAACCGTTTTTATTTATTTTGTCATTTAACCATGGGGTCTCCTACAAAAATATTTATTTCTCTCGGAAACGCTATTCTACGAAAAAAAGAATTACCTAAATACAGAGAGAGTAGGCAGATAAACAAATACTAACATAACTTATACTTTCAGGGGTATGATCATCAACTTTTTAAAGACTGCAACGGACTAGCTACTCAGCGGTCAGTTTACATTACAATTGGGTGGGTTATTAACACATAAGATTAGTAGTCATTTTAATAACAAATCTTATAACATTGTGAATGAGAATAAAAATTTTATCTGCAACTCTCCAAACGCTAACACTGCACAAACTGCCCAATGCTCCAAATACTTTTATGTGGAATCTCGGCCTCAATTAGTAATCAAACTGGTCTCCATTCATATCGTCTTCAAGTCTGACATCTCTTTCAAACCAGGGGAATTTCCAAAAACCCCTCCATTTTTTACTGATAGTGGCTGCATTCCCAAAAATCAACAACATAAATTTCATTGCTGGGCACAGAATGTACAATAAACAAAACAAATAAAATATTAAACGAGTAAACTACCTAAAGCCAATGCGAGAAACGACTTTACTTTCAATATATTGTAAAAATACGCCACACTGCTGTCTTCATTCCAAGCCAAATACTTGCGAAATTATTTTAACTAAATTATTTGGTATAAAAATTGGGATCAAATGTGACATATGAGAAAAAGACATGTGAGCATCCATGGTAGGGATTCGGAAGAGTTCTTATAGCATCATTTGGCCATTGACGATATAGCTGAAGGCTTCTTGTAACTGAAGTCCCGCTGCTTGTTGCTGTCAATATAAAGTATATCAATAGTTATTTATACGAGTGAGTAGAACATATAAAAATAAATAAAAATCGTGATACATGATAATTATATTTTCGTATTTCAAAACAAGCAAATCATGTCAAGGTAAAAATCAAGTATTCGTTGCCTATCCATAATCCTTAAATATTGATTCACTTTTCCAGTTTGAATATCAGATACTAACTGGTTTCCTTCTAGAAAGGTGATTATCAGTTAGTGCATAATAGCAACACATTTTCTAATTATTGTAAAAAAACAAAATGAAAAGAATAGTTCTAATTAGAAAATAAAAGCAGTCCTAATGATACCTCAATGTTTGTTTTAACGAAAGGTCGTGTTAGAGGTTTTACTAAAATATATAGAGGTGCCTGCAGCCAGAAAATTAAACATTCCTCAATCAAACGTAATGAAGGTTATGAAAAAATATAATTAGAAGCCATACTACATACTCCCTGCACAATATGTGAATGAAAATGATTTTCGAAGTAGAAGATTATTCTGTGAAGAAATGATTAACAGAATTAATGAAAACGAATATTTTTTAGAAAACATTTTTTGGACGGATGAATCATCTTTCTCTACGTCTGGCATATTACTAGAAATATCATCACAAAACCCACATGCTGTGGGTTGTCAAAATATAGTGTGTTCTATTAAAATAAAAGCACTTTTTTGTGTACCTTGTATATTTAAAACACTACTGCCAATCAATTAGCATGAGTGGAATCTACATAAAAAACCATGTATGATCAATTTTTAAAATTATTGAATCGGCCAATAATAAAAACAAAAATGGGACTTTATATTAATAAAACTGACTCTGTACAAATCTTACAGTTCATAATTGAAAATAATTTAAAATAATTAAATTTGCAATTTTCAGTCCAGATTTCGAGAAGGTCGGTCATAGTTGTGAAATTTACGCGGAATGATCGGTATAATTTTCTTGGACTTACAAGCAAACATTTGAAACGGTACATAGTATAGAGAAAGATTGTTGTAAAAATTGAAAGGTTCTGGACTGGATGGAGTTATACATATGTAGTTAAGTAATTATTTGATTGGCGGAATGTAGATAGTGAATTACAATGAGTATGTATCGATTTCAAATAATATAAATGTTGGGGTACTACAAAGACGTATTCTTGGACCGCTTTTATTCATTTTATAGATAAACGACTGTTTGATAACTGCTGTTAATATTTGTCTACAGTCGTTAACATTTTTTATATGAGAGAGGAAATGGTGAACAGAATGAAAAAGTTTTCAAAGAAATGAGTGGTTAGAAGTTAATACACAAGAGTTGAATATATCAAACAAAATGTATCATTCTGGGAAAATAATAAGTTTAGAGATGAAATAGAACAGGAAAGATTATAATTTAAAGCTTGTGTATAATTGATGTCGAAATTAAATATTTGGTAATTAGTAATCATTGATGATAAACTTAAATTTAGTAATCGTGTCAATCATGTGTGTAAAAAGATGTGCTAAAAAGATATGTGTTTTAAAAGAGTTAGTTGGTATTTATAGTTGGTAGAATTAATTATATACTGCAACGAGTAAATATATACACTTGCAAAACAAAGGATTTTTTTTCAACTGTCAATTTTTTAATAAATATAAAGTTAAAGAAGAAGTCTTATTAGAATATCTTTCATAGTGCGAAAAAAGTATCACTTTGCGCACGCAAAAAAGTGTTTAAAATTGCACTTTTGATAGAGGTCGTTGAAAAAATACTTTATATATCCTGAACGGTTGAGAATTTAAAAAACGTATAGACTTTCGATTTTTTTACCTAAAGGAGTCACGTGACAATATTGTAACATCAACAAAAGGGAAGATCTTTACAAGTAATCTATCAAATGTCTTTGCAAACCTTTCAAATTCTCAACTGTACGCCGGTTATTTTAAGCATCATCTTGTCGTCAACGACCAGAGATTTTAGCTACCATAAGGCCTACTGTTTTTTTGTCATATACCAACATCTTTTCTCATACCACCATGTTTATCATATGCCGCCTATTTTCTTCTATAATACTCATCAAGAATTATGTCACGCTGAAGACATCATAGTTATTACATGTGTAGACATAGAACTATTATTTTCTTAGCGTGGATTTTTGCTGACAAACGCCAAAATTTATTTATCAGTAGTGTAAAAAGCATGACATTATCATAACAGTGAAAATAATGAGTAATTTCAAAAACATCAAATAATAACGAGGTTAATAAAAATTTCCAAATATAATTCTGTCACTGTCGTAAACAACATTTGATTTTAGGATGCAATTGAACAGTTTAATGGAAACGTTACCTATATAATAATAACAAAGAATAATGTGCGATAGCTCGAATAAATTGATTTTCAGTTGTCGAAATTACAATTGTAAACTTGAATGGTAGTTAAAATTTATCAAATCTTTAGTATCAGTTGTATTAACTGGTACACATATTTATCTCTTGCATTTCTTATTTGAATTAAAGTCGATCTTGGCTAGTGCAACTCGACAATACTTTCTCATCATAATATCCTGTTTGATACGAAGAAAATAAATAATGTTTTGATTGGACAAAAATTAAGTTTTGCATCATTTTTTCTAGTAAAGGTTTATCTGTCGAAAAACTTTCAAGAAGCATTTTCGACACATCTCATTCTCAACCATTTTTATTCATAATGTTTTTTGATTTGACAGAAAATGTTTTTGGTCACTCACGCAAAGTGATAATAATCAATATGGTTTTACCTTGAATCATTACATTATTACATGGACAGTTTCAGATCTTTACATCGAACGTATCACACACAGACCACAAACACACAGAGAAACAGGCACGTAGACAGACATACAGACGTCAATCCGATTCACATAAATGTGTTCTTGTCTAGTCTAAATTTTTTTCACGATGCCAATATTTTATCTAAATAGATGAGAAAGTAATTTTTTCTTCTACCTTAATAGAAAGTACACACTTTCGTCCCTCATATGGAGGAGAAAAGTCCAGCTTTTCCTCCCTCATACATAAATATCAGTGCAAAGTCCACTGGACTGGGTCGAAACATCGTGTATATCGTACATAATCACACAATTTTTATACAGATATTACTAATAAATATGCACACCAAATTAAGCTAACACATTTACAAGGTAGGAAGTGAATACATTTTTAATTGAAGCACCGGATGATCTATTTTTATTAATGAAGATAAAATATTTAAATATCTAGTGCAAATTAATGTAATTTTTTTACATATTTTTCGTTCGTGGGCATTTCTTGTTGTTGGAGTTTCAGGAACATATCGGTACGATGAACTTATTAAAATGACCGTGGATGACATTGAAGATAAAGAATCCCTTATAATAGCGAAAATTCCTAACTCAAAAACAAATAAACAACGTGTATTCACCATAACGACTTCAACAAACAGCAGTCAAAATTTTATAGAAAATATGTCTATCTACGTCCAGAAACTGAACATAAGTGATTTTTTTTATACTTCAAAGCAGACAAAAAGTATTAATCAAGTGGTTGACAAGAATAGTATATATATATATATATATATATATATATATATATATATATATATATATATATATATATATATATGTTAAATTCGTTTTCCGGGCACACTCCCGTGTAGGTGATAGGCCCCGAGAGGGACCGTGGTTGTCAGACAACCACGGTCCCTCTCGGGGGCCTATCACCTACGCGGGAGTGTGCCCGGAAAACGAATTTAACATTCACCACCCGCGAAAACCTGAAAAACAACATATATATATATATATATATATATATATATATATATATATATATATATATATATATATATATATATATATATATATATATATAAAGTACCGCAGAAAATTGCTGAATGTCTTAAACTTCCAAATCCCGCACAATATAACACAGTTTCAGGACAACTTCAGAAACTCATTAGGAGATGCTGGTGGAGATATTTTAACTCTAAAACAACACGGCAGGTGGAAATCGACAAGTATGACAGAAGGCTATATAGAAGAGTCTCTCGCAAAAAGAGAAAGATTGCCAATCAAATGATGTAGAACTTGTTGATGACAATCAACCAAGCACTTTTAGAGGTCTACAGCATTCTCATAATAATAATGTAGTTAGCGAAAATATTTCACATGCTGATGCTGCAATTGTTTTACTTTCTATTTCTCATGGTGTCTACATAAGTGCTCAAAACTGCACGTTAAACGTTAATACAACAAATAATTCTAAAATCTAATTGAAAAATAATGTTCTTAAAGTTTCGTTAAATTACTCAACAAAACTAGTTATCAATAAAATCAAATAACGGATCTATTTACATATATATTTGTAAGTTTATTATACAGGTAGGAGAAAAAAATCATATGTATTGCACGGGATCAAAGTGTCTTTTCCTCCCTTGGGTGATTACTTCACCCACGGGATGAAAAGTGGAACTTTCCTCTTTAGTGATACAAATAGCTATTGATAACTATATGCTTCATACTGTCAATCAAGTCATGATTTGTCAGCAAACCAGTCGCAAACAAAATATAGCTATTATTTCAAAAACCTCTTTTCGTATTTTAAAGCAAAAAAAATTAACACTGACGGAGTGTTCCACGAAGCACCAAAACACTATTTACTGCACTAACGCGTTTCGCCAACCAAGTTGGCATCATCTGGAGATGATTAAAACTGTTTTAATCATCTCCAGATGATGCCAACTTGGTTGGCGTAACGCGCATCGAGTGCAGTATATAGTGTTTTGGGGTTTCGTGGAAAACTACGTCAGTGTTATCTTCACATCAAGGGTTCCAACCCATTCCAGGGAAAATTTTTTATGGGTCATGGCTGACTAGCAGCCAAATTAATTCGCTCGCAACTTTTTTCATCATACGTATTGTGTCAAAATATACTCTCTCTTCTATTTTTATTTTACCAATTTACATCGCAAACAAGAACCTATAATTTTTTCTTAATTTTTAAAACAAAATTGACCTGTTCTAAATTATCCGTCATTAATCATCCTTCGCTACTGATATGCAGGCAGTTTTATGATTTCGTGTAAATATTTCTTTCGTCACAACTTCTTTTTTTGACAAAACCCGACAAATGCAAAAATGAAAAGCCAGATCCGGATTTAAAAAAATTAGTGTTTTTAATTTATTAAAAACAAAAGCCATTTTCAAAAAAAAAAAAAAAATTATTAAAAAGC